>CAHIKZ030000459.1:522500-712500 GCA_903632075.3 Acanthosepion pharaonis
ACCTGAAGATGTCTGTAGGAACAGACAAAAGCTTGTAGTAAAAATAAGAACTAATGCGGCAGAAATTTATAGAAACAAGGATCTTTTCATTCATAACGGATTTGGAGGTTTTTGTATATTATTTGAATTGTTTGCGACGATGGATTTTCGCCAATTAAATCATTAACCCTTTGCATTTGTTTTTGTGTGAATAATTCATGAATTTGTAAATTGATTGCACGTTTATCGAAATTAAAATAACTGATCCAAGTGCGACTTTTGGATAATAAGTGCGACATTACTGTAATTATTGAACAATATAGTTCATGCCACTTTGACAGAAAATTTACCAGTAAAAAATTCACTTATCACCATATTTGTACAAGAACGCACAACTGTAAAAATTTAAAATCAAACTCAGCGTTGCTACTGCACGCTCCAAAAACAATAATTCATTTCCAATAGCATTTTCGGATACAACAATACATATACTTTCGTTGTCCTCTTATTACTGAGAGAAAAAACAAGAACAACATCTATTCCATACCTGAAGATATCTGTAGGAACAGACGAAAGCTTGTAGTAAAAATAAGAACTAATGCGGCAGAAATTTATAGAAACAAGGATCTTTTCATTCATAACAGGTTCGGAGGTTTTTGTATATTATTTGAATTGTTTGCGACAATGGATTTCTCGCCAATTAAATCATTAACCTTTGCATTTGTTTTTGTGTGAATAAGTCATGAATTTGTAAATTGATTGCACGTTTATCGTAATATATATATATATATATATGGATATATCCATTTGGGGAAGCTACATTCCTTAAAAGACAACACGCCCCTGACCTCAAGTCAAACTCTTATATATGAACCATTGCTAAAGATGTAGGAAAGATAGTCAGCTCTCTGTACCACTCCAGTAAGTAACTGACTCCTTGTGCTATCCTCTACCTTTACAAGAGCCAGATCAAGCTGAAAATGGAGTACTCTTGCTATATATATATATATACATACATAGTGTATGTGTGACTGGTATTCATTTGTAAGTATACTGTCTGTGGAAAAATATAAGTGTTTTTATTTTCTGAGATATATTTGCCAAACTTGGGTCTGTTTGTCTTCATTACATGTTCTGTCTATTTCATTAAATAAACCTACCTTTGTCTTTGAAGGCGACCTTAGAACTGCCAACAGGTTTTCATCAGTGTCTCACAACTTAGACCCTTGGAAGTCCTGTTGAGCATGGCAATCTGCTTGTCCTTTATGTTGCAGTTCAATCTGTTAGTCTCTCATTCCACTGTTACCCACAAGGAGGTTGCAATCCATGAAGTTTGAAGGCCAAATGTCAGGTGCAGTCTGGTCAAAGAAGTTCTCCAACAGCCAGACCTGGTCTTTTAGTTCGTATGGCAGGGTGTCAAATCTTGCTTCCATGCAGACAGCCTCCCCACATCTCTCCAGTTGATCCAGGGCCACAACCACCTCACTCAGAAAAATGTACCCATCACTGTTCTACCTGAGACTCTCAGGGATGAAGTGGGGTGGTACAATGTTACCTTCTCTGCTGACAACACTAAAGACAGTGACTGTCATTAGAAACTTTATTTGCATGACTCTGGGCACATCCTTGGCTGAGACAGCTTATAAAGTTTTTAAAAATTAAACAAAGACTGTACTTGTCTTTTTGTGCAAAATATGAAAATTTTAACATACCCCCATTTAACTCTAAAATGAAGTTCCACACAACTGCAGCAATTAGTTTTTACAACTCATCTGGCTTTAAAAATACACCTTTCTCAAAGGTATGCTTAAAAAAAAAAAATCTAGACAATTAAACATTTATTTACTACCATAGATGAGAAGATGACTTACCTCGTGTAGCAAAGTGAGCACGTATATGCTGAGCGTACAAAAGTGAGTGAAGAAAAGGAAAAAAAAATATGGCCACCCTGACACCTCAATTTAAGAAAGACACAGTCTCGTAGCTAAGAGAATTGGTGAGAGTGGTAGGGCATATGCAAATTGTTTGCGAGATCAGCTTGGCATAAAAACATTACGTGAGAACAAATAGATAGTTCACTTGTGAACATGGTGCTGCTTGTACGGAGAGAATTTGTCAGTTGGAAAGAGATTACTTGTGTCAGTTTCACACAACTACACTAAAGATTAAATTATAAAAAATAAAATTTTTATAAGCGAGCCACCTGTTATTCTGAGAGTTGATCTTTTGGTCTTGGCAGAAGTTCTACCTCTTGAAGAAGAACCACAGCATGTCTGATTCCAGCAAATGTTTCAACTTATTGAACAGTTTCTTGGTATGTCTGAGTCACTTTTCCTACATTGCCTTGGACAGAAATTGTCCCTTTCTTATCTAATATGAAAACTGACAAATGTCCTCATACACTAACCGCCTGATGAGCTATAATAAAATAATATACAAAAACGGAAATTATTTATAATATATATATTATTATTTTTATTATAAAAGATTATAATAAAAATATACTAAAATTGCTACACAAAAGCTTTCATGTTTCAATATTTTGGCTGTACTTCTTCAGGCTATGGTAAATAACTTGTGATTAAATGATTTAATCATTAAATCAATCATTTTAATGACCAGTTACTTACCATTGCCTGAAGAAGTACTTTGGTAGTATTGAAACATGAAAGGTTTTGTGTAGCAAGTTCAATATGTTTTTATTATAATCTTTTATAATAATAATAATAATAATATATTGCTCTACTTTGTATTGAGCACTTTTTTAAAAGTAACTGCTATGAACAGTGGAATTTTACTCCATCTGTTCTTTCTCTCATTTGTATATATATATATATATATATATGTACATATTTAGGCAGTATATCTTCACTTGAACATGTTTCATTGAATAATATAGACAATAATATAGACATATTGTGTCTACTTACCTTTGCACTAATCCTTTCCAAAAATTAAAAAATCACTATCACAACGGAATGCAAATTTTATCGCAGTTACAATAAGTTTGTCTTTGTAATTTCCCCCTGGAGATGATGTTAGAAATGATCAGAAGTACTTGGGTTAAAAAAAAGAAAACTATGGTGTCTGCCTTGATGAATCCTCTTCTTCTACCTCCAGCTGTGGGTAAATAGCTGGGTTCTATAGCCTTGGATGGCAACTGTTCTAGGAGAAGGAGAACTCTGAATTCAAAACCTGCGGAGGGTCGTTTGAGGACCTTGTGGCATTCGGTGCACCAGGTCTCTGTATTCGGCCCTTCAAAAAGTGTGGTTGGTTCTGCACAAAGCCTTCACCACTATAATCAAATCATGTGTGCTAGTGTCTGGTTGTCGGTTTCTAGGAACTGAGCTACTTGACCCTAATATGTCAAATACAATGAGAGAGCCCATATATATATATATATATATATATATATATATATGTGTGTGTGTGTGTGTAATTTTCTAAAGAAGTAATAGATTTTTTATCACTTTAAACATTATTTTTTAGTGGATACTCATTCTGAGTAGATACTCCATTTATTTATTAAACAGTATATATATATATATATATATATATATATATATATATATATATATATATTATATATAGCATTTTAACCCTAAGGAAGGTGGGTGTGCAAAGGGCTACAGAGATTAAAAGTAACGGAAAAGACTGGGTATCCTTGAGGAAAGGATAAAAAGAAGAATGGGTATTAAGGCATCAAAAGATGTCAATTGACATTACATTTGTATTTGTGAAGATTATATTTATCAGGGAAGCAAGTAAGAGGAAGGATGTTCCACTGTCAGGAAGTGCAAGAGAAGAAGCTGTTAGAGTAGAAGTGGTTACATTTAACTTTCAACATTTTGTCTACTAGCTTGAATATTCATGAAATCTTATTAATGAAAAATATATGCCATCCGGCAGGATTTGAACCTTTGTAGAGAAAAACTGTCATTAGATCCAAAGTGCCTTAACTGATTCAGCCATGAAAAAGCTTTGCCAATCAAACAATGTCCGAACAGTGCCATTAAGCAAAATCCTTCTTGTTGTAGAGTCTTCAAATTTATCATATCTGCCCTAGAAATTCATCATATGTGATTAAATTTGGAATGCCAATGTTAAAAAAGAGAAAATATTCAAACAAACTTGATATAGCATTCTAAAAATATAATTGGAAAAGCAAGAAATTCTGGATATAGCATGAGTTGTTGTTGTGACCTGAGCCAATGATAATTGCAAGGATCCTGTGAGGAACAAAACTTACGTCTCACAAAGCAAATTTGCTTGGTGTGTCAGGTCCTGTTGAAAGTGAAATGGATTATTCCAAAATTCCTATCTTGTGTGCAGACGTACAAAGAAAAAAAAAGACTAAGAATTCAAACCAGCTTTAATTTATAAAATTGTAAGTCTCAAGCATACGAGAAGTCTCGTATGCAAATTTTAAATAGCGAGTCTGTAAGGAAGATGGCAGAACTTATTTGGCGCGACGGCATACGTACTGGCAAGAATGAGAGAATAAGGAAGAGGTCACTTGTGACAGCTCAGTTGGCAGAGCGAAGGACTGGAGAAGAAAGCAAGCACTTTAATTCATTTCAGTCATCGCAAATGACGGGTGAATTGAATTACCCACAGATCCAGTTCCATGAGATTACCACAGTAAATAAGCTTCCTTTACCAGTACAAATGGAAAGTATTTAGAAAAAGTAAAAGGTAAATTGTTTCAAATTGGATAATATACAACATTATCTTTCTTTCTGATTTTTGCCATAACTTCTCAGCCTTAAGATCTTGTTGTCTGGTTAGTTTATTCTAATTTCACATTATTGAATTAATATTTCCTTTTGGAGACATGATGACTTGACTTGGGAATAGTGGAAAATTGTGAATAAAACTGGAAATATTTGGTAAGGGTTTTTTTTTTTTAATCCTTTCACCTCAAGCACGGCACCAAGACTAAAAGGGTTGCTGAGAGGGTTACTGAGAGGGTGAAACAATATAAGAAAAAGAAAACATTATTAAGAAGTGAGAACAAAAAAAGAGTCGGAACTAAGATGACAGAAGATAACAATTGACATTGCATTTAAATTTTTGAAGACCAAATTTGACTAGAAAGCAAGAAGCACAAAGTGTTCCACAATTGAGAAGCAACTGCTTCTGATAAAAATTCTTTTTAGCAGAGAAGATCTGTTTTAGCAGGATGTTTCATCTTGTTTAGAAGACATATATATATATATATATATATATATATATATATATATATATATATATATATAGTTAAATTTCCAGATGAATTCTGTGGACAAGACAGATTGGCATCAAATGACAATTAGAAAAAAATCTTACATTTTGCCGCCGCGTTTCGTCTTCCGACTTTTTCAAGGCAAAAATGAAATCGAAATGTTTTTGTTGTTATAGTTACATTAAAAATCCAAATTTAAAATGATAGACGCTTCTGTGTATGCCTTTTTTTTTCTGGTTAATGTAAATTACTTTTATAGTAAGGGATTATTATTATTATTTTATATATATATATATATATATATATAGAGAGAGAGAGAGAGAGAGAGTGTGTGTGTGTGTGCAGAATAAATTTTACAGTTTAATGTTTTTATTTTTTTCAAATTGGTTTGGAATGTCAATTAACAGCATTGTGAAAAATAATCACTATGGTTTTAAAGGTGCCAAAATTAACTGACATGACAAGTGGAAGCCACCTGAATATTGGAAAAGGGTTACCTGCATCATCATGACTCATACTGGGCATAAAAATGCCACAATCATGACAGCTGGTCAATGTTCTTTGAACACCATGAAAAATACAATAGACAATCTGATTGCCTCCATACACCATAATTCATCCAACAGTTGCAGGAGAAAGTGATGGAAACAAATGTGGGCTTTGGCACAGGAAATGGGTGTTTCAATTTCCACCATGAATCTGGCCTTGAATGAAGACCTATGCTGCCAGCAATACAAGAGATTTAAATGTCAACTTCTTTCAGAAAAGACTCAAGAAAACCGTCTGACAATGTCAAAACAACCTCTAAACAAGATGAAACATCCTGCTAGAACAGGAACTATCTGGATCTTCTCTGCCAAAAACAATTTTTGCCAGAAACCGCTGCACCCACACCCAAAACAACAGATGGCTTGCCTACAATCCATATAAAATTCTTTGTGTCATGAAGACAAAGGTCCCCCAATCTCTTTTGGGTGTCTCTCCAGTGATGGTGATGTCATGCCACCTCACATCTTTAAACAAAATCTAAGGTTCAATTTTGATGGCTATAAGCTTTTGTTGGAGAGTGGCTGCTGGAATGCCAGATGTCTGGCAGCCAGATTCAGTTTCCTGCCAGACCACTGGGAAGAGTCAGGAATAGTTGTCAGATAATTTTTACAACTTCACCAGCAACAATATCTGACCCCCTAACTCCCCTGATTGTAATCTGATGGATCATTATGTGTGGGGCATGATTGAGAAAGTCAATAACTGCACTGCCTGTAAAATCAAAGCCCAGCTGATCGACAGTCTTTAAGGAGGCATCTGTGGCTCTCCCCAGTTTCACCATGAAGGCCATATGTGCCAGATTCCAGGGTCAGATCAAGGCTATGATAGACGCTGAGGGTGGCTTTTTTCAGTGAATTTATCATTATACTTTTCTATTTTTCTAATAAATTTGATTTTTGACTTAGATATTCACTTTGTTTCACTTAAATCACTGTCAAATTTAGCCCAAAGACCCTGTAATGAGAAAACTCAGTGCACCTTCTTGGCCTCAAATTTTTAAATGAATGGAAATGTAACAACTTCATTGAATCAATAGCTGCATCTACTGCAAGGAAAGTTGGTTCATTGTGTTGTGCCAGAAGGTTTTTCTCATCAGTTTCCACCTCACACATCTACAAATCTACCATTCAGCCTTTCATTGAATACTGTTGCCATATCTGGTCTGGTGCCCCTGCCATTCATCTTGAGGATCTCGACAAAATCTAAAAAAGCATCTGCACTGTAGCCAATCCTGACATGGCATCTCAACTGCACTGTAATCAATCTCTCAGTCATTTTCTCACAGACATGATGTGGCTTATTTCTGTCTTTTCTACAAATATGTTCATGGCAACTGCTCTGATGAACCTTTTTTCCCATGGTGCCTCAATTACATAGGCCCCACCCATTTACTGTTGAAATAGTTAAATGTAACTACCATTTATACTTCAACAGTTTCTTTCCTCACATTTCTCAACAGTGAAACACCCGTTTGCTTACTCACTTCCCTGATAACTAAAATCTTTAAAAGTTTAAATGCAATGTCAATTGCCATCTTCTGTTGCCTTTGATCCCTGTTCCTCTTTAATCCTTTCCTCAATCCTCTCTATACCAAATCTTTTCTGCCACTACAAATATTTTCATAGCAACTGCTCTGACGAGCTTTTTTCCCTGTTGATTACATGAATTTCAGCATGTTACTAGATTGACAATCTAAGTCCCACCCATTTAGTGTTGAAATAATTAAATTTCACTGCCACTTCTACTCCAAAGGTTTCTTTCCACACACTTACCAACTCTGGAATTCCTTTCCTCTCACTTGCTTCCCTGATAATTACAATCATCAAAAATTTAAATACAATTTCAATCACCATCTTCTGTTGCTTTGATCCCTGTTCATCTTTTATCCTTTCCTCAATTCCCCACCCCCACCCCTACACCCACTCTTTTCTTTCACTTTCACTTTATCTACTCACCTGAGTGCTAGTGATATTCCTGCCTTGCTTGGAATGAAATGCTTATATATATATATATATATATATATATATATATATATATATATATACAAAAATCTTTCATAAGCAGCTAAAAATAAATTACAATCACATATACAGGGTGTGATGAACAAATTGTCATCTAAATTATGCAAAAATTAAAATAATACTGACATCTCATTTTGACAGATATATTATTATATTGGCTTCAACCACAGCCTCTAGAACTTTTTGGAATCTCCTGCATCTCTTCTAGACAGTCTCCTTGTTTAAGTTGGTGAATGCTGCCATAATCCTTGCCTTCAGTTTATCTTTAGTATTACAAGGAGTTTTGTTGGTCTCTCGCTCAACTGTATCCCACACACAATAATCAAGGGGGTTATAGTGTCTGGGTAGTTAGGTGGCCATATGTAATGGGTGATGTACTCAAAGAAATTGTTTGATAGCCATGACTGGCTTCTCCTGCTTGTGTGGCATGGTCATAAGTGCAGTTGCCAGACATAGGGTCTTCCAGCAGCCACCCTCTTGACCCATGGTAACACTACCTCTTCAAAGCACTTGATGTATGCCTCCATGTTGATTCTGTGACTGTGTGGAAAGATGAATGGAGGCATAACCTCGCCATCACTAGCAATGACTACAAACACCTTCATAATCACCAATACATTTATCCAACTCTTTCCAAAAACCACTGCACTGTCCTCAGACTGACATATATGCACTCTGAAATGTTCGTATTGAAGCTTCCAGCATGAATATCAAGCAGTAATGCATTGCATGCTGTTTCCAAGAATGAATTGTGTTATTTTGTTCTTTTTCTCACAGGCCGTGCTCAACCGACCATAATATAATCTGTGATTGACAAAATCAAAAATAATGCTCATGACTGAAATTAAAAAATATAAAATGGCAACATATATATATATATATATATATATATATATATATATATGTAAAATGGATGAAATGTATCACAAAAACTTTTTCCAATTTGTCTTACTATTTTTCTAAATACTCTTTGTTGATATTTAAAATTATAAAAAAATCATACACACACACATATATATATATATATATATATGTGGGGAAAATTGTGAAAATGGCCTACCTCGAAACGCGTTGAATCTGCGCAGTATGTAAACTCTGGTCCTTCCAACTGTAAAAAAAGAAAACCAAAATGGCGGCGCCCGTTTTTATGCCGAGCGGTCTCGGTCAGTTAACGTGAAATCTCGTTGCCTCATGATTCGCATGCAAATCATGGTCGGTCCGGTATAAAGCAGGCTCGTTTCTGCTGTTTCAGGGGAGGTTTTCGGCTCGTGAGAAGGTTGGACGTGCGACACCGGTTTTCTTTGTGCCTACCTGCTATCATCAGTTGAATTGTTGAGGTTTCTGGGCTAACAGAATTTGGGGGCTCCTACATTACATATTTTTACATTCTCATTTTACATGAGCTTTATGACAAGTATTATATATTTTCTTTGTTCTTGAGTTACACACCACATATATATATATATATATATATATATATATATATATATATATATAATAAGAAAGAACTGTAAGATTTATAATCTGGTTTTCTTAGCAATTATTTTAAAAAACAGTGGTCGATACAAACAGTAGAACACAATATTATAATTATTTTCTTTTTTTTAAAAATCAGATTCCATCACAACACAGAAATTTCTGTTTCAAAACTGAAACCAAAATTGTAAATTTAATTGTAAAAATTAAATTTAAAATCCAGAGTTTGGTTCCATTGTCAAGCGATGTTAGCAATAAGTTTCTAAGAAATTTACTTAATTTATAAGCACAGACAATCTTAACATTTTGAGTTGTTAAGGTTAAGGAAAATTCAATCTCTTTTGATTAGGGATGGTTGGGTTTTAATTTCCCTAGACAACTTGTGTATCAAATATATGTTACTTACAAAGTCAGGTTAAGTTTGGGTGGGGGTACCTGCTCACAAACATTGACATCCGTTGTTCAGCATCTCATCTGGGTTTTCAATAAGTCTAATTTTTAAAATTAAATTTACAATTTTAGTTTCAGTTTTGAAACAGAAATTTCTGCATCACAATGGAATCATATTTTTAAAAAAGAAAATAATTCTTATATATATATATATATATATATATATATATATATATATATAGTGGACAAAGGTCAACCACGAGTGATGACAGTCTGTTTTCTGCTTGAATTCAAGCTTCAGCCCTGAAGATTGTGTTCAGGCATGAAACAGACTGCCAACACTCAGTGTTGACCTCACTGTCCACGTTTATATTTACATAACCTGATATTGAGCACATTTACCCATAAATATAACATACCTTAAAAGTATATTTTGTCATATATACATATATATATATATATATATATATATTAGAGAGACAAGAAAGCATGTCATATATTCAATAGATAGATAGTGTATGCCACATGTTTTCTTGACCCCAGTGCCATTTAGTTTTTGCTAACCAGACATAAATATATCTGGAACCATTGACCTTATGGTCAGTGGCTACAACCATTCCTCCTGTTTTGTAAGGCATTGAAATTGTTGCCACAATAGAAACCACTTTCTCAAAAAAAGAAATCTAAAACACAGACATTTATTTGGGAAAGTGCAGTAAACAGGGGAAAAAATAGAAACCTTTACTGTTGTCATCAGAATCAAACGCAGTATTGATTTCTGTACAAATAGTTTGAAACACTAGCTGCATTGGGAAATTTCATTGGCAGGTATGTTTAGATGAAGCGTTGATCCCTGTCGGGGAAAAAGTAAATGTGTATCAAATGCAAAATCCTGATTCCTGAGTGGAAGACTTTCATGGAAAATAAGACTTTAATGGCATATAAGACCATTTTTATATGAGTGTCAGTCAAAAGTAATGCTGATTCTAATTTTAAAAATCAAACTCATGGACCCGAGGAAACTAAGAAATAGAAATAAATGGCAATTTTCCTGGAAATTTTGCATGAGTATTTCATGCCATCCAGTTGTGTAATCTCAGAACATCTCATTAAAAATAGGCAATGCATAATATCATTCCATGAGGATATATTTTCAGTGTTGAGTAGATTATATTCCAACTATCGTTTGAAAGTTCTTAATACAATTTACATTAGATTGAAGCAGCCAGCTTTGTTTAAATAAAAAGAATGTTGAGTCTCAGTACAATCTTTTTATAAATTTACCAGTGTCAATAAATTGATACTTGTGTGCTTCTTAATCCCATTTCCCCCTCAACCCCCACTTCAATTCCCCCCTTTTTTTAAGTCAGTGTGAACAGTATTTGATTTCTATGACCGAGTTCTGACAAGACAGGAACAAAAAAGTTAGCTGATTGTATTTGTTTTCATATCACAGGTTTATTGTGGCTATCTTTCTTTCTTTATATGTGCCATGTCCTTTCAGGACGTGGGCGATAATGGCTCTCCCCCTCACTCTATCCCTTGCAGCTCTCAACAAGTTCCTTCCCTCTGCTTCCAGGCCACAATCTGTCCACCAAGCCCAAAAATCATTCTTCCCGGTGAGCAAAAAACAACGGTCTTTATACACCAAGCAATTTTTCTGATTGGCCATGCCATTCAGAGAGGAAAGAACATTAGCATAGCTTCTCTGAGACTTAAAATAGCAGGTTTTTGCCATGTATTTTTTTTTTAATTCTTCTTCAGCAGACCACACACAAAATACAGACTTGAGGTAGGTGATTTTCTCTTTCACTACAAAGAGAATGGCTAATATTACCATTAATGGTACTTAATGTCATCATAGCAAAAAATGGTTTTTCAGCTGTTTGAAAAAAATGCAGCTGTGTTGGTGGATAATAAAAGTGTTTTTATTACTTATATCCATATTTTAGTAGATACTCTGTTTATTTATTAAAACCTATATTTATTTTTGACTGCTGGCCTGAATATTTAAATTTTTTGCTAGATCAGATCAAGACTTTCATATCAAAGTCATGCATAGCACCAAATTCATTTACAAATATCTAAAAAGTCAACTGCTTTCTCAGCTCAATGGTTAAAAATGGCTTCAAATAAATGAAAACTCTGCCTCTAAGTGAAGACCCTCCTTCTCTGAACTTTATATACTGGTGACACAGAATCACAAAGAAATTTACCAAATACCAAAAACCATATCACTTGAAGACTTTCAACAAGGGCAACAACTCAAATGAATAGCACATGTAACACAAAAAGAAAAAGACATGATCAAGATGTTTCACATGAAGAAAAGCTAAGGAAGAAAGCATCAATAAATAATGGAGGGAGAAAGAATGGTGACTGGACTTGAGATATCCTTTTTTTCTAAAAAATTGTTTTAATAGAAAGATTTTGTAAATTTCAAGCAACAGTAGTTTTGGCCAGCTCAGTCAATGAATGCTGAATGTTTTCATATAAGGGAATGGTTAATATTACCAATAACAGTACTTAATATTATCATAGCAAAAATGTGTTTTTTCAGCTGTTTGAAAAAATGAAGCTGTGTTGGGTCATAAAAGAGTTTTTATTACTCACACCCTTGTGCAAATTAATTGAAACACCCACTTTAGTTTCCTTTCTTTGAACATACACAGAGTTTTAGACCCACTGGAGTAACAGGGTGTAATCGATTTCTGTTTTTTCCTCAGATTAGGTTATTTGTAGTGGTGTGCAGTAATATGAATCTATTTTCAAGGTGTATGATAAAACTTGTTTGGCCATGAAAAATGTTGCATCATCCATAATTGCATCAGATTTTCATCACACCCAGACACTAATGTCTCAACTGTCGATTAGTTGTTCTACAGCCATTGTCTGCAATGGATGTTAATCCAAAGAAGCATATGAAAATTGTAACACTGAACAAACACACTGGCAAGCTTTACCAGTGAGAAAATCAAAGTACTATAGACTGGCCCAGAAACTCTCCTGATTTAAATCCAATCAAGAATCTGTGGTCAGTCTGCAAGGAACAACTTTGTGGAATGGATATACCAAGTACTAACATGTGCACTTAGTCATGTTTCATTGGAAAAATATGAAGAAAAATTAAATAATAACATAATTTTTCATTTTTTTCAGTTAATTTGAACAGGTGTGTAAGTCTTATTTTTGCTTGATACCCACATTTTAGTAGATACTCTATTTATTTATTTATGACTGTCAGCTTGAATATTCAATAAATCTAATAAAATAAAAGATGTGGTCTCAGGCAGGATTTGAACCTGCGTCTCCTGAGCAGGTGAAACTATTGTTCAATGCAATGTTCTTTAAACCATCTCAATGACAGAGCACACCAACAATCAAAGTTGGATAGTGCCTTTAAGTGTAAATTTCTTCAAAGGTTCTCAATGCATTCATATCTGCTCATTTTTTCTATGCTAACATAAATAAAGCAATTTTTAAAGAAGTGATGGATTTTTATTTATTAAACAAATAGATTTTATTACTTAGATGATATTTTCAGTGGATATACATTTTTGAGCAGACATTCCATTTATTTATCACAGTGTATATTTATTTTCATCTATGGGTCTGAATATTCAAGAAATTTTAGTAGGAGAAAACATTGTAAGATCTGACATACGTTAGACCAACTCAGTCATAAATGATGTCACTGCTTGAGTGAAACTAAATAGTGCAAATTTCTTCAAAGATTTTCAAAACATTTATTGCAGGCCGGTTATGTGTTGTGAGATAAACATGCATGTCTCCTGAAATGCCCACAACAAACATGGCAGACTCAGAATATGAGTCCACCTAAAGAAAATGTAAAGAAACAATATATATGTACAAACAAATAATAATGTATTAACAACAAAAGTTACAACTGACAAAGACAATAATGTGTGTAACAAATGAACATGGAAATTTTTTGGTTCAAAGAATGTGAAGTGAGTGAATGTGTGTACGTACATGTGTATTTATGTATTTCCCAAAAGGGAACGTGATATAATTGTATTCTTTCATGATAAATTTACATGTTGATGTAAAGAGACTGCAAATAATTATCACAGAGTATTATAGTGCCAGTGAGTGTCCCCTAGTAACGGTTTCAAAAATTAGGAGGAGGTAAGCTGATACATTCATATCTGGTCAGTTGTATAAAAATTAATTATTATAAATTCTTAGAAAAATAAATTTCCAGGAAGAATGCAGTACTATGCAATAAAATATAATATTCTACATTACCAAAAATAGAATTTCTGCACTGACAAAAGCTTTTAACAAATATAAATATATTTTTTATTTATGTCTAGACTGTTGTTTTGTCTGCTTAGCTTTTTACATTTTTTTTAGTTGGACATTTTTAGGACATCAAAGTTTCCATTTCAAATTGTGGTGAACAGCCCTGTGGAAGAAAGCAAGCCAGAGTGGCTTGTATCTGGTGCATAGGCAAATAAGGGTCTTACCTTAACATGCGACATATGACATCGGCAAGTTTGCCCCATGAAAATGGCATTACTCTCCTGTCTAGCAGTTCCAACAGTATGTGCAGTAATGGGGGTTTTTGTACAGTTTGGCATGCTTTCACCGATAGCAAGTCGTGTGGAGGAGGCTGTTCGCCTGGCTAACTAAGAACAAAAGCGAAGAACGCTGATTGGTTGGGCAATCGTGGAGTTGGCCTTATAAAAGAGGGTGAAGCATTGAAGAGGGAGGAAAAAAAAAAGACAGATTATACATCGTGAAGTGTTTGGGAAAGTAAGAACGGCGGATTGAACCAGCAGTAACTTGAAGTCGTACAAGTGACGTCGTAGTAATAGAGACTCATCTAAACTACACAAATTTACACACAAAAAATCTCATTGCTTTTTTTCAATATCCACTGTTTCAAAAGGCCATTAAAGAAGATAGTGGTTGACATTGATCTTCAAAAATTTAAATGCAAACTTGACTGGAAAGCAAGAAGCAGGAAGAGAGTTCCACAACCAAGAAGTGCAAGAACCTGTTTATAGAAAAGTCATAGTGAAGCTGCATTTTGGTGATAGGAAAGTGATTAAAGCCAGGTTGGTATTAATAACAGATTCTTCTTTGGATTTATCAAGGATCTCTAAATACATGGCCGGAGCACCGGACCATATTTGGCAGCAATATTCAAAGCATAGATGAATGGTAGACTTAGAAATTTATAAGATAGATTTGGGCAAGAAAACTTGTCTAACATGAGACGCTGAACAAACTTTCTTAGCAGCAAACCTAGCAATTAATTTAGACATTTCTATTTAGAGAGTTTACTTACAGTTACCAGTTTGGTTGCTTTCATGCTGTTAATATTGTCTGAACATGCACTGCAATTGATCTTCCACAGGCTGTCCGAGGTCTCACCTTGCCAGCAGATCCTGGAGAAGATGTCAATAGGGTGGATTTTAACTTGTGCAAATTCTTACTTATCTGAAAGATATCCAATCAAGCATGCACCATTCCTTGAAATGTACTGTCATAATCTCTTAGTATGGACAGTGATTATATATGAGAGGGTGCTGAAAAGTTTGAAACAAACATCAGATTTTTATTTTTTTGCTAGTTGGGGGAAGACGTGTTGTTTGGGTAAAAAAATTTTCTGCACCCTCCCATGTTTTTAGTCAGAATTTTAAAATCAGTTTACCATTTCTATCTTCTGAACTTTAAATATTTCCACATGTCTTCCAGCCAACTTTAATCTTCATAAATTTAAATGCAATGTCAATCACTATTTGCTGTCCTCCTGATTGCTTTACCTTTTTTCTCACTCCTTAGTAACATTTCTGTTTTCTAATTCCTCTACACCCAGAAACCCTTTGTGTCTTAGTGGCTTTACTGCCTTGTTTGAGTGAACTTGCTTACAAAACACAAAAAAAATACAATAGCTGCATTTTTAACCTCCTCCTTCTTTTGTGTGCTATATTTTTCCGAACATGAACGTTCATGGTTCTCCCTTTCCTTTTTAACCCTAAGCAAGGGTGATTCCTTTACTATCCCTTCCAGTTCATATTCTACCATCCATTTACACAAGATATTTTGGAAGCTTACTTACTTTTACCTTCTGACCCAATCCTGGGTATGATGATAAACTACATCTGGCAGCAAGGACTCGGATAAGGAGATTGGAGGTTTTGAGGAGTGAAAAACCAGTTCTTAATTGCTGTTGTTCCCAGGTCCACTCTAACCTTGAGTAGTAACACCTGTTAAGGTCCCAGCTATGGGCAAATAGTGAACACCCAAACAAAAAAAATATGAATGTATAAAAATACTAGCAATATATTTTTATATAAAATTGACCAACAATACCTATTTATAGTAGAACTGCCAACAATACATTTTATAGCAAAATGACCAACAATACATTTTATCTGTGGTCAATGGTATACAATTGCATTTAAAATATCTAGATTTCAGCATTAAATAACCCATAGAGGTTGATGTCCCGCTAAAGAAAATCAGCAAAATAACTGCTGGAATGCCAGATGTCTGGCAGCCAGATTCAGTTTCCTGCCAGACCACTGGGAAGAGTCAGGAATAGTTGTCAGATAATTTTTACAACTTCACCAGCAACAATATCTGACCCCCTAACTCCCCTGATTGTAATCTGATGGATCATTATGTGTGGGGCATGATTGAGAAAGTCAATAACTGCACTGCTTGTAAAATCAAAGCCCAGCTGATCGACAGTCTTTAAGGAGGCATCTGTGGCTCTCCCCAGTTTCACCATGAAGGCCATATGTGCCAGATTCCAGGGTCAGATCAAGGCTATGATAGACGCTGAGGGTGGCTTTTTTGAGTGAATTTATCATTATACTTTTCTATTTTTCTAATAAATTTGATATTCACTTTGTTTCACTTAAAAATAACCTGTCAAATTTAGCCCAAAGACCCTGTAATGAGAAAACTCAGTGCACCTTCTTGGCCTCAAATTTTCAACTGAATGGAAGTGTAACAGCTACATTGAATCAATAGCCGCATCTACTGCAAGGAAAGTTGGTTCATGAAAGAACTCTTTCCTGAAATTGATCCATATAATATCCTACAATTTCTTAAATTAAACTGTATTCCAAAGTATAACTTCAAAAGAAGTACAACACAAAACATGTATATCACTGCCTCTAGTAATTATTATCCACCTAAACATGTATATAAACAAAAGCTGTGTATCATCTACCATGTATTCAATTGAGAAAGCAGAATAGCATATATCATATTTTTAGATTTTTTATATTATTTTAATTTTTTTAAGCATTTCACCCCAAGCAAGGCAGGAGTGCCGCTAGCACACAAGGAGTTACAGAGAGTGAGAGGAGTAAAGAGGAGTGTTTAAGGAAAGGATCTAGAGAAGGACAGAGATCAGGATCAAGGTATCAGAAGATGTTGATTGACATTACATTTGAATATTCTAAGATTATAGCTACTAGGGAAGCAAGTAGGAGGAAGGGAGTTTCACTGTCAGGAAGTGTGAGAGAAGAAACTATTGAAGTAGAAGAGGCGGTTGCATTTAATTGTTTTCACAGTGAAAGGGTGTACCAAGATGCCAGCCTAGTAGTATGCTTAAATTCATGCAGTTTGGGTACCAGTGAAAGTAGCTTGTCAGAGCAGTTGCCATGAAAATATTTGTAGAAAAGACAGAGGGAAGCCACAGCATGTCTGTGAGAAAGTGACTATAGATGAGATGCCAGATCAGGACCTATCACATTGCATATTCATCTCTGGATTTTGTTGAGGACCTTGAGATGAACAGTGGGAGCACAAGACTATATATGGCAACAGTATTCAATGAAAGGAGGAATGGTAGATTTGGAGGATGGACTCAGACGAGAAAAACCTTCTGGCGCCACATGGAGAACCAACTTTTCTTGCGGTAAATGAAGCTTCAAAGCATCTGAGAAAATTAAATTTCAACATTGAATCACCCATAAGTTGTTGATATGCTGCTAATCCATCAATCAATCCTTCTGCCCCCTCCTGTGAATGTCAAATTCTTCAAGCCCTATTTTCCCCATTCATGAATCCTAGAAATTTCCGCTTGTTTTTTTTTTTCTTTCCCATTTTCTTTTAATCTTTGTTGCTCACATGTTCAGCATTCTTCTATAAAACCACATTTCTCTTGTTTTAAGTTTTCTTCATTTCTGTCAACTTGGGTATGATCATAAACTACAAACAGTAGCAAGGCCTCTGATCAGGAGATTGGAGGTTTTGAGCAACATGGAATCACCTCTTAATTGCTGTTGTTCTGAGATCCATGCTGACCCAGGGTAGTAGCACCTGTTAGGGTCCCAGCTATAGGCAAATTTTAAACACTGAAGCAAAAATCAGCAGCTCATTTTTATAATAAAATAATACAGTTTTATAGCAAAATGACAATGCAACACTAAAAATTCATTTTTATGGTAAAATTACCAACAATACATTTTATGTGTCGGCAAACTATATATCTAAAAAACATACCTTTGCAGCATAAAATTACATACAAAAATTTATCTTTTTATGGAGGTTGAAACTAAACAAAGTCAACTAACAAACAATACATTTTATAATAAAATTACCAACAATACATTTTATGTGTCGGCAAACTATATATCTAAAAAACATACCTTTGCAGCATAAAATTACATACAAAACATTTATCTTTCAGCATTAAACAACCCATGGAGGTTGATACGCCACTAAACAAAGTCAACTAACAAACAATACATTTTTATAATAAAATTACCAACAATACATTTTATGTGTCGGCAAACTATATATCTAAAAAACATACCTTTGCAGCAATTACATACAAAACATTTATCTTTCAGCATTAAACAACCCCAAATACGCCACTAAACAAAGTCAACTAACAAACAATACATTTTTATAATAAAATTACCAACAATACATTTTATGTGTCGGCAAACTATATATCTAAAAAAACATACCTTTGCAGCATAAAATTACATACAAAACATTTATCTTTCAGCATTAAACAACCCTAGGTTGATACGCCACTAAACAAAAGTCAACTAACAAACAATACATTTTTATAATAAAATTACCAACAATACATTTTATGTGTCGGCAAACTATATATCTAAAAAACATACCTTTGCAGCATAAAATTACATACAAAACATTTATCTTTCAGCATTAAACAACCCATGGAGGTTGATACGCCACTAAACAAAGTCAACTAACAAAAATACATTTTTATAATAAAAACCAACAATACATTTTTATGTGTAAAACTATATATCTAAAAAACATACCTTTGCAGCATAAAATACATACAAAACATTTATCTTTCAGCATTAAACAACCCATGGAGGTTGATACGCCACTAAACAAAGTCAACTAACAAACAATACATTTTATAATAAAATTACCAACAATACATTTTATGTTGCAAACTATATATCTAAAAAACATACCTTTGCAGCATAAAATTACATACAAAACATTTATCTTTCAGCATTAAACAACCCATGGAGGTTGATACGCCACTAAACAAAGTCAACTAACAAACAATACATTTTTATAATAAAATTACCAACAATACATTTTATGTGTCGGCAAACTATATATCTAAAAAACATACCTTTGCAGCATAAAATTACATACAAAACATTTATCTTTCAGCATTTTGGAGGTTGATACGCCACTAAACAAAGTCAACTAACAAACAATACATTTTTATAATAAAATTACCAACAATACATTTTATGTGTCGGCAAACTATATATCTGAAAAAAGACATCTCTTCACTTTGAAAGTATAAAATTACATACAAAATATCTATAGTTATTAGATAAAATATTTACTAGTTAAATATTTAGATCTTGGCATTAAATAACCCATAGAGGTGTTATGTCGCTAAAGAAAATCAACCAACAAATCTTCATCTGTGAAGAGATTGTTCAGCATCCACTACCATATGAGAGGATTGCTGTTAAATAAAAGTTTAGCACTCTTTGTATTTTACAAAATTCAACTTATTTCTTAATACTTTGTTTACTAGATGGGTGACCGCTTGGGAATACCAGGTGCTGTAAGTTTGGATATGCAGGTGGTACAATGGATAAGTTCTCTGAATTGTTAATCAGAGAATCAAGCTCCAATTCCCGCAGCATTCATTATATTCACTTACACGCAAATAGCATTGGGAAAGGTATGAAGCCACCTGCTTAGCTTGGTGCACTAATTTTGGATATGCAGGTGGTGCAATGAACAGTGTCTCAGAATTGGAAATCGGAGAGCAGAGTTCCAATACCTGTAGAGTTCATTATATTCACTTAATGCATCTATTCTTGGGAAAGGCAGGAGTCTAGTCCTTCTTCTCCCAGCTATGGGTTAATTAGTAAGCCTTGTATCACTAAAACCATTATTAACTAAAAAAAAATCTTTGAATCTAAAAATATTTTCTGGCTTTAAATAACCTGCAAATTGTTGATAAGCTATAGTAAATGCATCACTGAATCATAAATACTTTGCTTAACTTTTGGAAGGCATCTTTCACTATTCTAATGTGTGTTCTGTTTTCTTACTATTGATGATTATTCCTTTCTTCTTGCTTTCCTTTACTACCAAGTCTAGAAATAGCTACAGATCTCTTTCTGCGTCTTCCATCAACACAATGTTATCTGCATATCTTATGTTAAAAAGGTGCCTGCAAATAATAAATCCTGGTAGGACTTCTAGTTCACTTAAGATTGCCTCACTCTAAAGGTTAAATATATCCAAGAAGATGCATCCTTGTCTTATACACCTTTTTGTGTCTTTCTATGACTGCCATCAAAATATTATCATCTGTGTATGTAATGATGAAATTGTGTCTCCCAATATTAATTCCTAGTAGAACACTTATTTCTCTGATGATCACCTCACAGTATAGATTGTGGACCTAATTTATACCCAATAAAGATTTTTAAAGATCCTTTTATGAATTTAACTGAGGATTTACTTTATATACATATTTTATCTTGTTTTCTATGTGTAAGGAAAAAGAGATGAAATTTTCCAGAGTACCCACACCTGATTTCCCTACTAGAACTGTGGCTCTACTGAGTGATATATGCATAACCCTGTCACTGGTCTCAGACATCATTTCTAAATTAGACTCCCATAAGGCAAATGGAGGTGACAGGATACCAGCCATCATCCTAAAGAAATGTGCTTCTGAGCTGTCTCCAGTTCTCTTCAAACTATACAACTATTGCTTCATTGCTTCCTAGCTTGTTGGAAGCTGTCCTCTGTAGCTTCTTTTTATAAAAACTCTGGAGAACCTTGTAACCCCTCTAGCTACAACCCTACCAGTCTCTTAGCACTTTCCAGCAAAGTCTTCAAAGTTTTAGTCAATATTGTAATTGTTTAAAATCTTACCTCTCATGACCTACCCTCTGACAAACAATATGGATTCTGTTTCACCTAGTCTATTGTTGATGTGCTTACAACTATAACTTAATATGTATTAGTATATAAATATATGCAGTGGCTCTAGATATCTCAAAGGCATTTAACATGGTTTGTCATGCTGGTCTTCTACATAAGCATCAGAGCTACAGCATAACCACAATTATTTGAATTACTCCAATCATTCTTATCAGATCGTGAAAGGAAGGTTGTTCTCTATTCTAGATCCTTTCATATAGACATGAGTGTTCTCCAAGGCTCTATCCTGGGTCCTACACTATTTCTGACTTCAATCTTCCTGATGTCATCAATTCCCAAGTAGGCATCTTGGCATATGACACTGCCATTTACTCCTGTATCAATAGTAAATCCTTCAGCACCGACAAAGTTAACATGGCTGCTGCTCTCGAAAATGACTTCCAATCAGTGGTTAACTGAGGTAGGAAATGACTTGTAAATTTTAATGCCTTCAAAGCGAAACTGCTCTCATTTAACCACTACAGAGAAACTTCCCTGTCCACCATCAGCATGACTGATGCTCAACTCCATGAGAGCATCTCAATGCACCTTCTTGGCCTCATGTTTTCAACTGACTTGAAGCGAAACAAGAAGGTTTTCTCATCAGTTTCCATCTCACACATCTACAAATCTACCATTCATCCTTTCATTGAATACTGTTGCCATATCTAGTCTGGTGCCCCTGTCATTCATCTTGAGGATCTCGACAAAATCTAAAACAGCATCTGCACTGTAATCAATCCTGATATGGAATCTCAACTTCAGTCACTTTCTCACAGACATGATGTGGCTTACCTCTGTCTTTTCTACAAATATTTTCATGGCAACTGCTCTGATGAACCTTTTTCACACTGGTGCCTCAACTATATAGGCCCCACCCATTTACTATCATTTATACTCAGACAGTTTCTTTCCTCACATTTCTCAACAGTGAAACACCCGTTTGCTTACTCACTTCCCTGATAACTAAAATCTTTAAAAGTTTAAATGCAACGTCAATTGCCATCTTCTGTTGCCTTTGATCCCTGTTCATCTTATATCCTTTCCTCAGTCCTCTCTATACCAAATCTTTTCTGCCACTACAAATATTTTCATAGCAACTGCTCTGACGAGCTTTTTTCCCTGTTGATTACATGAATTTAAGCATGTTACTAGATTGACAATCTAAGACCCACCCATTTAATGTTGAAATAATTAAATTTCACTGCCACTTCTACTCCAAAGGTTTCTTTCCACACACTTCCCAACTCTGGAATTGCTTTCCTCTCACTTGCTTCCCTGATAATTACAATCATCAAAAATTTAAATACAATTTCAATCACCATCTTCTGTTGTTTTGATCCCTGTTCATCTTTTATCCTTTCCTCAATTCCCTCCACCCCTACACCCACTCTTTTCTTTCACTTTCACTTTCTCTATTCACCTGAGTGCTAGTGATATTCCTGCCTTGCTTAGGGTGAAATGCTTAAAAAAATTTACCATTATATTTTTTTTTTATTGGTACATTTACACTGATGTTTTGCATCTGATAATATTAAAAAGATGGGAAAAAAACTAAAATCAAAAAAATAAGAATGTCTAGAAAGGATAAGAAAAAAAAATTGTGATTATAAAGACAGTCCATAAAAAAGAGGAAATTAATAAAAAAACAAAACAAGAAAATTCTTATTGCTATTCGTTAAGTGCACTCTTAGGACGGCAATAGTGTCTGTAAGAAAATCATTGGCAAACTTATTTTAGGAATAAATATCGATAGGAAAATAGTTGTAAGCAGTCTGATGAAAATATGGTTGGATTGAGAGATACAGAAACACAGGTGCAAATTAGTATAGATTTATACACAGGTACAATTAAATGAGATGAGCATGTAGATATAGACTGAAATAGATATGTAGGTATATCAATTTCACTCCGAGTAAGAGTCTGTAGCAGATATTAAAACCTTTTCTCTAGACACACATGTGCTGAAAACCCTATCAGCAGCAGCAACTCCTTTTCAGCTAAAAAGAACAAAAACTGGAACCATGCATGCTGTGAATCACAAGACACTAACTCTCTGTTTCTTCTGGCTGTGGTCAAGATAGGATGCTAAAATCAGCGCTGTTCTTGTTCATGGCTTAGACTATACACTACATTTACTCTTTAACTCACCAGCAGAGTAAGTTCAACTTTTTCATCATCCTTTTTATAGAGGCTCTCTTTACGAACATTCCTTGAATTTGCACTTTCTTTGAGGAATTATCCTCATGCTTTTCTCTCCTTTTTTGTCCCTTGTCTATTTTCTTAAACAGTTTGACTCTTTTAGTTTTTCTTCATCAACACAAAACTCTTTTTCATCTTTAAATGACCCGTGTTTCTTGTGTGCCTAATAAAATCACTAATTTTTATTTTTCTTGTGGAAGACAACATTTATTTTACACACCAAATATTTTCAACATAACCCACTTCCTTCTCACTGCATTTAATTCATTGTTGACATAATATTTACACTGATCAAATTTCATTTAATATCTACATTTCAGACTATCAACTTATTGATCCATTATATTTATAGTACTCTAAATAAGAAAATTATGGTACTTCGAACAATTAGAGTACTTCAAGATAAGTGTTAAGAACAATTCGTAAAAAATAATTTGCCTTATTTTATCTGCAGAGAGTTTCATATTACACGTTTTTTAGTAACTCAAACTAAAAGTTTTCACCAACACAAATGCTTAGTGTGTTATCAGCCTCAGTCAGTTATGTGCCATACATGATACATACTTAGGCAATCATGTATTTTTTGATACAAGACTGACGAGGCAGATTTTTTTTTATTGCAGTAGGTTGCCATTTCTTTCTGCGGTAGACCAGTTGCCATCCAAGGCTGTAGAATCTGGTCTGCACTGCTATTTACCCATAGCTAGGAGGAGAAGAAGAGAATTCATACCTTTCCCAAGGGTATTCCTCAATCCAAGCTGCTATCCATTACTCCACCGTGCCTCCTCCCTAGTTTTCAAAATGGATAATAGAGGCAATATGTAATATAAAACAGTTGTTGCATTAATCAAGTAGTTCCTTTTGAATTTGTTATTAAAGAGGCTCATGTTTTTGATTCAGTAAGTGAAACAGCTTTGATCATAAATAAATTGCATATTTCTGACTTTCCTACAAGTTGAATTAATTAAAGTCTGATCTGTTTCATACTTTTATATAGCAAGCGCAATAAGTTTTGCTATTTGGGGAAATTTCTTAACATTAATTCTTTCTTTTTTCCAAAAAACTAGATAACCAGGGATTGCAATTTACATGTTATTCTTTTAGCAACATATTTTGTAGGGATATCATCATTCAATTTCCTTTGCCTTCAGAACGTTGATGAATATAGCTCTCCACAACTTCCTTTCTGTTGTAGAGTAATTTTCACAGTGGAGGCTTGTATTTTTCTAAGTCGGTCCTAAATTAGGTTCGACATACAAAATGTTAGGAACTTGAAATAATAGTTAATGACACAAAAATCTAGTTGTGGGGCTCATGCTTTAATGTCCAACATCGACTGACTCACACAACTCACTGAGCTTCACTGGCGGCTGCTGCTACTACTACTTATCTGCAGGAGAGTCTATTTACAATAGAAATAGGTATGTTCCGGTATAACACTATCCTTAGTAGTTCTAAGTAATGTTTGTTACCTTACTGTCCCTTCCAGTCCATGTTCTATTCACACAAGCTCATTAGGGAGATTACTCACTATTCCTTATGAGCAATTACTCTCTATTCCTTATGAGCAATTACTCACTATTCCTTATGAGTAATTAGATTACTCACTATTTGTCACTACTCAACATGTCCATTGAATGTCATCCTTACATGTCCTAGAAATTACAACTTTTCTCCTTTGTCCCACTTTCCTCCAATATGTCCTTGTGAATGTCAAATTTGCCAATCCCTCTTTCATCATTCTGTGTCCCAGAAATTTCACCCCTCTCTATTTTGAACCTCAGTACGAGTGATTTTTTTTTTCATTCACATTTTCATTAAAGTTTCCTCATCATTCACATGTTTCATCGATGGTATTCTCAGTATCATTCTGTAGAACCACATTTCCATTGCGGTAGGTCTCTTCTTCATCTGTGAGGAAATTGTCCAGCATCCACTACCATATAGGAGAACAGATATCACGTAACAGTTCAGTACTGGAGCCAGTCTTTTTTGTTGAAACCTCAACATGTATTCTCTAGTGTCCAAATTCTTAGAGCCACTGCCAAAACATAATCTTTATCACTGCTTATATTTTCATGATTAGATTTTAGTAGCAATTATATCCTGTTAAACAATCTTCACAAGTCTTTATACAAATGTGGCTGATCACCAAAAATGTATTTAGTAGCTATCATAGCTTAATATGCCAGATAATGTTCCATCTAATAAATGGCTTTATACAATTTTTGCATGGAACAATTCACAAAGGTAGTTTGCCATCTCAAGCTGCCAACTGATTGTGTACACTACAAAAGCTTACAGTTAACTTACAGACCACAATGAGACCATTCAACATATTGTAAAAATCAGCTATCGGTTTTTCTCAAGAGTATTACATTTCTCAGGTATTGATTTCTGAAACAGTTTTATCATGGTAGGTACTGATATGATTCATCTGACAAAAAAAATTTCTTTTGGACCGCAAAGAATATGACTGAAAAAAATAGATCATCCTTTGTTTCTTAATTTTATAAACTTTTCATTTTTCAAAATCTAAGATAACATGTAATTTATATTTTTGTAACTGTTCCCCACCAAAAAAAAAGATGCAAGGAGATAGGAATTTGGTTCCTAAGACAGTTTCTTTTTCCTTATTTTAGCTGCCATATCTCTTCAGGGCATGAACAATCAGGCTTTTGTGGGTTACCCCATTTTGACTTCACCAAATGCTTATTAGGTGGCACTGTTTAAGTTTATAAAAAGACAAATATTTTCTTCCTCTTCCTCTTTCTTCCAGATATACCAATGTGTAGTTGAGGACATCCCTACTGTGACACTTTGATTTCCCCAGCCCACTGACAAATGAACTTTCACATATACACATGCTTGTATCACACACACACACACACACACACACACACAAAAAGGACATTTTTTAATAGCTAAGTTTTAAGGTCTTGTTCTTTTCCTTTTCAACTGTGTACACATTAATGTAATATCTTTTATTAATACATTCATTGTTTGTTTAAAATCCATGTTTTGTGCTTTAATTTTACCTGGGCTCACATGAGTCTGCTAAATATTTTTTGTGGGACAAATGTACCAGGAGTTGCTAAACATTTACGGAAAAACGTCCCAACCTCACAACAAAAGTGGTAGATCCAACAACACCATTTATGGTTCAGATACAAATGGTGCACTGGGTTCAAAATATTATTACTTCATTAGATGGCAAAAGATATTGAAAATATTATCAGAATATTTGCTTTTCCCTATACACACCATATTTTTTTTTTTTTAACGCCATGTCTCTTCAGGACTTAGGTAGCCATGGCTCTCTACAGATTCTGTTCTTTTTTATTATCTGTGAATGACCATATTTACTTGGGAATTATAGTGAAGTGGTTTCCTGTGTTCTTTGCCATAGTTTGGAATTCCCTTAATTTTCAAGCAACCTAACACAGACTTCAGTCAATTGTAGCCAACAATAAGTTGATTGTTTAACAGTCACTTGATAATTGAGTCCACCCATATAGTGAAAACCCATGTAAATAGCAAAAAAATGGTGATTTTTACTGGTTTCTTTCTTATTTTTCATTGATCTTTCAACCAATTTTCATCAAACTTAACAATTGCTTTATAAATATATCCTCTTTTACACCCCTGGTAGCACACTGACAAAATGAATTTCAAAAACTCTAATTGTGATCTGAGGTGGGTTTTCATGTTGCCTGTTTTACCTTTTGATATCCTTGGTTAACTTCAATTGAATTAATACGGACTACTGTTATATCAGTAACTGCATTAATTCAAAATGTTTTTTAACAAAAGTACTTTAAAGTTATTGAAGATAGACTCTGTTACATCTAAACATCATGCTGTTTTTTGCTCCATTCTAATTGACCAGCTGGCTATGGCTGCTAGTATTAGTAATTAATATTAGTAATAGTAATACTTGTTGTTCATTAAGTATGCTTGAATGCCTTCACTTCATCAGGAAAAGTGACATGTTCTGCAATCTTGAAGCAAGTAATTTATAGTCAAGTTTAATGCAGACTTTGAAACAGTTTGTCACTGGAAGCAGTCTTAAACCATTTCTTACATAAACCCAGGCCTGTTCAAATGGGTGATAAGCTTATCCATGGTAGAACGTAAACCCCATTTTGCTCCAGCCAGGCTCTGCTCACAACATGAAACATTTGGAAAAGATGGGAAGAAGAATTTTGTGAATGATCGAAATATAATTTATAGTATTAATGTATTCTACTAAGGCCAAATGACTAGCCAAACCCACCATGATTAGTAGTTAGTTGCAGGTGGCTCTTGAAAAACACCTGAGTGAGCTTTTCCAGACTTAAATATGCCCACTCATAGAGAACTGTGCAAAGGTTGATTAGTCTGAGAATGTTACAGCTTGCCAAAATTCCGAACTCTTCTTGAACATGCTATTAGACTGTTCCATTTATTTTTCTTAATTTTGGCTGAGGTGAGCAAAGGCTTGCATTTAACAGCTGTCTCCTGATAATCAATGCTATAGTGATATAACACAACTCTTATATGACCCACATCGATGACCACTGCTAATTTGGAAGACTTGCCCTCCACTGAGCAACTCAGAGACACCTGACTGAGGGTTGGTGTCACCCAGATGATGATGATGATAGGTGTTCTTTTCCTTCATTTCTAAATAGAGCGATGACCATATTCACTGCAACAAGAGGACATAAAACTTGTCTGTGATTCTTCACTCCTTCTGACTGTTCAACAATTCTGCCCCTTAAAAAACTTGAAAATTCTTCAGGTGTGGTTCACCATGTAGAAGGCCCAAGGGCCACTTGCAGAAGAGTGTTATGTTAAGATGCAGTTCATACAGATAGGTGGGAGAGATAATGGTTAACTCTAGGCTTGAAGAGGTTAAGATTACAGTGACCAGGGAAACATCCTCTTTGGAGTCTGTTCCACAGGAAGAAGTTGTTCAAGTGGAACTGACTTCTCACCAATGTAATGCAGATGGAGTGTGACTTGTTTGCTACAATATGAGTGGCATGACAGGTCCTAGACATGAAGGTTAGACCTGGCAGAAACAAGTTAGTTAGTTCATCTGAGCACTTTCCATGGAAGTAGCAATAAAGCTGGAAGAGACCCAACAGATCCCACCTGTGAGAGGGGTTGTAGGTTGGAAAATAATTACCCAAAAGGACTCAGAGACACTTTTGAACACTATCGAAACTTGAAATTAAGGACTGGGTAGCTCTCATCCAAATATAGCAAGAGTACTCCATTTTCAGCCTGATCTGGCTCTTGTAAAGGTAGAGGATAGCACGAGGAGTCAGTTACTTACTGGAGTGGTACAGAGAGCTGACTATCTTTCCTACATCTTTAGCAATGGTTCATATATAAGAGTTTGACGAGGTCAGGGAGTGTTTAAGGCCCAACACTCTTTCAATGAATCTAGCTTCCCCAAATGGATACACACACACACACACACACATATATATATATATATATATATATATATATAATACATAAAATATATATATATATATATATATATATATATATATATATATATAATAACACACACACACACATATATATATATATATATATATATATATATATATAAAAATGCATGTACACACACACACACACACACACACACACACACATATATATATATACACTAATAATACACATATATATGCTAATACATACTTACAGACACACACATATATATATATATATACACACACACATATATATTTTAAGAAATTTTTCATGTTTGTACATTCTTTTTTGTATATATATATATATATATATATATATATATATATATATATATATATATATATATATAAATAAAAAAGAAAGAACAGTAAGATATATAATCCGGTGTTCTTATAGATATTTTAATTTTTACAAAATAGTGCTCAATGTAAATTTACAGAGCATTAATATTATAAATTAATTGATTTAAAATATGGTTTGTCCGCTACACAGTTCTAACCATGTTTTAAAAATGGAAGGTCCGAATTTAATTTTGTAATTAAATTAAAGACATTAGTTCCATTTCATCCTCAAGCAAATTTTGGAGTAACTTTTAAAATTACTGGGTTTTAAAGACACAGCTAAAATCATAATTCACGTTTCCATGGTTACAGATAAATTCACTTCCATTAGAAAGGGGTGTTTGCATGTTCATTATGTCTGTATTATGATGTATCTGGTATTAGTTATGTTTTGGTAGGGGGGTAGGGATGTATTCTTCAATGAAATCTGACATCCATTAAATGCATGTCGTCTGGATTTTTTTAAATTTTATTGTTAACGGCAAAAATTCTATCCGCATTTTTTCTATTTGCATATTTAAAGATTTTTGCAGGGTGTTTAGGTTAGAATACTTTTTATTTAACTACTATTCGAAAAAATATTTTCACTTTTAATTTTTAATATACTATATTTCTTTTAAGAACAAGTAAATGTATTAGAATCCCTTACAGTATGTAGAGTTATTTTCACATCAACTATAAGTATGTATATTATTAGGTAACAAATTTTTTTTTTTTTTAAATATTATTTAAGTAAACTTTATGACAATGACGCCAAAAATAGCTAATTGATTTCACTGATTTAGTAAACTTTTATTTTTTATATAAACCTAGTAATATCTTGTTTCTCATGTAGGTACAAAGGACATGGGTCATTCAATGGCTTACAGCTTCGAGCTTTTCATATTAAATTCATTTTACTGTAGATGTTTTATTGGATTCCTTTAAGTGCTTGTAGTACTTAGAGGGAGATCTATAGGTTAGAATACGTTTTATTTAATAACAATTTTAAAAGATGTTTAAGTTAGAATTTCTTTTTATTTAACTACAATTTTAAATACAACTTTAAAATATTTTCACTGTTAGTTTTAATAGACTATATTTCTTTTTTATAAAAGAAGTAAATATATTAGAATTACTTACACTAAGTAAAATTATTTTTTCCATATCAAGTATAAGTATGTATATTACCTTTGTTAAAATTTTTATATTTAAATATTATTAAAGTAAAATTTAAGACAATTACGGTAATTACCATAATTGTCTTAAATTTTGTTTTAAATTTTAAAAAATCCAAACGACATGCATTTAACGGATGTCGTATATATATATATATATATATATATATATATATAATGTGTGTGTTTGTGCATACACTTTATTTCAGGTACAAAAATAAATTTAACAGATCTAGATATCAAACATTCCCAGCAAGCGACATATGCTTTTCTTAAATTGGGTAATTGAGCTTTGATTTGCTATGATGGCTTCCTGTTGCTTAATGGTAAATCATGTTTGGCTTGAAAGTGGTTAACCAGATTATAATATATATACATACACTAATATATAAATGGTGGTACTCATTTGGAAAAATCTCAGATAGCTCAGAGTAGTAGAACAAATCGATACCTGAGGAAAGAACCAAGAACATTAAAACAAGGTGAAAACAATCATCAGTGTTTTAAGCTCTAAGTCCAAAGAAAAAACTCTGAAAATGAGTAAAAAGAGTAAAAAAGACAACTACATAAAGTGCTTAATACACTAAGTAGAGCGATGCCAGCTTTACCCTGAAGATCCGGTTAGGTTTGCCTGTATCCTTAGGCTATATACTAATATATATATAGATAAACAATGGCCAGTTATTATATATACTAATTATATATATATATATATCATACTTATTATAAAACCCAGGTTGTGTGTGTGTGTGTGTGTCTCTGTTCGTTTATATATTGGATCGGATTTCCTACATTTTTCAACCGATTTCAACAAAACTTCACAGGACTACGTAAAATTACCTTGCGGTGGTTCTGACAGCACCAAAAGTTGGAAAAACACAATTGTTTTTGCACAAAATCAATTTGAAAACACGATTAAGAAACATCGCAAGAATGAAAGGGGGACAACTCATATCGAGTTATACTTATTATAAAACCCAGGTTGTTTGTGTGTGTGTGTGTGTGTGTGTTCGTTTATATATGGGATCGGATTTCCTACATTTTTCAACCGATTTCAATAAAACTTCACTTTTTTTTTGGCAGGTAGTGTTTCTTATTGTCTTGCACACTTTTTCTTTATTTTTTACGTTCAGAATGCTTTAAAAATTCCATTTACAAGACAATTGTTTATAATAAAATTCTATTCAATCGATAGACTCATAATTTATTGAAAACAATGTTTTTTGTTTGCATTTAGGTTTGACCAATTCGTAAAAAAAAAAAAACAAAAAAAAAAAATAATTAAGACATGCGTGTCTGTCAACCTTAAACAATAATCTTTGTCAATTTTATTTTTTCAGTCTTTATGATGGTCGATATTTGATCTATCTCTTACTGTTACATCCCAGGCAACACTGGGCTCTACTGCTAGTATATATATATATATATATATATATATATATATATATATATATATATATATATATATATATATAATGGACTCTCCTGTCGGTTTTGATGTATGAGGATCTGACAGCTTAATTGTTTCAGTTATGAAATTTTGTGCGATAATCTTAAGTTAAACTGCCAGAAAGCCCATACAAGTGATTTGATTAAAGTGGTGAAGGCTTGTGCAGAACCATCCACACTTTTCGGAACTATTGATACACTCAGTCAGTGCAAATAAATGCCACGGACAAAGCAGACAACAGACCTTAGCATTATGTGTGTGTGTGTGTATATATATATATATATATATATATATATAAAAGAAGAGGGGTGCCGCAAACGTTTTTGGTTGTAATGTGGATTTATTGAAAAAAAAAATATTATACTTTGTTTTGCATAATTTCACGACACGTGTTTCTGGTCTGGTCTCGCAACCGTCTTCAGGTGAAAGTGGAATTTTTTACATATTATTAAAAATAATTAATTTTTTCTTCATGTTCAATGTGGAATATTCTCGATATGAGACATTCTGTTTGTGTGTTGGCAATCCGAATTTTCTTTCTAGAATTGTCAATGAAGAGTTCTGCGTGAAGGGTCATAAAACAATTAAGGTTTGTCCAGCAGTAGTTATCGGCATTTAATCTTTTTAATGTTTTAGTGACAGAAAACCACCCAACAGAGTCAAAACCCGAATCCCTACTACCCACACACAAACAGACCCACAAGGTAAGCACTCTAACACATTCTACCATACGCAAACACATCCACAAACTAACTCACAAAGTGATTATCCTAACACATTCTACTACACGCAAACACATAGACAAAGCAGGAACCCCAATACATACCACCACCACACCCACATAAAAAATACAATTATGAACATACACTGAACAGCGCAAAATAAACCTGTACAGACCACCACACCATAACACAAACAGTCAAAGATCAGAACACACACATTCATTCACACAACCAACTCTTACAAATACCAACGCACAACAAACCAAACCAGGCAACCATTACCTATATCCAGGAGTACAACCAGAATTTCACAAAAAGTTCTACACACAATCCACATACAATCAATACAAAAAAACAACAAACCTAGGAACATCTGGAACAGGCCCCTAACAAAAGCCAACACACCTATATAGAGCCATCGAGAAACAACAACCCCAATTTTACCAAGGAAACTCTCACTGGCTAGAAAACTCAAAATGTACAGGAAGAAGGTATCTCTTAGAAAACCCAAGATATATTAAAAAAAAAACAATCATTATTTTTAGAAGCCCCAGTCGAACAGAAAACACGTTTAAATGACACAAAACCCAAAATAATAAACCTATCTACATATACACTTACAAATGACGAAATCAACCTACTGAAATTGGGCCTAAAATTCTGTCCTGCTCCTAAAAAGCAATATAGTAGACTTAAAAAAAAGACATTAAGGAATTTGAACGCAAACTGAGACTAAGAGAAATATTTAACAATAGCGAAAGTAGTACAGATGAGTCACTAGTAAAAAACAAATCAATTTATTCCCAAACAAAAATAACAATACCAATGAGATAAATATATTTTTGAAAAAACTCTGGAACCTTGACCTACAGGAAAAATCCAAATCATTCAACAATCTCACATATAGACAAAGACTAGCCTTAGAGAACATTCGAAAAAAATAATAACATAATTATAAAAAAGAAGCAGATAAAGGCAGCTATAGTAATCATGGACAGAACATACTATAAAACAAAAATTCTAGAAACACTAGAGGATAGGAACAGCTACAAAGTAATTGACACTAACATAGACAAAAACATTATAACAAAATTACAAAACTCTGCACAACACATAATAAAATATTAACAAAAAAAAAGAGAAGGATTTCTAATAAACTTTGTACCAAAAAAACAAGTAATTTCTACGGACTACCTAAAGTTCATAAATCGAGTGAAATAAAAGCAGCTATACATACACAAAAATCTGAATACATTAGCATCCCAAACCCCAGTGACCTTACATTCAGACCCATAGTAGCAGGACCAGTCTGTCCCACTAGCAAACTCAGTAACCTAATAGACATAATATTGCAACCATATACTAAACAAATTAAAAAGCCACATCAGAGACAATATCCATTTCCTTAGCTGCATACCACAAAAGGTAGATCCGGGAACGCTTATGGCAACTTTTGACATCAGTAGCCTATACAGTAACATACCCCATGAACTAGGAAAAAAGCGATCTCATTCTGGATTGAAAAACATCCAGAAATACTACATCCGAGATTCACTAAAGAGTTCATTATCGATAGTATAGACCTAATTCTAAAACAATAACACCTTTGAATTTGACAACAAAACTATATCAAACCCTTGGTACTGCGATGGGAACAAAAATGGAACCAACATATGCCACCCTAACATTAGCTTACCTAGAAGAAAACCTCTATGAAAAGATAGAACAAATATATGGGACAAATATAAAGACCCAATTCACTAAATCTTGGAAAAAGATATCTAGATGATTGCTTCATCTTTTGGAAATCATCATTTTGATATTAACCAATTCCATACACTACTTCAAAACTTACACCCAAAATCAAATTCACGCAAGAATATAATTTTAACGAATTACCATTTTTTAGATATACTCATTAGAAATAAAACAACCACATAATCACAGATATCTACCACAAACCCACAGACACCCAACAATACGTTCATTTCAAGAGCCATCACCCAAAAAAGCTGCCTAAAATCCATCCCCTATTCCTAGCACGTAGAATTTGTACAATAGTGACTGATAAACATCTCCGAAAAAATCCGCTTAGAAGAACTACATAAAACTCTCAAGAAACGAGGCTACCCCACAACACTAATAAACAAAAGGTATTGAACTCGCGAAAGAAATTCCTCTAGACCAACTTAGAAATAAAAAGAAACGTAACGTCGAACAAACTCTAGCATATGTCTCAACGTACAACAAAAACAACCCAGAAATCACAAAAAATCTAGATTTACTTAGCAAGAATAATAAACTGAATAATATACTAAAAACAACCAAAATAATTAAGAGCAAACGCCAATCTAGAAACCTAAAACACATATTAACCTCATCTAAATTTAGCCAACACAAAATACAGAGAGTCACAAAATGCAACAAAAAAGATGTGGAGTTTGTGACATCATTATAGAAGGAAACTCCTACACTTTTGAAAACCCCAAAAAACATTCACAATAAACAAAAACTTAAACTGCAACTCCAAAAATGTAGTTTATGCACTTAAATGCACAAAATGTAAGAAGTCATATATAGGCATCAGCCAACAACTGAACAACAGGGTCTCCCTACACAAAAGCAATATAAAATTGACAGACAACAGAAAACTTTTTGTATCACAACACATTTTCAAATGTAACCAGGGTAAGTTTAATATCATGCCGATATATCAAACAGACAATTACTCGTATCTACAAATACAGGAAAAAAAACTTTATAGACAAATTCAAACCCGAACTGAATAGATCATAACCCCCCAAAAAAAAAAAAAAAAAAAAACATGCACACAGGGTGACCAAATACAATGATCGCTCACATACATGGACGCACACTCATATACGGGAGACACGAGGAGATATATATATGTATGTACACATACATACATTTATGTATGTATATGCGGATGTTGACAACTTAAAAGTGTGTGTGTGTGTGTGTATGTATGTGTGTGTGTGTGTGTACTGGTTCCATGTAGCTTGGGAAATATCTGTGTATATGTGTGTGTACTGACTACTTGTGGTGGGATAGTGTGTATGTGCGTATGTGTGTGTATGCGTGTATAAGTACAAATAAGTTTACGAATTCCTCGTAGTAAGGAAATATACGCACGCATATATACACGCATGCTGACAGGAACACGCCAAAATAGAAACAGATCCAAGAGCACACATAGAGGTCACTAAAACATTAAAAGATTAAATGCCGATAACTACTCGCTGGACAAACCTTAATTGTTTTATGACCCTTCACACAGAACTCTTCATTGACAATTCTAGAAAGAAAATTCGGATTGCCAAACACAAACAGAATGTCTCATATCGAGAATATTCCACATTGAACATGAAGAAAAATTAATTATTTTTTAATAATATGTAAAAATCTCCACTTTCACCTGAAGACGGTTTGCGAGACCAGACCAGAAACACGTGTCGAAATTATGTAAAACAAAGTATAATATTTTTCTCAATAAATCCACATTACAACCAAAAACGTTTTATGCACCCTCTTCTTTTTAATATACATACTTTTCTCTCGTTGGAACCACTACAACATATTTCTTTTATATATATATATATATATACACACACACACACACAATGATTTTCACTCTGCACAAGGTTCAAGAGCCACTTGGAGTAGAGGATTACAGAATAAGAGGTACAATTTCTGAGGATATATGAGGAAGATAATGGTTAACCTGAGATTTGAGTAGGTTAAGATTGTAGTGACCAGGGAAGCATCTGCTTCGGAGTCAGTTCCGCAAAGCAGTACTTCATGAGTAGAAATTGCTTGAGTGGAACTTACATCTCACAAATGGGATACAAAGGAGATGAAGGTGTGGCAGGTCTTACCATTAAGGCTAGAACTAAGGAATGTAGTTTGTCTGAGCACTTTTCATGTGATAATAGAGCAGTGAAAGGTTTGTGACTTTTCAACTGTGGAAAAGAGGTTGTAGGGTGGAAATGTGTGCCTGCATTAATGGACGACATCTTTTGATGCACATAAAAATGACTTGCCTGATGCACGATGCAAATGAAAAAAGACAGAATAAAGCAGAAGCGGCCAAGGCATGCTTCTGTGACTGAAATCTGCCAGTCAATAAAATATAAGATGGTATCTTTCTCAATGCATCAACATATTACATTAAGAAAGAAAATCAAGTGAATGTTTGTCTGGGTGTGGGGCGGAGGGAGGTTTCAATGTATATATGGAACATTTTCCTTTTTTTCATTTTTTTTTCCCTTTCTCTATAACTATAAATCTTTGGTGATTCTAATAACTTAGTCATTCCACTTTTTCCCAGATGCAAAATCAAACAAAATATATGGCATATTTGATCAGTATTCATGGTATATTTCAATACCTTGCTCTCTCTCTCTCTCTTCATCTCTATCAGTTCATCTCACTCCTGTGTGTCAATATATAGCATGTCATTTCAATCTCTGTTCTGTTGACAGTGAATAGATTACCATGACTTTATCCACTGCCAGGGTACAAGACCAACCAAAACAGTCTATCTACCAAGTAAATACTTATAGACTTGAATATAAATGATCAGTATTTACTTCTCTTTGAACCAAGTAGATGCTTACTGACTCAAGTAAAAATAAGTCATTTATATTTACACTACAGTTCAAAAATTCGAAGAACCCCCAGATTTAACATGGCAGAAGAACGAAAAGAAATGAAAAAGAGTTCTTAGAGTCACTGAAAAAAGAATGCAATCAATTAGCATACTTATACTTTGAGAAACGTTTACAATGAATGCCAAAAATTTGTGTTGCAGTAATCAAGGCTAAAGGAGGATATTTTGATGAGAGCAAAAATTAATCAAAAAATTTCTAAAAAAAAAAATCATTTTTCATTTTTTAACCCCATATAATAATTTTCTTTTATCTAAAGTACAAAATAACTACTTTTTGGGCCAATTTAAAAAATTACCAGGGGTCACATCAAAACTTTGAACTGTAGTGTATATCCAAACCAAGTAATTGCATATTAGCTCAACAATATTTACCTATCCCCAAATCATATAAATACTGAGAGACTCTAATTGTTTTTTAATCATTTCGCCACAAGCAAGGTAATAAAGCCACTAAGTTGCAAGTTGTTACTGAATGTTAGAGAATCTGAGGAAAGAACACTATTAAGTAGAGAGAACAATAAAAGAATAAAAATTACGAAGACAGTAAATTGACATTGCATTTAAATTTTTGAAGATCAAAGTTGATTAAGAAGCTTGGAGATGAGAAATACAATAGAAAAAAACTGTTAGCATAGAACTTACAGATGCATCTAGCCATTTCACCTGTGGAATGATGAGACCTTTCCACCAATCTAGTACTGCACTTAAATTCATGAAGTCTAGGTACCATAAAGAGAATTTGATCAGAACAATTACAATGAAAGTATTTATGACCAATATTTACTCATCGCTAAACAAAATAATTGCTTATTGACTCAAATATAAATGAACAATATTTACTTACGAAGCAACCAAAAGTCAAACTATTTGTAAACATCTATCAAACTGCATTTTGTATGTGTGTCTGTTATGGTCCAGGTTAGGACCAAGGAAGAACAACACGAACACAAGAGTAGAAATAACAAAGGTATATTATACGAAATAATAATACAAGATGTGGAAGGTGTTAGTATGACTGTCAGTCTGGTTTGGAGTGAACTACTATCGGCTCGACTCGATTCGACCCTCTCTCTTGAGAGGCATAGTACACATAATGTTAGGAAGAGTTCATTCTGTAGTTATAGGTAATGACCCATGACAGTGTCTATATTTGCTTTTATGATTTGTTGTATGTCATTGGTGTACATATAGCTCAGTTTTAGAGTATTTTCTAGTTTTCTGGATTTGAGAAGCATTTGTCACTGAGATTGAAGCATTTACCTTTATTTCTTGTTATATTTTTATTATATATTATGTTGAACAATATGATGTTTTTTTCTGTCCTGTTACATGTATTGGGATTTTGTAGATTATTTTTTAATTTTTTTTTCATAAAACTTCAACAGAAATATCACCAGTATAACACAAAGGCCCAGAACCCTGACATGTAACTGGAGGGCAAAGTACCAATGTCCACTAGATGATAACTGCCTACAAATTAGGATAATATACCAAACTACAGTAAGATCAAAATGAAACCCAGAAAAATATATAAGAATAACAGAAGCTATTCATACAAAACATGATTTAGCAACAAAAGAGTATGCAATTAGCACAACCCTATTAAAATATAAAAAACTCAAAAACCAAAACATCGAAAAAATAACATGGAAAATAGGAAAAAACAGCACCAGATTATAAGAGTATCTGAAAACACAATAAGCTTTTCCAAGAGAAGAAAATGGTGATAATTGCCTTCTCAGAACAAGATAATTCTTCAACAAAAGATCTGAACTCATTTGAAAATATAGAATAAACAATTTTCTATGATGCTACCTAAAATCACACCATGAATAAAAAAAGACAAAATAAAATTCCATAACCTAAATCTAATACACTGTCATCCACAGTAAATTTGCACCGTGGCTCTTACAACATTTCACCATTCCTGGCATGTCATCTATTATGACAGTGGGTGATAGCTAATAAAAAAAGTGTTGCAAATGAAATGAAAATGCATCTAAATGAAATCGGCTAGATTATATATAAAAAAAAAACATTAAAATTCCCAGTATCCCTCATCTGTGCACACTGTCACAAATTTAGTCCAATGTCCTAAAGTACGAAACATATTGCACAAAACTTTTTCCCCTATATATATATATATATATATATATATATAAGTGTGGATATTCACCAGATAATTAGACATTAGCAACTGTATATACACAAATAAGTGAATAAATATTTACTTAATTTAATATAAGGTGTAAACAACTTATGAATACCATGAAACTTTAAGTTGCACTATAAACTATATATATATATATATATATATATATATATATATATATATATATATATATATATATATATATATATATATATATATATATTAAGACATTTTATGTTAAAACATTCTTTTTATAGATACAAATATTTAAGTAAATTCTCTTTTCATAATAAATAGTATTAAACAACATTTACCAGCCTGAATGTCCGAGAAATTTTCACAGAAAATATTCGTCCTCTGTTCTGCGAAAATTTTGAAAATATTTTGATTGCATTTTGAATGTAACAAAAGGTAATTAGAAGACATGTCAAATAAATCTGATTTGATTTATCAGAGAAAAACAAAACAAAAGTTATTAAGTTTTCTTAAAAAACAAAAAACTGATAAAATTTGTAATTCTCATATTTTTGTTCTTGATATTTTCTCTATTTCAGCAGACACCAAGCCTGTTGTTCCAAAACTCGGCTCTGTCAAAAAAGACATTGAAGAACTAACCACAACAGCTGCTCCAGTAAAACAGACTCCTCATATGGAACCAATGAAACACTATGACATTGAGGTTCAGGCCACAGATGAGATGCTTAAGGTGAAAATCAACAGGGATTTGTGCAATAAACAGGAATATTTGCAGTTCAAAGAGAAATTGTTGCACTTCCATTGTGACCGATTCCAGGAACCAGACTGCAACCAGGATACAAAGGAATGTAAGTAAGCCTTATATGTTACTCTTTAATAGTCATCCACAGAGAGACTGGTTTGCTGTATCACAGCTCATCAGTATGGCTAGACTTCCAATTGCTTCAAGCCGGGTTCAAAACCCAACCAGTTTGACATCAGTCAGAGATTCTAGCCCCAAGTTGTCATCGCACAGCAGAGAGTAAGGGAAATTTTAATGCTTTTACTATACAAAAGGCATCAGTGGCTAGGAAAGCTCGATTCTAGTTGAAGAGCATTGCATTAGCAGCAGCAGCCACTGTTTATAAAATCAATCCTTCCTCTCTGAGAGCTCAATCTAATTATTTCAAGAGCATATATATATATATATATATATATATATATAAAATGTTGTTATGTATTTTTGACAGTATGCTTAATGATGAACAGGCAGAAGTGTTGAAAAGTCGAGCTGACTAAATAATGAAAGTTCAGAAATATGCCTACCATTGAATACTTTTTACTTACTATGCAAGTACTCTGAAAATAAATAATTATTTTTAAATTATAAACTGATCCAAAAACCTCAGCTGAAAAAACAATTTCTACATAATTGCTAACTTTTTTGAACAAGGATCTTCATTTGAACTACATAACGCGTTAATTTTTTTAATTGTGAGAAATTACAGTTGTGGTAAAAAAATAAAATATTTTTTTATTTTATTTTATATTTTTATTTCTTTATGAGGAAATTACAACTGTTGTACAATATAATTAAGCATGGTGAGAGAAGGCTTTAAGATCTTGTAATTCAAATTCTGATGTCGTATATATCAACAATGCCTTTAAGTCTTTGGTTTACAGTTTGTATATTTTTTGTATATTTTTTTGAAATCTTGCCTTGTTCCATTGGCTTAGAAATCATTCCATATATATATATATATATATATATATATCCTTTATCAATATATATATATATATATATATATATATATATATATACATTTATATACATATATCCATTCATGTTTTGAAACATGAATGCATTTATGTAGCAGTTTTACATATATGTTTGAATGTAATATCTATAATAAAGAATTATTGCTCTACAATTGTATTAAGCCCTATTTTTAAATTAATGTTCTGAACATTTGAATTTATATTTTATTTGTTCTCATCTCATTTGTAATATATATATATATCCTTTATCATATATATATATATATATATATATATATATATATATATATATATCCTTTATCATATGTATATGTATATATATATATATATATATCCTTTATCATATATATGTATATATGTATGTATAAATATATATATATCCTTTATCATATGTGTGTGTGTTTATATATATATATATATATATATATATATATATATATATATATATATATATATATATATATATATATATATATATATATATATATTTTACTGCATTACACATTCAGCTCACTTCAGGTGAGTTTTAATTACTTTCAGTAATTTCTTCTTTATATATATATATATATATATATATATATTTCTTTTAAATGCAAATAATTCAGTTATTATAAACAAGTTGAAATTAACTTAAAAAAAACTGCCATTAAGATTAGTGTTTATAATATTTTAGCTCTTAACTAGCTCAACACTTCCAATTTTTAGAATTGTATATTGAACATGCATATATATATATATATATATATATATATATATATATATATATATATATATATATATATATAAATAGGGTGAGATGGGTAAATTTTTAAACTGCACAATATAATAGGGTCAGTTGGGCATTATCTTTAAAAATATGAGCCCAATGATGCAATTCACTCCACCAGACATTTGGAGATGCTATGCTGTACTTCTTGGAATTCACATTGGATGCTCTATTACAAATACTTCCAAGTATTTGGGTGTCAGTCTGAAGACAGTGCAGAGTATTCAGAAAGAGTTGGATGAGTCTAATGGTGATTATGAAGGTGTTTGGAGTGACCACTAGTGTTGACAATGTTATGCCTCCATTCGTCTTCCTACATTCATTTGCCTAAGATTCAAACACAGAGGTCTACATCAAATGCTTTGAAGAGGTAGTGCAGCCCTGTGTAAAGAGGATGGTTGCTTGAAGACGCTGTGTTTGACAACAGGAATCTGCACCATGCCACACAAGCAGGAGGATCCAGTCATGACTGTCAGACAATTTCTATGACTACATAACTTTTTACATCTGGCCAGATTGCAAACCCCTTGATTATTATGTGTCGGGTGCAAATAAACAAAAGACCAACAAAATTCCTTGTAACACCAAAGATGAATTAAAGACAAGGATAAACTAGATCATCCAGAAGAATTGTAGAGGATTCCAAAATCATCTGGAAGCTGTGATTGATTTACTCTTTAGTATTTCAAGATATTTCTGTGCAATTTTGGTAAATATATCTGTTAAAATTAGATGTCAGTGTTGTTTTCATTTTTGTATAATTTAGATGACAATTTATCCATCGCACTCTCTGCTTGCGTGTGTGTGTGTATGAATAAAAAGAGACAAGAAGAAAAACTATACTTAGCTGATGTATATAGTCTTTTGAGAGACTTTATGAAGGCAATGATATAGTCCCTCAGAGGATGAAACATCTTGGTTAAGTATAGTTTTTTCTCTTGTCTCTACTTATTCATTTTGTCTCTTCTACAGATACACTCATTTTGAGAATATTTATTTACACACACACACACACACACATATATATATATATATATATATATATAAGACATCTTTATGTTTATACATTCTTTTCATAGATACAAATATTTAAGTAAATGCTCTGTTTATAATAAACAGTATTAAACAACATTTACCAGCCTGAATGTCTGAGAAATTTTCACAGAAAATATTTGTCCTCCGACAGGATTCAAACCTGTATCCCATACAGAACCGTCATTTAGCTTGACGTGCCTTTACCAATTTGGCCATGAAAATAAATTGTCGGACTTTGTCCATTTCATAATATATATGTATATATGATAAAATATATGCTCCTTTCGATGTCCATTAACATTTAATAAACAAACAAAAAAATGTTGATTTTATTGATATTTGGATTGCTATCAAAATTTAAGAACCAAAAAAGAAAGGTATTTGTTTGTAGTAAGTGTATCAATGTTTATTGCCATCATCTGCATAAAGTGCACCACACATTCAGCCTTGTACCACATCTACCACCATCTTAATAAATGATTTTCAAATTTACCTTTAGTTACTTAATATCTTAATAGAGCAGTCCCTCTTTTTTCTTTTAATTCAGGTGCTCTTAGTATATAAGAATCTTTTCACTGCACCCTTACTGAGAAAATACTAAACAATTGTTTTAGATCATGTTACAATTTAATCCCTAATTCAATGCTCAGTAGACAGAAGGATTTGTAACATGTAGATATCACTTCCTCATGTTATAATTACATATCAGCTTAATGCAGCATTTCTCAACCAATGCACGTGGGTGCATTAATGCACCCTGAAAAGTAGCCAGGTGCACCCAAAGTTAACAGAAGAGTAATTTATGAATTGTATCTTTTTGTGATGTCAACGAACACTCATTATCACTTTCGCAATACTCATTGTAGTAGAGACTTTGTAATTGCAGATACAACTATAGTACGCTGTTGAACAATACTGGTGTCGGATGCCTTCAAATATTACACAAACTAATGATACTTGCTCAATAATACTCGCTTGAACAATAATCTGTATAGTGATCTGAATAGAGGAATACTATAATAAATAGAGTAAAGAATAGTAGTTCATATAGTAATAGAGGATAGAGTAGAAATAGTGAGCCATATAGAGGATAGACTAGAAATGGAGATCATTTAGACGTCATACTAATTTCTACCTATGCATTTCCTCTATGGTCATGTGGTCTACTTAATTTAATAATGGGATTGCCTATGTTTGCTCTCTGGCAATGTTCAAACTCTAGTGTTAGCTGCGACACTTTATTCCTATATAACATAATTTAAATATCTTTATTTTTAAAAAGCTAGAGACACCAAGCATATGTCTTCCATGTCTAAGTCAAGGTTTTGTCATTTGATATTTTAGACTGGATGCTAAATTCCTTAATCTTTAAGGAAGAGTGGATAATCCTTTGCGTTTTGCCTTCCTCAAGGGATTTAAATAGGTCATTATCAGCCTCTACAAAAAATAGTAAATACTTTATAAATTCGATTCTATAAAAACCTGTACCACTAATCTTTATATTTAAGGCCTAACATTTATTATATATAGTGCCTAACATTTATTATATATAATGCCTAACATTCAAAATTTCTGGAGACTTCATTATTATTTTCATATTTTCAAATTTCATGAATAATTTTTCTCTATTAAAATTTAAAGCATGCTCCCAGTTTTACTTATTCTACAAGTGCATTCTAAATGTGACCATCACTTCTATCCAAACAGCTTCTTCTCTCACACTTCCCATCTGTGGAACTCCCTTCCCCTTACTTGGTACTCCTGATAACTATAATCTTCAAATATTCAAGTGTAATCTTAATCGACATCTGATACCTTGAACTTGTTCCCCATCCTCCTCTGTGTCCTTTCCTCAAACATGCCTCTTTACACTTGTTCTCAACTCTCTAGCTCCTTGTGTGCTAGTGGTACTCCTGCCTTGCATGGGGTGAATTACTTAAAAAAATAAAAGTGGTTGAGAAACACTGGCTTAATGAATTATCATTGCCTGGAATCAATCAAATCTTTGGATATCCTATATTATCCTTGAGACCTAACCACAATGTCCCTGATGTGTGCAGCATACGCTTTGGCTAAGCATTTGTTATCTTTGATAATTCAGTTTGGTGCTTCACAAAATAAGGAATGCATACATCTTTGATCTGCAAGTTATTCCTAAAGGCTTCTAACCTACATGACATTTTTTAAAGAAATTATGGAAACTAAGTTTGAAAAAAAATTCCTTAATCAGAACCAATAATTATAAATTGAATCAGACAGTATATTTTTGTTGGTAATTTATTTTGGGAATTAATGAATTTTTATGATGAATAAAAAAATTGTCTGCCTTGCTAGTCACTTTTTTATTAGCAGAGGAAAATTGCTAAATATGATCTTTTTTTTTTTCTTATTTTCCATTATATACTAGTTCTGTACCTGTCACTTCCCTGACAACAAGATGATGAAATTGGAAATCGAAATTGTTTGTCCATTTAAAATACTGTAGTTATTGGAAAATATATCCAGTTTAAATAGAGAAGGAGTCATAAAAATGACTTCATTGGTAATGGTAATATCAGTCATTTCTCTACAAGGAAACATTTGGTTATTCATTGACCAAGCAGCCAGTACTGTTTGCAGTTGAAATTTATAAAATCTTTCTCTTTTTAGAGAAATTATTAGAAAAATAGGTTTCTTAAGTCCAGTAGCTGTTATCACTCTTTCTAGTATTGATAGTGTCCTTCCTAACCTTTTGTTCAAAGTAGTGTGGAATGTCAACATTTTGATTAAATCTTTAATTTCTCTTCGAGTTAATTGAGCTATTTTAGTTGTTGCTGTTCCACAAATGATGTGGTTTCTCTTATTCGTGACTGTTCTTTGTTTGTGAAAAGGTCACATATTTCAGCTTATATTTCTTTCCTGTTACCCAGGGATTGTTGCCAGACATACACGTAATTTAGCAATTATGACACATGTTTATTTCAGTTTCATTCAAATTACCTGCGTATTACGTTTTGGCATAAGCATGTATATTTTAATTCAATGGCAAACCTAAATATACTTCTATTTCTTTTATTTTAAAAGAAAAACTTTAAAAATAACAGTATTTGATTTAATAATAATTTCCGAAAAGCTGTAGTTTATCATCATACACAGGATGGGGACAATAAAAGAATAAGGATTAAGAAAACAGAAGATAACAACTGACATTGCATTTCAATTTTTGAAGATCAAAGTCAACAGGGAAGCAAGAAGCCAGAAGAGTTCTACAAGCAAGAAGTGCAATAGAAGAAACTGTTAGTGTTGGAGTTAACTCCTCCTTAATTTCCTGTATGTCCAAATTATCCACCAGGGAACCTTCTCCCAACACTATATATACTTGACATGACCCTGTCTTGTTTTCTTTCACTTTTCATTTTCAGCAGACGTTACAATGTAATCTCTCATGGAGATTGTGTTTTCCCCTTTGTGGTGGGCACTGTGCGTTTCCTTCGGGAAGCTCCATGAAAGATACATACATACATACACACACACATATGTACGAACATTCACTCATGCATACTTTGACCACAAATTTCTATATTCATTCATACACACTCCTTACCGTCTTTGTCAACTGTAACACTTATTTTTTGTTAATACACATATAGGTGCTTGTATATATATATATATATATATTTAAAAGACTATAAGAAAGTCGTAATAGTAGCCAACACGTTTTGTCCAATGTGGACTTTTTCAAGGCAAAAATCGAAGTTCTTTATTAAACAAAGTAACTAATAAAAACAAAACAAAATGTCCTTAGCAACTGGGAGAATTTAGAGAGCGCTATTTCAATACTGTTAACTGAAAATTACGTCAAATACTGTCACGTGTGGAGACATTGTTTTTATTGCTGTGTTGACGGATTCAACCATTTTCTTTTGATTTTTGATACTGTTGTGTACGTTTGCTTGGGAGAGTAGTAATTCTGTTAAGAAAGGTAATATAGGGAAAAAAAACTTTTTCTACAGGTTAACTCCAAGAAATTTTTCATATATATATATATAAATAAAAAGAAAGAACAGTAAAATATATAAACCGGTGTTCTTATAGATATTTTTATTTTTACAAAATAGTGCTCAATGTAAATTTACAGAGCATTAATATTATAAATTAATTGATTTAAAATATGTTTTTTTTCGCTACACAGTTCTGACCATGTTTCAAAAATGGAGGCTAAAAGTTAAAAGTTACTCCAAAATTCACTTGAGGATGAAATGGAACTAATGTCTTTAATTTAATTACAAAATTAAATTCGGGGCTTTTAGCTTCCATTTTTGAAACATGGTTAGAACTGTGTAGCAGAAAAAAAAAACATATTTTAAATCAATTAATTTATAACATTATATATATACATATATACATGGGTCTTTGTTGTTTTCTTGACATTTCCTTTTATATTTCTTTTGGGTTGATACATTTCAAGTCTGCCATATTTGTTGTGTGGCCGCTATTTAACGAGATACATGTGTTTATCTCACAATGCATACAAACACATGACCCACTACATTAGCATAGAACTTCAGGTTACTTCTAGTCATTTCAAGTTTAAAATAACAAAACCTTGCTGCCAATCTAGTACTGCACTTAAATTCACAAAATCTAGGGACTGTAGCAGAAAGTTTATCAGAACACTTACTATGAAACTATTTGTAGAAAAAAGCACAGGGAAACTACATAACAGTGATGGGAAAAGGACTGGAGATGCCATGTCCTGAATAATGACATTGCAGATTCTACTTTGGATTTTATCAAGAATATCTAAATTTATAGCAAGAGCACCAGACCAGATATGGCATCAATATTTGAAGCAAGGACAAATGGTAGACTTATAAATATGTAAGATAGATTCTGGCAAAAAAGATTGTCTAGGACAACATTATATGTGCACATACATACACTGGTAGTGTATGATGGACAGACAGCTTTATTTTATAATACATTATTTTTAAAGAGACGTGAGCTTTTACTTAAACTGAAGTTGCTGCATTCTTACAGTAAATTATGATGGCAAAGTCATACCCTCTACTGAACTTGTCTATTCCTGTTTTATGGTTCTGCTAAATATTTAATTTGATATAGATGGAACCACTTTACAAAGGTGAAATACGCGTCCAAAAGCTGTCCTTAATCGACAACACACTGATTCCCTTTCCAATTATATTTCAGCAATTTTAGGGAATTTTTAACATACATAATTGTATTTCTTTTTGTAATTCTCCAGACAAACAGACACCATGATAGTCTTTTTTTTTTTTCTTTTTTTTTCCTCTGGAGAATAATTTGGAAATCTTCTTTTTAGAAGTTAATAAAATGCTCCATACAGCCAAATTTAATAGCTGCTCAGATCAATAAAAAATGAATGCAGCGTGTAGGTGGAAGTGTTGCAGAGATAATGAGGATAAGGGTGTCAAAAATATAAATTGGATGCATCATGAAATCAATAAAGTTCTGTTCCCAAGCGAATCACTCTTCAGTATTCAGCATGATGTGTGCTGCCGCAGAATTGGTGAGAAGTAAAAATGTCAGTAAAACAGGAAGTTTGATTGCTGAAAAAAGATAAGAAAAAGTTAACAAAAAAAAATAGATGGAAATAAATTAGCTTAATAAACAGTCAGTCAGTTACGTGCCATACGTGATACACGCTTAGGCGATCATGTATCTTTCGATACATGACTGAGACAGATATTTTCCCGGAGTAGGTTGCCATTTCTTTCTGCGGTAGACAAGTTGCCATCCAAGGTTACAGAACCTAGTCTGCCTTGCTATTTACCAATAGCAAGCATATTAGGATAACATTTTTTCATTACATTGCAAATTCATTATCTGTACATATTTCTGAGATGAGATTCAGTTAGTTATTTGCCATGCATGATATATGACTTGGCGATCATGTATCTTTTGATACATGACTGGCAAGGCAGATTTTTCCCGTAGTAGGTTGCCATTTCTTTCTGCGGTAGACCAGTTGCCATCCAAGGCTATAGAACCCAGTTTGAGGGGGAGAAGAAGAGGTTTCATACCTTTCCCTACGGTATTAGCACACAAGTGAATGTAATGGATTCAACCGGAATTTGAACTCGGCTCTCTGATTCCTCAGTCCGAGCCACTATCCATTACTTCACTGTGCCTCCCTAATTAGTAAACAGCTTATATATATTTGCCAATACCTAAATGATACTAAATGTATCTGCTGAAAAGTCTTCAGTCTGACTAAGACATTTTTTTTAACTGAAGTTTAAGCAATACAAGGCTCCAGAGCCACTCAAAGGTAGAGGTTTACTGAACAAGGTGTGTGATATGAATGTAAGGTGAGGATAAGGAGGATAGACAATTGACCCTTGACTTGAAGAGACAACGATTGAAGTATTCAGAGAAGCATCCATGCAGGAATTTGTTCTTTGAGAAAAATCTGTCTGATGAAAATTCCACCTTACATTTGGAATTTGGTGATGATTCACCTTCATAGAATTAGCATGTCATATCCAAGTGGTAAAGGTTTGTGATGGCAGAAATAAAGAATGGAGTACATCTGAACATTTTCTCTGGAAATAGTGGTAGTGTATTGAAAAGTTTGTGATATTGCATTTGTAGGAAAGATGTTGCTGAGTATACAATGTTATACCTAACAAAACCCTCCAAAGTTATCTCATTAGCCTATTAAATTTTCAGCACTCATATATATATATATATATATGGGTGCATGGCTGAGTGGTTAGGATGTTTGCTTTCTGATCATGAGACCTGGGTATGAATCTCACCATAGTCAATTTGTCAGAAAGGAGACTTCCTGATATTATCAGTCTGAATCGAGGTCAATTCCAGCATGCAGCACCATTGGAAAGTGCCTGAAAATCATACCATGGCTTGACCCAAGCCTTGTGAGTGAAATTGGGTAGACAAAACTATTGGAATCCATCAATAGCATGAAGCCACAAGTCATCATGGCTGAGGGCTTGAGCGTGCTGGCCTTGTTCAAATTGGTGATCACACTAGAAACTGTAACTAAGGTCTGCTCAGCATAGATGCAGTATAAACCACAGGTTGGCTCTGTGGGTGTTGAGCAAACATAAATCTGTCTGAGTGAGCATCTGCAATGAGGATTGGCTACCTGCCTTAGTAGACAGGTATTCCCAAATATGAGAAGCTGATTATTATATATATATATATATATATATATATATATATAATGTGTGTTTTTGTGCATGTACTTTAGCATAGTTGCAGTATAAACCACAGGTGGGCTCTGTGGGTGTTGAGCAAACACAAATGTGCCTGAGTGAGCATTTGCAATAGGGATTGGCTAGCCACCCTAGTAGACGAGTATCCTCGAATACAAGTAGCCAGCTATTTATATATATATATATATATATATATATATATATATATATAATGAATCAAATCTGACAATTATTTTGATATGTAGTTGTCTCTGAGTGTTTCATATTACTTTAATATTATATTTAATGGCTACATGTTTTTGAGAAGGCATCTTTGTTTTTTAAACAGTATAAATTTACGTCTAATGGTCTGTCATTTTTTAGAACAGCTGTCAGTTCGACTTTGTCAGCTGTGTCCAACTTACTATTAAGACAAGAGTAAATAGTTATGACATCAGCTTAAATACCGAGTTGAGAACTGATGACATTCAGAAAGTCAGATTTGGGGCTCTGGAAGAGAATGCTGAAATTTTAAACTTATATTTTTGTAACAATGTGGAATACTTTATAACAAAAGTGATAAAAAAAACGAGAAATGTTATTGGCTAGATTTAAACATCTTTAAAAAGAAAATTAAATTTAAAAGTTTAAAATTTCAGCATCCACTTCCGTTCATGTACATATGTAGTTATATCAACAGAAGCCTCACATTAATCCAATGAAGTTCTAAAGGAGGAAATATGTCATGCACATTGTGTTGACAACAGAATGTAATACTTTCTCAGTTTTCCATACTTTGATCTTCTAACCTTAGATTATCTGGACTCAATTATACCTGTCCATTTCAGAGTCATAATAATGTAAATGTACTTTCCAGAAGAGTTCAAACCTGCATCTCTCTTATAGGAGAAAACACCATCTGATCCAGTGTGCTTTACCCCTACTCAGCCACAGGGAACTTTCACAGCTGAGCAAGGTTCAATTACTCTTTTTGAGGAATACATATCTTTTGCTTGGATCACTTAAAGCCCATATCTGCTTAAAAATGTAAACAAAGTAATTTCTAAGGAATGAGTAGATTTTTGTTTTATAACCCAACAAGGCATGTAGATATTCCCTCTCTAGAAGGGACGGTAGTTAATAAGGGTGCTCATTACTAGAAACCAGAGCAACAATAAAGTCACAAATAAAAAGTCAAAAGCAAAACACTATATATCCTCTTTATCTGGAAAGAACTCATCAGGTAGGGAACAAATACCATAGCATATAAAGTACTTCTCTGATTATCCAAAAAGTCCTGGGTATGATGATAAAGTACATCTGGCAGCAAGGCTTTTTGATTGGAGATTAAAAGTTTTGAGGAGTATTAAAACCACATCTTAATTTATGTTGTTCCCAGATCCACCTGACCTGTGGTAGCACCGGTTATGGTCCACAGCTATGGGTAAAATAGTGAATTCTCCAAAACAAAAAAACAAAATACTATGAAAGTATAAAAATACATTTCTATAGTAAAAATACCAACAATACATTTTTATGTAAAAAAAAAAATGATAAGCAATACATTTTAAAAGCGAAATGACTAGAAATACATTTTGTCTGTAGTTGAAAGCAAACAACTGCAGTCGAAATATATTTAGTTGAATCCATAAAATTGTGTTCCGATTTAGATTTCACTATTAAATAACCCATAATGGTTGATATGCTTCTAAATAAAATCAACCAAAATCAATTATCCAAACCTGTTTTAATATTTCATCACAGACAAGAGTTTTGGAAATTTAGAAAATGATAGAAAAGCATACTCAATATTGAAATTAAACAGCCCCAAGGAGCAAGTTCAAACACTAAAGCAAGTACTACATATCACAAATGTTTAAATCAGTTGTAGTTTAAATGAAAAGCCACCCTGAAAAATCCATTTAATACAGCTTTGGGTGTTAGTGGCAGAAAATATGAGGTCAGCTGACAAGATAAAAATTTATGCATTTTTTACAAAAATAAACAAGACTAACCGTTGACCAAAGTGTTTAAAAAAACTATTTGATGAAATATATATATATTTGATATACGCAGTACTTAGTGGAAAGTGCTCAATATCTGTGATAGAGCTAGTTGTCTGGATATTACATTGTAACCTTGGGTTTCACGCTTTTGCAATCATCAGACACATTGTCTGATCATCGCAAAAGTGTGAAACCTAAGGTTACAAACTAATATCCATAGAACACTGAATAAATAAATAAATATATATATATATGTATGTATGTATGTGTGTGCATATATATATATATATATATATATATGACTTTTAGATACCTAAAAATGCATCAAGCTCGCTTTTTGTGGAACAGCTGTAATATTTTTATATTACTAGGATCCACTCAGATTATAACCCGACTGATTTATTTTTATCTTTTATTTATATATATATATATATATATATATATATATATATATATATATATATATATATATGTGTGTGTGTGTGTTTGTGTGTGTGTGTGTGTGTATGTGTGTAGAAGGCATGGTGGAGTAGTGGATAGCAGCCCAGATTGAGGAATCAGAGAGACGAGTTTGAATTCCAATCAAATCCATTACATTCACTTATGTGCTAATACCCTTGGGAAAGATATTAATCCTCTTCTTTTCTCTCCAGCTATGGGTAAATAGCAGGATAGACTGAGTTCTATAGCCTTGGATGGCAACTGATATAGGAGAAGGACAACTCTGAATTCAAAACCTGCGGAGGATCATTTGGGGACCTTGTGGCACTTAGTGCACCACATCTCTGTATTCGGCCCTTCAAAAAGGGTGGTTGGTTCTGCACAAATCCTTCACCACTATAATCAAAATCATATGTGCTGGTGTCTGGTTAGGAACTGAGCTGCTTGACCCTCATATGAATATGATGGGAGAGTTCACTATATATATATATATATATAAATATATATATATAATTTGACTTCTCTTTTCCATACCTCTGTTTAGTCCAACAGAAAGAAGCAAATACTCCCCACTTACCATAAATTTTTAATAACCCAAATGTCAAGTAGAACTTGTATGTACAATCAATCATTAAAGATGTTGGGAAATGATCAGTTCCCTATACTGCACTAGGAAGTACCTCACTCCTCCTGCTATCTTCTACATTTACAAGAGCCAAGTCAGGCCAAAAATGGAGTACTTGGGTGGGAACTGCCCAGTTCTCACTTTCCAGTCTTGATAGAGTCCAAAAGCATGACTGCATCCTTGTAGGCAACAACAGCTGGACGTCATATGCCTTTCACTGATCTATTGCTATTTCCATGGTGAATGTTCAGATGAACTACACTCCTTAGTTTCACTAGTTCTAACCATCATGGCTAAGAACCACCATGCCACACACACATTGTAGCGAACCACCTTAATTCTATTCATCTCCTCCTAGTGAGATGTAAGTTCAACTCAAGCAGCTTCTTTTCATGAAATGCTGTCTTGTCGAACTGACTCCCAAGAGGCTACTTTCCTCAATCACTACAATCTTAATCTGAATTCTAGGGTTAACTGTTGTCTTCTGCACATATCTGCATAAGCTGTATCTCTTACTCTGTCACCCTCTTCCTCAAGTGGTCCCAGGGTGAACACCACTATAAAAATATATATATATATATATATATATATATGTGACTTCTCTTTCCTTTGTTGAGTCCAACAGTAAGAAGCAAATACTCCCCACTGACCATGACTCTTTAATAGTAGCAACCAAGTGGTCAGCAAGTACCAGCAAATTATATTTGTCAAATGAGTAATGCTTTTTTTGACCGACGTTTTGGAAAGAGGCCAAATGCAAGGCCTTTGATTCTCGGCAAATCTCAGCTCCTATGTGTTTGGATTGTGGCTGTTCTATTTCTTGAGGATCAATAGTCAGTGTAAATAGGTTACACTGGGGAAACTGGAGGTTGTTCTTTCCATGGTTCTCCTACATATTTGATAGAAAACTGTATTTTCTGGGGATTTATCAAGATATCTCTAAATGTGCTTTCTTGTTTGATTTTCTCTCTCTTAATCTATCCTCTTCTCACTTGCCTGCTTGTTCTTTCTCTTTCTTTCTCTCATATATGTACACACACACACACACACACACACACACACATATATTTTCAAAAGTTTGAAGCCACCCCCAGAATTAGCATGGGATGAACTTGAGAGAGGAATGAAATTGTCCATCACAAAAATGAAAAAAAGCTCTTAGTCATTGCAAAAAGAATGAAATCAATTATCAAATTTATACTTTGAGAAACTTTTTCAATGAATGCCAAAACTTTGTGCTGCAGTAATCAAGGCTAAAGGACGATATTTTGATGAGAGAAAAATTTGATTATAAAATGCTTTCTTTTTTTTTTTGTCATAATAAAATTTCTAATAAAAAATCATGTCACATTTGTTTAAAAATTCTCTTCAGTTTTTTCTCTCAGAAATCAAAAAAAAATAGTTACATATATTTTTTTTTTTTTTTTTAAGCATTTCACCCCAAGCAAGGGGAGCCACTAGGGCGCAAGGGGTTACAGAAAATAGGAAGATCAGATAGGAGTGATAGAAGAAAGGATGAGGGTAGTAGATAGATTAAGGCAACTGGAGATGTCGATTGACATTACACTTGAATAGCTGGAGATTATAACTCTCAGGGAAACAGGAGAAGGGAAGAGAGTTCACAGGCGAGAGGTGCGAGACATGAAGCTATTAGAGTAGTAGAGACGGCTACATTTATGAGTTTCGACAGTGAAGGGGTGAGAGCGGGATGCCAGCCCTCGTGGGGCACTTGAACTCATGAAGTTTGGGAACCAGCGAATGCAGTTCCTCGGAGCAATTTCCATGAAAGTATTTGTAGAACAGACAGAGGGAGGCGACGGTGCGTCTGTGAGAAAGTGACTGTAGACGAGACGCCAGGGTAGGGCCAACCATATTACATATCCGCCTCTGAGCCTATCAAGAACGGGGAGGCAAACAGAAGGGGCGCCAGACCATATATGGCAGCAATACTCCATGCAAGGGCGAATTGTGGATTTGTATATCTGGAGGATCGACTCAGGGGAAAAAAACTTCCTAGCACGGCTCAGGGAGCCAACTTTCCTCGCTGATGGACGAGGCAATTGACTTCGATATTTATTCCATCTCAGGTCCGCAGTCAGCGTGAGACCGAGAAGCCGCAGAGAGAGTTGCTCACGGGAAGTTGAGCGTCAGACATTATAATGGAGGGGAAGGGAAGGCTCTCTGTGGTGATTAATAGAGAGCAGTTTAGTCTTCGAAGCGTTGAAGTTGACCAGCCAAATCTTGCCCCAGTTCACAATCGATTGGAGGTCTTTTTCTGAGGCGCATGACAAGGTGAGTTTTGTCAGCGAGACTGGATTTGTTTTGAGGCAGGAATAAATTGTGGTGTCATCCGCGTAGATGCCGACTTGAAGTTACGGCGTCAGGAAGGTCATTATATAGATAAGGAATAGAGGGGGCCCTAGGATGGAGCCTTGAGGAACTCCTGCGTTAGGGGGGGTAGGAACTGGAGAGAATCCGTTGTGAGCGACCTTCAATTCCGCGGTTTTACAGGAATGATTGTATTACGTTATATAATTGACCCGTAATGCCATAACCCTGGATCTTTGGAGAAGGCCGCGTCCAAACCCTATCAAATGCTTTGGAGATATCTAGTGCCACGGCTCGGGCTTCCCGTTATTTTGGAGAGTTAGGTAGACTGTTTCCGTGATGGCTGTGAGCACATCGCTGTAGATCTGGCAAAGCGGAAACCATATTGCTTGTCTGAGAGCAGATTATTGGATGTGAGGTGGTTAACCACCCGGTATTGATTAGAGCTTCGAAGATTTTGCGAAGAGGGGAAGGAGACTGATAGGACGGTAGTTGGAAGGGTCAGAGGGTCCGGAGTTCTTGAAGACAGGAACAATCGAAGAGAACTTCCAGCAGTCAGGAAAACAAGATTCCTTGAGGCAGTAGTTGTATAGTTTTGAAAGGGCGGGCGCCAGTTCAGGGCGCCGCATTTCTTTAAGACAATGGCTGGTATCCCATCTCCACCACTCGCCTTGTTGAGATCTAAATTGGAGATAACGCCCAGTACCAAGGTTGGGGTTATGTTTAACCCACTCAATATGGCCTCAGTTCTAAGAGGAAAGTCAGGTATGGGTACACCAGAAGAGTCGCCGAGCGTCGAGTTGGATGAAAATTTCGAGCAAAGCATTCAGCCTTGTCGGTAGAGGAGGTCAAGACTTGAACTGGTTGAATAGAGGAGGTATAGAGGGTTTGCACTTATTCAATACACTCTTGCAGAGACGCCAATAATCTTTGGAGCCAAATTTGCGAGATGCAATACGTTCCTTCATTCGAGCCATAAATAGTGACTTAGCATCATTTAGGACACGCTTACAATCGTTACGGGCGGCGGCAAAGAGACGTCTATTGCAGTCAGACATGTCGCTACGGTATAGGTGGAAGTAGTGGTTCCTATGGGCGATGGCGGCTGAGCAAGCACCGAAAACTGAGGGGGGCAGGAGCGCGTCTTAGCCCTATATTTCCTTGATGGGATGAAAGCGTCGATTCCAGCTTTAACCCAGGAAGAGACCTCAGAAGCACATTCTTGGACGGGGGAGCTTAAAGACTCCATCCCAGGGGACATCGCGGAGGAAATCACGGAACGCGTCCCAGTCAGTTCGTTGATAATAGAACGAAGTTCTAGTGGTAGGGAGGTTCTTTATAGGGGAGGAGTTAAAGGAGATGTTAACTGATACTACTGCATGGTCAGAGTTACCAAGTGGGCATAGTTGCGCGAGGCGCTGCAGGATTCGGGGATGGAGGTAAAGCACAGGTCGAGTAGAGAGGCTTTACTTACCCGGTTGAGGGCAAAACAGGGGGAAGTTAACTATCTGTGTGAGGGAATGGGAGATTGAAAAATTAAGCGTTTGAATGCCTGCATGGTCAGTAGTAGCATTCTTAAGCCACAGAGTGTGATGGGCGTTAAAGTCTCCAAACACAAAATGTGAGCAAACGGGTGGAGGAGAGAGCCTTGTCTATGTTGTCTGAAATGCTATCAAGTATCTCACAGTCTTGAGAGGATGGAGAGCGGTAAAGGAAGAAGAGATAGCTTACCGCATTGAGGAGAGAGAGACGGAGACACATGTATGACTGGTCAGGCGATTCAAGAGAGGAATCAAGGAAAAGAGGTTATCATACCCCACCACAAATTTCCCTCCATATGACTCATCCATCTAAGAAGAAAGAAAGAAATCCATGAACCCTTCCTAATCAAGTACCGTTTTTGTTTTTCTAATTTTTTAAAGCAATCTCAGAAAAAAGCCATATAAGCCCAAACTATAATCAGTTTGTGTATTGTGTTCAAATTCATAGAATATTTTGGTGATATGTCATATGCATCTGACTGTGCAAATATGTGTGTATATATATATTTGTATATTGATAGATTTCTTATTACTTCTAGTTATGGTAGTAATATATATATATATATATATATATATATATATATATATATATATATATATATATATATATATATATACACATGAAACAAAAGTTATCCACTGTCAAAGATATTTTGTTATTTTGACATAGAAGATTGCTATGCAACATTAATGGTCATGGAATAGCAGATGCAGATCATAAGTTCAAGATGTGGTTCTTTGCTTCATGTCAGTATAAACACTCTGAAGATGGCTCATGTGAGCCGAAAGCTTAGGACCAACTTAATAAAAAATATCCAAATGTTGGACAATTTTTGTCTTTATTTTCACCAGAAATTAAAGCAAACATTTGAACATTAGAATACCCCATGATCAGACATAATAGACATTCATTGTCTTTTATATTTAATAATATGTTTAAATAATGATCTGCTACCCCTATACACTATATATATATATATATATATATATATATATAAATCATATATAAATCACAAATTTAACAACTTAGATAGAATTAATATATAACCCCACAAATCAGGCCCTACCCACATTTCTCACCCACACAAGATGGACATGCTTGTAGAGGTGTTGAAGCCTCACACTTATACACACAACCATACTAATATACACACTTACACACATCATACTCACTCATTACCTAAGAACTAAATAACACACATTTAACAGAGACACATTCACTTTCCAGGAACCAATAAAACTGTCAAAATGACCAAGGGAATTCAGAGTAGCATGAATTCATCCAGGATTTGTCTTAAATAAAAACTTAAGATAGACTGTTTGAACAACCCAAGGACTGACCAAAATTTATGATAAAAAAAAAAAAAGCAAATGAAAACTACAGATAAAGTTCTTTTTCTCCATCAAGTCATTCATTTCTGTAGTTCACTGCTACTAACAAACAGAACATTTTTTTCCTCTGATGATGGCTATGCTGGCTGAAACTAATCAAGAAATCTAATTGAAATAATAAAATGAAAAAATATTAACATATAACTCAGTGTGTGTGAAAATTTTAATTTTTTAATAATTTTTTATTGTTCAACACACACACACACACACATATATATAACGGACATTTTCAGAATTCTTTTTTATTTCAAACTGATAATTTGAATAATGTTAAAAACATGTATCACCCAAAAACCTGTCGAGCCTAGTCAGTACCTAGATGGGTTGCCACTTAGGAATACCTTGTGCTGCAAGCTTGGAAGCACAGGTGGTTTAATGGATAATGGTTCAAAGTTGGAAAATTGAGTTCCAATTCCTATTGGTTTTCTTATATTCACTAATGCAACAAATATCCTGGGAAAAGCTATGAATCCACTTCTTCTGCCTCTAGCTATGGGTTAATTAGTAATACTTTTTATCAGTAAATAATTATCTCCCCAAATTTCTCATAATTTAATAGAAAAATATTTTCTGGCTTTAAATAACCTGCAATGAGTTGATAAGCCATAGAAAAAAAAATCAATCAAAAACCTGTATTCAACATAAACATCCTGACAATATTTCATTTGTCTCAGTAGTATATTCATCAAGCTTCATGCACAATTTGACATATGTAATAATAGCTGGTCACTCATATTTGAGGACACCCATTTATTAGGGAAGCTAGCCAATCTCTATTGCAAACGCTCGCTCAGGTATATTTGTGTTTGTTCAACACCCACAGAGCCCACCTGTGGTTTATACTGCAACTATGCTGAGCAAACCTTAGATACAGTTTCTGAGAGAGTGCATGTTATCTAGTTTGATCAACAATCTGAACAAGGCAAGCAAACTCAAACCCTCAGTCACAATGACTTGTGACTTTGTGCTAGCACAGCTATCAACAGCCCACAATTTGATATATATATACTGTCCCACCTATGAACAGTTCAAATCTTCATAGTTGAGGATCTGCCTGCTAGTTAAAGTAATAGACCATATCTCAGCAGTGTTTGAATTCAGTTAAATAACAAGAATTTCAAATGCTGACTTCACAGGTAAACCCTCTTACACTTAGAAAAATTAGGTTCCACAAAATGTTCAGAAACTGGTGGCTTAATTATTAATGGCGTGGTGAATGTTATCAGAGTTCAACCCATGGTTGAAACTGATTTCTTTAAGAAAGGCATGGATCAACATCTACAAGTGTATAGATAAATCGTAGAGCAGTTGGAGAACTTTAGCCTTATAAGGCTGTCCATCAGTCAAGTACTCTAGTTCTATAAAATGCAGCAATATCACTTGGTACTGATGTGGCTTTGTATTCTACAAATACTTTACATGAAATAACAAACTTCATAAATCCCAGTGGACCTGTGTGACCTTATACCAATCTTGGTTAAGCTTAGTAAATATTTACTTACATAGTTTTCTGATTTATTTTTTCAGTACTTCTTTGATTCTACAATGTCCACATGTATATAAAAATAATTTTTCTTCCTTCCTTTAATAAATTGTATCAAAAAGGTATTTTTGGCAAAAGTCTGTTATCTTTTATTATTTTTTTATTTGTTAATAATTTCACACTAAGCAAGGCAATAAAGCCACTAAGATGCAAGAGTTTACTGAGTGTTAGATAATACAAGAATAATATACTGTTAAGAAGAAAGGACAATAAAAAACGAGAATTAAGAAGACATAAGTTAACGACTGACACCGCGTTTCAATTTTTGGCAATTAAAGTTGACTGGGAAACTAGAAGACAGAAGGATAGTTCCACAAGTGAGAAGTCTTTTTATGCCTCTTGATTCCTTGGGGAAATAGGACCGCAACAACAACACTCCAATGGATGTGATTCCTAGCGATCCTCTTCAGCTCGACCCATGTCGTGCCTGCTACCTCCATCTCTGTGTTAACACTTCTGCACCGTCTGTTTTGGTCTACCTACTTTTCGCTTCCGTAGTAGATTCAAGTAGAGTGTGTGGCTGATCCATCACCATTTCTATTTCTCTCTTGCCTCTTGATTCCTTTGGAAATATAGGGCTGCAACAACACCTCTCCAATGGACGTGGTTCCGTGCAATCCTCTTCAGCTCAGCCCATATCATGCCGGATGCCTTCACCTCTGCGTCAACACTTCTGCACTAAGTCTGTTTTGGTCAACCCACTTTTTGCTTCCCTTGTGTGTTCCAGTCAAGGGTCTACCTGGTGACAACTAGAAGCAGGGTTGTAGAGTGTTTAGTCGATCCACCTGTGCTATTTTGCTGGTCTCATATAAGGTTCTGATGTTCCAGGCACCTATCCTGGTTGTTGACTTAATCACCAGAAGATTTCTTGGCACATTGGCTTCCCAGAGGATTTCCACCAGCACATATCATACATTCCACTTTGGAAGACTCTTCTTCACCCATGTCGTTGTTTGAAAGCATTGTTATGGTTTCTCTAACAAGCCAGTTTTTAAGTGAGTAGGTTATTAGCCTACTGCACAACCCTCAACCTGGAGGACTAGGGTGTGTCTTTCATCTGGTTCTTACCCCACAGACCTGTTGAGCTTGGTTAGACCTGCAAGCCATCCTACCATCAACACACCATCAGGACAGACAAGTGAGAAGTACAAAAGAAGAAACTATTTCAGAATGATTAGAAACTTTTATTCATATTTTTTATATGGAAGATTATACTTATATATATATATATATATATATATATATATATATATACTTATATATTATATTATGGAAGGATATATTTCCTGGAAGCAACTCTTGTAATTAAAGAATTTGTGACAGATGAGAGTATAAAGATCTTTTTTTTAAATTGAAGAACATATTTAGACTTCTCAAACATAATGGCATAGAACTCTCTTGCTCAACTTGAATTATCCTGAGAGTTAAAGACACAAGGAGTTACTGAGTTAGAGAATATAAGAAAACTATTAAGGAGAGAAAACAATAAAAGAACAAGAATTAAGAAGACAGAAGATAACAACTGACATTGCATTCAAAATTTGAAGATCAAAGTTGTTTTGGAAGAAAGAAGCTGAAAGAGAGTTCCACAAATGAGAAGTGTGATAGATAAAACTGTTAACATAGATCTTATGGCTACAGTTAGCTATTTCAAATATAAAAGGATGAGACCTTTCTGACAATCTAGTACTGAACTTCATAAAGTCTAGGTATTGCAGAGAAAGTTTATCAGAACAACAAATATTATATTATTTCATAGCAAAAACTGTAAAATGTTAACACAATATGCATACATTTGTGTCTAAATGCTCTTCGACACATCTAATTTCTGATATTGGGATGTGTCCTGCAGGTATACTAAAGAATAAAGAATTAATTTCAGAATATTTGTATTTTAGATAATGCACCTGAAGCAAATACTGATTTTTGTCACAAAATCTGAATCAGTAAATGCAGTTTTCTCAGCCAAGCTGAAAAGAGCAGCATTTGATTCTCTACTCTCTAAATTACATTTCACTGCATAAAAGATATTTTCTCAGAAAAAAAATAATTCTGTCACATATAAAGAAAAAAAAAAGGAAACTTTCTTCAAGGTTTTTTTTTTTTTTTAATAATCTTTCTGTGATTATTTTTTTCAATTTAGCATGAAAAAATCAATCTTTTTTTTTTTCTTCCAACATATTTTTCTTTTATGTGCCTTCAGAACGTTGGTGATAATGGCTCTCCACAATTTTCTGTCCTTTGTAGCTCAGTAAATTTCCACTTTCGCTATCTTTCCTAAAACCTGTTCTGCCATCCATTTGCACAGGCTCGTTAGTTAAGTTATACACTGCTTTTCCCCTGTCCCTTTTGCCTACAATCTGTTCTGTGACTATTATTAATTACAAAAATATTATACATAAATAAAAAGAAAATACAGGCAAACATGGACGTTTATGTCTGAAAAAAGACAGTGTGTCAAAAGACAGTTCTTCCTAGGAAAACTGTTTTTAACAAACTTCACTCTTTGGCAATGTGCAGTACTAGATTGGCAGAAAACTCTCATCATTTTACATTTGAAATGGCTAGATGTAACTGTAAGTTCTATGTTAACAGTTTCTTCTCTCACACTTCTCACTTGTGGAACTCTCTTCCAGCTTCTTGCTTCCTAATCTAAAAAAGCAATGATTAGAATTGGAATAAAAACTAAACATATGATGAAAGTGAATTTATTCAGTTCTTTGTTCTTGGGAATTTACAACAAAAATGGTAAGCATTATTTAGGGAATGCATTGAATTTAGTCAGAATTTGAACTTGGCATTCCACAAGACTCACCAATAACAACCATGTTATGCACACCTGTACATATATGACACTGTGTATGTAATTTGTTTGCATGAAGATTTTGACATAAATCCTACCTGTGATATCATAGGTTACATAAAATAAATAAGCACTGTCTGAATCAGGTAGCTGATGGTCAGAGTTGAACTTATGCACATTCAGTGGCCATGTCTGAAGATTGAGTTCAAGTAGGAAACATTGTTGTCACTTGATGTTGACCTCAGTGTTCACTTTTATATTGACATATACTCTATCCCTGATATTAAGCATTATTACCAATAAATATAGCATACCTTAAAAGTGTATTTTTATCATATATAGTCTAACTCTTTCTAATGGATGACAGGACATATTGTGCAATTCTCTTTTCTTGAAGATGAGTGGTCCTACCGATGTAGCCAGCTTCACACTGATGTTTAAATTGATAGTGATTGATTGATTGGTTATTTTGGGGGCTTATCAACCTTTTGTGGGTTATTTAACACTAGGATGGCCAGCTCTTTTGACATCTTTATTTACATTATGCCATGAAGCAGCCATCTCTAATATATTCAATATTCAAGTCAGGAATAACAAGTCTGAAAAGAAATTCACAAATATTAGTATACCTCATACTGAAAGAAAGTGATTATATATATATATATATATATAAAAATTATGTGTGTTTGTGTGTGTGTATATATATATATATATATAGATAAATAGATAGGGGACATGAACACAAGTATTGCTTGTGATAAATAGATAGGGGACATGAACACAAGTATTGCTTGTGAGAAATTTTTCAATGCATTTACCCTATAAATAGCCTAGGTGTCAAAAATGACACCTCGGCCATTCAAGGTAAAACCTCAAATATCAGCTATTCCACTGAATATTTTTTAAAGAATTAAATCTGTTAAGCATCTTTGCTAAAATTCAATAATTTTCCAGAAGCCTCAGCATCGAACCAAAATTAGTTATTCCATAGTAATTTGTCGAAAATGGCACCTCGGCCATCCTAGTATAAAAGTGAGGTAATATTTTTTAGATTATAAGAATATTTTGGAGATGATAATGATTTCCTGATACAAGTCCTACTAATTAATCCACAGCTGGGGGGAAAGGTGGATTTGTACCTTTTCCAAAAATATTTGCATGTAAGTGAATATAATGAACCCAACTGAAATTGGAAGTCGGCTCTTGGAATTCTGAGCCATTATCCATTACACCACCCACACATCCAAGCTTACAGCAGAGGGTATTCCCAAGTGATTACCCATCTAGGTACTGACCAGGCTTGAGATTTCTTAACTTTTGTGATCAGGTGAGAAATGGTGTTTTAGTATGATTTGATTGTAAGCATCAATAATGGAAAGAGCTACTGAACTTGGGAAACTTATTTTCCAGAAGATGCAATTTGGTCATAATGAACCTAACTATAAGCCTTTAAATTGATATATTGCAGAACATGTTTCAAAATATAGGTAGGGTATCTTTTTTTAAATTGATCTTTACATAGATCTCTTTTAATTAAGTCCATGTTTATTGCTTTAATATTTTTATCTCTGATACAATGTTCAAATTTTTTAAAATTTTCTGAAAGAATTTAAGAAATAACAAAAATAATAAAAAAAAAAAAAAGTTTTAAATTAATTATCCCACAGCTCCATTACAAATGAAAAATTCCATTTCCAGATAATTATTGATTTGTTTTCTTTCCAAATTGGCCTCATGGTAACGATTATTGGGAAGAGATTCCTGGCTCTACTGACAGACCCAGCAGGTTCATTAATGAAGCCAAAAGAGTTTTAATCATCATAAAATCCCAACAGACTGCACAGAGAATAAAGTTCAATCCAACCAGAAACCTCTCACCCTAGAGTGTGCATCTCTCATTGCAGTGTCTCCAATTTCATCTCCATCTTGTCTGCATTTCATGCCTTGATAATTTTTCTCTGGGATTTTTTTTGACCTTTTTATTTTATTTCCTCTTGTTTTTCCATTTTTGTTTCTTAAAATCTTTTCATGCGCACATGATCTATTTGCACTCTTTCTCGCCTTTGCAGCAAATATTATGCCCCCCCTTTTTTTCACATCTATTGCATCTTTGGCCTCCACCCTCACTCAGCTCATGTGTTTATTCCCCATTTGTTCTTGCCTTAACTCCCTTTCTTTTTTTCTGATGGAATTCTTCCTAATTTTTATCTTCCATATTCATCCTTCCATTTTCCTTTTTATGCTTCCTCGCTTTTTATTTTCCTATTTCTTTCTTTCGCTTCCTCTCTTTTTATTTTCCTATTTCTTTCTTTTACTTCCTCTCTTTTTCAATTATGACCATATCACATTAAAACACTGGTTCTCATGTAATCACTGAAGTTAAGCAACATTGAACATCTAGTCCGTACTTTGATGGATGATTGTTTAGCTTGCTGGTCTAAGGTTGGGTATGCAGGCAGTGTAATGAAAAGCTGAATTTCAGTTCCAGTCTTCATCATATTCTCTCATCTATTCTTGGGAAAGGCTGGAATCTAGTTCTTCTAAGCTATGGCTTTATAGGATTTGTATCAGTGAATCATTATTATCTCTAAAAAAAATTCTTACAATCTAAAAAAATATTTCCTGACTTTAAATAACCTGCAAAAGGTTGATAATCCATAAAAAACTAATCAGTCAATCAATTTAAACATCAGTGTGAAGCTGGCTATATAGGTAGGACCACTTTATGTCTAAAGGAAATTGCTCAACATTTCCTGGAATCCATTAGAAAGGGTTAGACTAAATAATATTCATAAGTTTCATTTATGGTACAACTGTGTCTGCAAAGAACATCTTATAAACTTATTCAGTAGGACTTTTATCAGTAAGTCATTATTATTTCAAAAAAGAAATTCTTACAATCTAAAAATATGTTCTGCTTTTAAATAACCTGAAAAGAGTTGATAAGTCATAGAAACAAATCAGTTAATCCTCTGTTTTTTCCCCCTTTTCTTCTGTCTTCTTTTTTTCTTCTTTCTCTCTTTGTTCTTTGCCAAATCTTTTCTTCTTTGCTCTTGCTAAATTTCTCTTTGTATACCTCTTTCTTTCTCCCTTTCAGTCTTCTTTTCTTTTTCTTCTCCCATATTCTCTTTTTCATTATTTTCTTTTCCTTCTTTTTTCTCTCCAGGTTTTTTTTTTCTTTTAAATTTTTTCCTCTTTCCTGCTTTTTGGAAATCCTCCTTTTCTGTTCCAGCTCTTAAGAAATCAGATGAACCATCTGACCTTTCAGCTGTCAATGTATTAGCCTTCTACCTCTTTTTGGCAAACAACTAAAGGCTCTAATCAACTCTAAATTGATTAAATATCTCACCTCACGGGGTCTGCTTTCAGATAACTGTTCACATACTAACGATTATTGTCAAAAGATTCTGTCAAGCGTTACATAAGAATGATGAAGCTCAGGTTGTTGCTTTGTACATCTTGAAAGGCATACATGTCTTTTTCATAAGTTAAAAGGCTAAATTATTTCCAGACAAATTTTTGAACTGATTCAGTCTTTCTTATAAAATCCTGAAATGAAAGTTATCCTGAATGGACACTTTTCTAGATCTTTTTGTACTAATGCAGGTGTCCCCACCCAAGGCTGTATCCTTGGACTGACTTTTTTTTCTTAATTATCATCAATGACCTTCCTAATTATCCTAATGACATTAGGTTTCAACTTGGTGTCTATGTTGATTTATGTCAGTCTCAGTGGTAAGCCTGATCCGTTCAATAAGTTCAAATTGGCAACAGATGTCAAGAATGACCTACAGTCTGTTGTTAGCTGAGGCAAAGAAAGGCTTGCTAATTTTCATGCCTCCAAAGTGAAACTTCTCTCTATCACTAACCTGAAAGACCCCTTCCTGACTCCCAGCATCATGGCTGATCCATGAGACTGATTTATTGCACTTTCTCAGGCTTACATTCCCAGCTAACATGAAATGGAAAGATTATATTGAATCCATTGTTAGGTTTTATGCTAAGATAGTTGATTCACTGAGTCATGTTAGACAATTTTTCTCCCCTGAATCTATTGTTATGATCTGGTATGTTGGTAAGTTGGGTGTAATGGAAGTTATCCCATTATTATATGTGTTTGTAGTAGTAGTAGTAGTAATTGATAGAGGAATCCTTTTTACTTTTTTTTATACTGAATATGAAATGATTAAAAACGTACAATGATATAACAACAATAAGACTTGATACACATGTTGAAATTAATAACAAGAATTTGTATTTTTCTTTTTCATGATGTGAATTACAGATATTGTTATGGTGTGTGTTAAAAATGTTTTCAGTGTTACTGTTTCTTTAAAAGTTTGTGACATCCTGGGTATGATGATAAACTACATCCGGCAGCAAGGCCTTTGATCAGGTTTTGAGGAGCATGGAACCACCTCAATTGCTGGTGTTCCCAGGTCCACCCTAACCCAGGGTGGTAGCACCTGTCATGGTCCCAGCTATGGGAAAATAGTTAAATCCCCCGAAAAAAAAAAAAAAAATTTAAGACACTATGAAAATATAAAAATGTGTTTTAGTATCAGCAATCTGTTTTTGAAAAAAATATTACTAACAATACATTTTTAAAAAAATATTATCAGCATTAAAAATCTTGTAGGCATTAAATAACCCATTGAGATTGATATCCCGTAAAACAAACCAAACCTGTAAAATAGGCATCCTCTTTTTATTGCTTTTTATCTATACTCAAAACCTTCATTGCTGTCTACATTCTATAATCAAATTTCTAGTGATGGATGCTGAAATATCCTCAACCCAATCCACTTCCCAAAATATTACTAAATGACCAAACATTTTGATGTCCTTTCTTGATTGGACTGAGCACTCTTACTTAAAACTAATCATATTCTATTCCCACGAACCTATTCTAAAAATCTTGTCAGCATTAAATAACCCATTGAGGTTAATAAGCCGTAAAACAAAACAAACAAATGTTTGTGCTTGCTTGTTTTTGCTTGTTCTGAGAATTTCATTGGTAAGGATAAAGTTTAAGATTGATTTTGATTTTCTGGAGTGATGGTGATACATATGTGTTAAATTCATTTTTTACTACTGTTACTTGCTATTCTAGTCTACTGACCCTACCCTACTGACCCTACTGTCTTGACTGCCCTCACTTGTGGTGTCAGGGTCATTTTTATAATCAGGTTTTAGAATGATGAAATAACGTTCTCATCTTTCATCACTGGTGGCAAGGTTGTTTTTAGGATGATGAAATTTTTTTATATTTATTTCATGAATGATGAACTATCCTTATTTTCTGTCATCACTGATGACAAGGTTATTTCTAGAATGATAAAATATCATCATCATTCTGGATCATAACACTGTCTTACATATTTATAAATCTGCTATTCATCCATGCCTTGAATACTGCTACCACATATGGTCCAGTGCTCCAGCAAGGCATCTGATCAGGAGGTTTTGAAGAGTGTGAAACCATCTCTTAATTGCTGGTGTTCTCAGGTCCACCTTGACCCAGGGTAAGCACTTGTTATGGTTCCAGCTATGGGCAAATAGATGGCATCCAAACTTGTGTAAAAATAGGCTTTAATACCAGAAATACTTTGTAAAAAAAGAATATTATCAGCAATACTTTAGAAAAAAAAGTACTAGCAATATAAACAGCTATACATTCTTTGAAAAAAATATTACCAGCTATAGATTTCTTCAAGGAAAAATATTCCCAGAAGTAGGTTTTTGAAGAAAAACATATTACCAGCAATAAAATTTTGTCCACATTAAATAACCCATTGAGGTTGATATGCCACAAACCAAACCAAACCAAACCAAAGAAGAATCAGCAATACTATTGGCCCTGGTCTGGTGTCTCAGCATCAATCATTTTCCCAAAAACGTAGCTTCCCTGTGTCTTTTCTATAAATACTTTTGTGGTAATTGTTCTGATGAAGTCTTTACTATGGTACCTAGACTTTATGAATTTAAGCATAGTGCTAGATTAGTTTCAAGGTTTCATCAGAGAATTGACTCAATGTAACTGTAAGTTCTATGCTAACAGTTTATTAACCCTTTAGTCATAGTCACTTGTGAGTTCATGCTGGCATGAACATTGACAGATTCCGAACATTTTTATCTACCTAATTTTGATCACAAATCTTGGATCCATTCATGGTATCATTTTTGGTCTCTTCTTGACAGTGCTGCAAACTGTGCTCATCTCCTTAGACCAGTATTCCCAAGAAGTTACTTCTTTGACAAATAAATCATGACAAGATTCAAACATGTTTCTTATGGTCAGAACAATAAAGTTCTAAACAACTGGCAGCACAATCAATGCATGATTCAATAAAAGGTGGTGGTAAAACTCTTAATCTTAAACAGTTGCTCCACTTGGATACTCTCCTACTTAGGAAAAGACAATCTTACCTGGAAGTGTTGTGCAGCCATCTTTCACTAGTAAACCATGTGGAGAACAAAGAAGTTCAAATAAATTATTCTCTCTCCATTATATGTTCAAGTTTCTTCATACTTTTTGATAAAAAAGATGTTGTTTTTATATCATAACATGAACAGATAAAGTAGTTTTAAACATTAAGATCCAGTTGGTGTAAAATGACCCATCAGGCTTAACACACCGTTAAACAAAATCTAGCCAAACCAAACCAATATCAAGGCTATCAAAGTGATGAAAAAAAACGAACATTTACAAGACTTCATGACAGACGCAATAACTCACTACCCACAAGAAATTAAAGATATTGCTACATCAATTCAAGGTCAAACTTGCTCATAAATTCAAGTGTTAATAAAAACTTCATATTTTATGGACTCTTTTTTGTACATCATTTTTATATATACTTTATTCTCCAATTATAATAAAAAAAAATAAGGTTGATTTCCTTTAGTTATATAAGAAAAAAGTAAAAGAAAAATTTATATCCTAAAAATCATCATGAACTGTGACCCCTAGGTTACACAAAGGTCAGATAGCACTGATGTTAGATAGTTTAATTAAGTTTACAGAATTTGTTAAACTTCCAAGTGGGGTTACTGAATTAAAGTGACATCTATATCTTCTATGTATTGTGTCTCCACAATTTCCTGTCCTTTCTAGGAATTTATAAATTGTCTTATTGTCATCACTCTTAAACCCTGTTTCACCATCTATTTACTTAAGCTCACTAAGTAGATTATGCATCTTTTTCCTCTCTCCTTATTGCCTTCAATCTGTCCTGTGAGTATCAAATTTTCCAAGCCCTCCTTCATCATTATGTTCCCTACAAATTTCAATGCTCTCTTCCTGATGAAGTATAAGTATCCTTTTCATTTCCATTTTCTCTAAAACTTTGTTGTTGCTCACATGTTGAGTCCATGTTATTCACAGCATCCTTCTGTTGCATCAAGTCTCTTTTTCATTTGTGAGGAGATTACTCAACATTTGCTGCTATACAGAAGGACTGATATTACTTAACAGTTCAGTTCTGTTTTCTTTGTTTCTAAGGAAATTTTCCTGTTTCTTAATACTTTGCTCAGCTTTTGGAAGGTATGTTTCACTATGCCACTGCATCTTCGAATCTTAGTGTCGCACATTCTGTCCTCTGTTAAAACACTTCCCAGGTATTTATTTGATTTTGGTATCTTTATTTTATAATCTGCATGTTGGGCTGTTCCTTTTGTTAAAAACCATGCATTCTCTCTTCTTTTAATTGATGTTTCGTCTTTTCTACTCAAATTCAAGGAGACGATGTCCCTCCAGGGTATGAAGAAATTAACTAGACAAACTAGAATTATCATACCCTTACATAATTTTGAACCTGATTTATTCCAGTATAAGATAATACAGTACAACACTATGGACTCTGTATGAAATCAATTGCTAAAGAGTTAGGGACATCACTCTCTAACATACAAGAAATGACTGCAGCCAGTATTCCACAATGGACAAGAAAGCAACCCAAAATCATCCTAGATAAATAAATAAACTCCCTAAACAAAAGACACCCAATTTTCAGTACATATTGGAAAGCTACCCTAACTATAGACTAATCTAAACAGACGGGTCAAAGTCTGTGGACAAGACAGGGTGTGCAGCAATGAGCTAAAATATTAAAAAAAACGTCTCCCAAAGAAAGCTCTAGTTTTACTGGGGAGGGGGTGGCTTACGCAATAGAGTTAGTTCTCAACAGCATGAAACAGAGCAGACAAAAAATGGCTGAATATTTTTGTTGTAACCTAGAAAGTGTTACAAAATGAGGAATAACCAAAACGGATGTTGAAAATGAAAATGGTAATCTTTATAACATCAACAAAATACAATACTCGCTAGCGGCATGAAGTAGGTAAACCACTGCTAATGGTGGACTACTTACCCCCACTTACAATACTGTCCAACGTATATATGAGGATTGGGACACAGTGTTCACAAGTATGGTATATAACACATACATAAAGCAATATTTATGGTTATTCAGATGGACTTAAAATCTGTTAATTTCTCGAAATTTTGTATGGACACATCAGCTCTCCTTGAATTCAGAACACCACAAATTATTCTAATGTTGGCTTAAAAAGTCAAATGCACATGAAACATAACTGATCAATGAAAATCACACAACACAAAAGTAAAAATACCAGAATTTCTTTCTTCTTTTTCTCCATATCTCATTCTCTGATGAAGATTTAATAAAAGTGAAGCATGTTAGATTAATAAAAACATTTCCTATTTGCTCTTTATCTTATCATTCTGTCAGATTCCGATCCATATTTGATCTAAATTTCCTTCCAACTCATACAATTTTTCTCTAATTATAATAAGAAAAATAAGGTTGATTCCTTTTAGTTGTCTAAGAAGAAATTAAAAGAAAAATTTATATCCTAAAAATTATCATCTAAATAAGATACAAAACTGTGACACCCCCAAGGTTGCATAAAGGTCAAACATCACTTTAAGTTTACATGAATCAGCAAAATTTGTTTATCTTCCAAGTGGAATTATTGAGTAAAAGTGACATCCATATCTTCTTTTATGTGCTTTGTCCCTTCAGGTGATCATGGCTCTCCACATCTTCTTGATCCTTATAGCTCTTAATAAGGTTCGTCTTTTTGTTATTTCTCCCAAACCCTATTCTACCATCTATTTACTCAAGCCCATCAAGTATGTTACACACTGCTTTCCTCTGTCCTGTGAGTATCAGATTTGCCAATCCCTCCATTCTCATTACGTTCACCAGAATCTTAACCCTACCTAAGTCTAAAATCAGAGATTTTCATAGACAGGCCTTATTCAAGTGATTGGATGCAATTAAAATATAGTTTAATGATTAACGTTCTTGTGAATGAAGTGATTAAGGCTTTCTTTATGTGCCTTGTCCTTTCAGGGTGTTGGCAATCATAGCTCTCCACAACGTCATCTGCTTTGAAGCTTTTAGAAATGGTAGTTATTTATTATCCTTCTGACTTGCTGTTCTACCATCCATTTACACAAGCTCATTGGGTAGATAGGTTGCTGCTTTTCTCTGTCTTACCTTCAATTTATACTGTGAGTGTCAAATTCTTCAAGCCCTCTTTCCTCATTATGTGACTCAGAAATTTCACTCCTTTCTTTCTGATCCTAGGTACAAGTGTTTTTGTTTTTTTTTTATTTTTCATTCTCATTTTCCTTACCTTAAAACTTCCTCATTGCTCACATGTTATATCTATGATATTCTCAGCATATTTCTGTAAAACCAGATCTGGTTCTTCAAGTCTCCACTTCAATGAGGAAGTTATCCAACATTCACTGTAGGAGTTGTATTACATAACTACATGAAATAATTCATTACTTCTTTCATTCTTTCTTACAAGTTTTTTCTGTTTTTTAATATTTTGCTTAGCTTTTGGAAGGCATCTTTCCCTATTTAAATTTACCTTCAGATTTCAGTATCACATTTTCCATCGTCATTTTAAAATACTTCCCAGATATGTAAATTTCTGTATCAACTTGATTTTGACATTGTCTTGATTGAGGCAGTGTCTTTAATTAATGACCTACTGTAAGGTGGATGTAGGTCCAAGTCTCATCAAAAGATATTTTTTTATGCTATTGTTCACTCAATACAAGGCCGAAGAACAATGCAAGGTAGAGAACCACTGAATGGTGTTGTTTTATTGACATAAGAATTGCAGACTATGAGTATAAGTAGGATAGATAACAGCTGACCTTAGACTTGAGGAGGTTAAGATTGTAGTGATTAGGAAAGTAAACTCGGAAGTCTGTTCTTAAAACAGCAGTCCTTGGGAAGAAGGAATTTCCTTCTCAACATTAGAATAGGAAAGGAATGCAGATGATTTGCCATTGTGTACGTGGCATGGTAGGTCTTATCTGTGAATGTCTGAAGCTGGCAAACCTAGGGAATGCAGTTCATTTGAATATTTCTTTTTTTTAACCGTTTCACCCCAAGCAAGGCGGGAAGCCACTAGGACGCAAGGGGTTACAGAAGATTTGGAGCAAGATCAGATAGGAGTGATAGAGGAAAGGATAAGGAGAAGGATAGTGGATAGATCAAGACAACTGGAGATGTCGACTGACATTGCATTTGAATAGTTGGAGATTATATCTCTCAGGGAAACTGGAATAGGGAAAGGAGTTCCACAGGCGAGAGGTGCGAGATATGAAGCTATTGGAGTAGAAGAGACAACTACATTTAATAGTTTCGACATTGAAAGGGTGAGAGCGGGATGCCAGCCTTGTAGGGTGCTTGAATTCATGAAGTCTGCGAACCAGCGAATGCAGCTCCTCGGAGCAATTACCATGAAAGTATTTGTAAAAAAGACAGAGAGAGGTGACGATGCCTCTGTGGGAGAGCAACTGTAGATGAGATGCCAGAAAAGGGCCAATTATATTGCATATCCACGTCTGGATCTTATCAAGAACCCCAAGGCAAACAGAAGGGGCTCCAGACCATATATGGCAGCAATACTCCATGCAAGGGCGAATTGTTGATTTGTAGATCTGAAGGATCGATTCCGGGGAGAAACATTTCCTGGCATGGCACAGGAAACCAACTTTCCTTGTGGTGGATGAAGCAATTGACTCAATGTATTTGTTCCATCTCAGGTCAGCAGTCAACGTGAGACCAAGCAGTCACAAAGAGGTGCTCTTGAGAAGTTGAGCGTCAGACATTCTAATGGAGGGCAGGGAAGGATCTCTGTGATGATTAATAGTAGTGCAGTAGCGATAGGCTTGTGTCTGTGGGAGAGAGAGTTGTAGGGTGCAAAATAATTCATCGCCTACAAGTTCATGAAAATTCTTTTCAAAGTCAGTTCACTGTGTCATGCCAGAAAATTTTTCTTATCAGAATCTTTTGTACATTCATAAATCTACCATTCGTCTGTGCATTGAATACTGCTACCATATTTAGTCTGGTGCTTCTGCAGTATATTTCGAGATTCTTAACAAAATCCAAAGAAGGGTCTGTTGGGTCTGTAAAATGCATCTGCTCAAATATATAGAGATAGGTCACATGATATGAGGTGGTCTCTCATTGGTTAATAAAACCACATGGGTGTTTGGAAACAGCTGACCATGGGCAAAAAAAGAAAGACATTTGGACCTGCTGTGAAATGACATCAAAAGAATTCTCTTCACTGACAAGGGTACCAGCTACAATTTCTATTTCACTCCGTCAGATGGATAAGTTTACCTAGTATATTCTCTATATATAGCAAAGGACATTGTGTTTATATTAATCCTGGTACTTATGTTTTAAATATAAATAAATAACTTTATTAAATGCTGATAAAGCTTTCATTCTTTGTGTTAGCCCCTTAAGTGAAGTGGGACTACCACAATAGTTCTGTAATGTAATTAATTTTGACCTGGCATCTTGACTTCAGTCACTTTCTCTCCAACATGATGTGACTTCCCTCTGTCTTTTCTGTAAACATTTTCCTGGCAAATATTCTGATGAGCTTTTTTCCTTAGTGCCTTAACTAGACGAATTTAAGCATGCTACTGTTTTACTGTTGAACTAGCTAGGTGCAACCACCATTTCTAGTCTTAGAGTTTCTTTTCTCCAGCATCTCACCTTTTGGAACTCCCACCTGATTTTTTGCTAACCTGCCACCTACAATCTTCAAAAATTTAAATGTAACATCAATCGCCATCTTCTGTCTTCTTGAACCCTGTTCCTTTATTGTCCTTGCCTCACTTCTCCTCGCTCAAGTCTTATTCACTTTCACCCCTTGTAAACCCCTGTATTCTAGTGGCATTATTTCCTTGATTTGGTGTAAAGATTAAAAAAAATCTTATATCAAGGCTAGAGAGAGAGAGAATTGAGCACCTACAGTACAAATATGGCAGCAATACTGACCTAACTCTTAATAAACTATTTCTTCATATCCAATTCTGAGCTCTTTAGACAGCACTGAAGAGAGAAAAATCTTTGCCCTTAAACTATCTGACATAGCCCAGATTTCCTCAAAAAAACAAAAAATAAATATTCTTAAAGCCATACATATTTTACACAGAAGATCCAGGATCTTGAACCAAAGTATTGTTCACCAACTCTAACCCTCACATCTAAAATCTGCCACACTTCGTTGAACTATCTTCCTTCCATTTGTATTCCATTAGTGAGAAGTAATTCCACTGAAACAGCTTCTTTCTACAAACTGCTACTTTGACTCTCAAGATGTTGCCAACCATTACAATCTTAACCTGTTCAAATCTTGAATTAACCATTGTCTTTTTGAAATATCCTCATAAATTGTGCTCCTTACTCTTACTTTCCTCAAATATCTAGACATCTTGGGACAGGTTTGACAAAAATTTTTTGGATAATTCAAAATCCCGTATAATTGAATAACTAAATTGTAAAAAAAAAAAAAAAGAATGTCAATGAACAAAGTTATTTTTCTGAAAGAAATTTTACATGATCAGATAACATTTTCAAACACTTGGTTCAAGGTCTTGTTCAGTTTATTTTTTTTTTTTTTTTGAAAAAAAGTACAGCAATTTTTTTTCTCTTTGGCTGCCTAATATTTTCTGTCACTAACTCTCAAAGCTGTATCAAAGTTGATAGATCTGTGAGGGGGAGATGAAGTGAATGAGAGTGGTATGCTACAATGTGGGCATGGCATGGCATGGCATAGCATAGTGGGTCTTAGCTGTGACAGGACTGGTGGAACTAAGGAGTGTAGTTCATCTGAACATTCACCATGGAAATAGCAATAGATCAGTGAAAGGCATATGACGTCCAGCTGTTGTTGCCTACAAGGATGCAGTCATGCTTTTGGACTCTATCAAGACTGGAAAGTGAGAACTGGGCAGTTCCCACCGAAGTACTCCATTTTGGCCTGACTTGGCTCTTGTAAATGTAGAAGATAGCAGGAGGAGTGAGGTACTTCCTAGTGCAGTATAGGGAACTGATCATTTCCCAACATCTTTAATGATTAATTGTACATACAAGTTCTACTTGACATTTGGGTTATTAAAAATTTATGGTAAGTGGGGAGTATTTGCTTCTTTCTGTTGAACTCTCCCATCATATTCATATGAGGGTCAAGCAGCTCAGTTCCTAACCAGACACCAGCATATATGATTTTGATTATAGTGGTGAAGGCTTTGTGCAGAACCAACCACCCTTTTTGAAGGGCCGAATACAGAGATGTGGTGCACTAAGTGCCACAAGGTCCTCAAATGACCCTCCGCAGGTTTTGAATTCAGAGTTGTCCTTCTCCTAGATCAGATGCCATCCAAGGCTATAGAACCCAGTCTGTCCTGCTATTTACACATAGCTGGAGAGAAAAGAAGAGGATTAATACTTTTGCCAAGGGTATTAGCACATAAGTGAATGTAATGGATTTGACTGAAATTCAAACTTGTCTCTCTGATTCCTCAATCTGGGCTGCTATCCACTACTCCACCATGCCTCCTATATATATATATATATATATATATATATATATATATATATATATATATATAAAAGTAGAATGTGTAAAACTTGGGATGACCCATGCCCTTTATGCCTACATGAAAAACTTCACATTATTAAGTTTCTAATTAATAAAAATCTATTAAACAATAGACATGTTAATCGTTTTTGCCGGCATCATTAAATTTTTGCATTGAATAATTAGCATAAAAACAAACAAACAATAAAATAATTTTTATAATCCATAGCCCTAATAAATAGTTTAAATACACAACAAAAAAAGATAACCCTTTATGAAGTCGCCAAAAAACAAATGTTACGGCAGTTTTTTATATGCACAAAACCCTTTCAGAAAGAAATAAAATAAAAAATAAAAAAATAAATAAAATCTCCATAGACACGTAAACCAGACTAGGCGAAATCATCTTCCGTTTTAAATATTGACACACCAACCTTACCCTGACTTGACATCTATGAATGTAACTCTATAGTGATACAAATTATTAACACCCTACTCCCCTCCCTATTTAAACAATCGCTCTGGCTTTTACCATGGAAATTTTGATTTCAATAATGAATATGCTATTAAAACATGTAAATTTCAGAAATAAGTTATTCCAAAAAAAAAAAAATTTCGCTTGAAGATGGAACAGAGCTTACTTTAATTCAATTTAATTCAAATAATTATATTGAAGTTTTCGGCTCTTGTTTTGAAACACAAGACCTCTTATGTAGCATGTTGGAATCCTATTTTTAAATAAATAATTATATATATATGTATATATATATATATATAGTAAAGGCGAAATAAATCAGTGGGTATATAATCTGAGTGGATCCTAGTAATATAAAAATATTAAAGCTGATCCACAAAAGAGAGCTTGATGTATTTTATATGTACAGAGTAATGAAAAATCAAAAAAATCTTTTTACCTCATGTGGAGAATAGACTACTTTGGCAGACAAAGAAAATGGTCATCTGTCTTTTCAACTCCGATGTGGAATATCGAAGTTGAAAAGACAGATGACCGATATCTTCATCTGCCAAAATAGTCTATTCCCCATATGAGGTAAAAATATTTTATTTGTTTCTGTATAAAATTGCATAAATTTTTGTTTTTTCCACTATATTCATCTGCCAAAATAGTCTATTCCCCATATGAGGTAAAAATATTTATTTTGATTCTGTAAAAAAATCGCATAAAATTTTGTTTTGTCGATTGGCCTGATATTTTCTGGCGCTAACACCCAAAGCTGTATTAAATGGATTTGTAAGGGTAGCTTCTGTGTCAAAGTGCAACCCACTTAATCATTTGTCAAACACAATAATTGCTTCACTGTTTGAAATTGAGTATTGGGGCTGTTGAACTTTCACATGGACATTATCATCATCGTCCTCCTTGTCAACATTTTCTTTATGTAGTTATAAGTTCAACAATGCACTACTCACTTAGGTTTTCATAAATTTACATAAGATATAATCTCTGCCATGACCAGGCTGTGTATGTTTTTTGCCTGAAAATGACAAGAAAATTAACAAGAATTAATTGAACTGATTTTATCAGCATCTTTATCAAATGTTGAGTATGTTTTTTTTTTTTTCTAAATTCTCAGAATAAGACAAAAAGATAATTTTGTGATTAAATGCTAGAATGGGTTTAGTTTGGTTAATTGAAGGTATGAAAAATCAAGTAAGTACTGTATATGTTATTGTATTTGTTCCCTTACCTGATGGGTCCTTTCCAGACAAAAGAGGACAAATATTGTTTTACTTTTTTTACTTTTTATTTGTGACTTTATTGCTGCTCTGCTTTTTAGCACTGAGCACCATTATTAACTTTTTTCAATTAATTACCCCCAAGCAAGTCAATAAAGCCACTAGAATGCAAGGGAGTCAAAGAGAATGAGAAGTTAGAAGAAACGAGTAACACAATCTTAAACAGAAAACAAAGAATAAACCTCTCTTTCTGTTCAGTAGACTTGAGAGGGGTGTGAACTGGATGATAGGCAAAACTACCTACACCTCTTGAAAAAAGAATAATAAAGTTTCAAAGTTTAGGCAGAGACATCAGAAGTATAAAGTTGAAGTATATAGTAGATTCTGGAGATTTGTAAAATTGAATTTTAAATAACATTTACTAATTTGGATACAATGGGCAAGACAGTGATTTTCCCTATAAGAGTTATGAAGGTTTGAACTCTGTTGGAAAGAATGTTTATTTTATTAAGACTCTAAAATGCACAGGACATTAGACATAAATTCATACTGTTTAAAACCTGAGATGTCTTCTCAAATACATATATCTATTAAATATAATTTTAAAATAATATAAAACACTCATAGACACGTACATTATATTTTAAAATATAAATATAAGTGAACATTGAAGTCAACACTCAGAGGCGACAGGCTGTTTCATGCTGGATGTAATCGTCAGGTGGCCTGACAATTGCATCCAGCATGAAACAGCCTGTCACCTCTGAGTGTTGACTTCAGTGTTCACTTCTTTATATTTACATTTACATATGCTCTATCTCTGATATTGAGCACTTTACCCCATAAACAGAGCACAACGTAAAACTATATGTCTTTATATATATATATATATATATATATATATATATATATATATACATACATGTAGTAATCTGGTGAAACCTATTAACACAACATAGAATTTGAAATATGTTAAAACTGACTCTCAAAAGAGCACTCAATGTTTATTTTCATTAAACAGAAAATTTTCTTTACAACTGGAAATAAGATACATTTAGTTAAATTCATTAGTTATCCCACTACAAATTGATACCATAAACAGTTTGAAAAATCCTGCAAATTTTAAAATTAAAATTCATAGGTGAAAATGGTCATTAACTAAATCTATCTTAATTCCAAATGTAAAGTATATATATATATATATATATATATATATATATATATATGGCAATGTGGAAAATGTTTTTGTGTGATGTGCTTCATCTTTTAGGACTTCATAGTATTTTGTTTTTGTTTGGGGATTCACTATTTACCCATAGCTGTGGACCATAACCGGTGCTACCACCCCAGGTCAGGGTGGATCTGGGAACAACATAAATTAAGATGTGGTTTAATACTCCTCAAAACTTCCAATCTCCCAATCAAAAGCCTTGCTGCCAGATGTACTTTATCATCATACCCAGGACTTTGGATATGGATAATCAGAGAAGTACTTTATATGCTATGGTATTTGTTCCCCTACCTGATGAGTTCTTTCCAGATAAAAGAGGATATATAGTGTTTTGCTTTTTGACTTTTTATTTGTGACTTTATTGTTGCTCTGGTTTCTAGCAATGAGCACCCTTATTAACTGCCGTCCCTTCTAGAGAGAGGGAATATCTACATGCCTTGTTGGGTTATAAAACAAAAATCTACTCATTCCTTAGAAATTACTTTGTTTACATTTTTAAGGAGATATGTGCTTTAAGTAATCCAAGCAAGAGATGTGTATTCCTTAAAAAGAGTAATTGAACCTTGCTCAGCTGTGAAAGTTCCCTGTGGCTGAGTAGGGTAAAGCACACTGGATCAGATGGTGTTTTCTCCTATAAGAGAGATGCAGGTTTGAACTCTTCTGGAAAGTACATTTACATTATTATGACTCTGAAATGGACAGGTATAATTGAGTCCAGATAATCTAAGGTTAGAAGATCAAAGTATGGATAACCGAGAAAGTATTGCATTCTGTTGTCAACACAATGTGCATGACATATTTCCTCCTTTAGAACTTCATTGGATTAATGTGAGGCTTCTGTTGATATAACTACATATGTACATGAATGGAAGTGGATGCTGAAATTTTAAACTTTTAAATTTAATTTTCTTTTTAAAGATGTTTTTAGGTATGTAAATCTAGCAAATCACATTTCTTATGTTTTTTTATCACTTTTGCTATAAAATATTCCACATTGTTATATATATATATATATATATATATATATATATATATATATAAAGTTTAAAATTTCAATATCTCCTCCAGAGCCCAAAATCTTACCTTCCAAATGTCATCAGTTCTCAGCTTGGTATTTAAGCTGATGTCATAACTATTTACTCCTGCCTTAATAGTAAGTCTAACATATCTGACAAATTAGAACTGGCAGCTGTTCTCGTAAATGACACCCAATCAATTGTTAAATGCTAGACTTAGATGGCTTGTAAATTTTAACACTTCCAAAATGAAACTGCTATCTTTTAATGATCAGAGAGAGCCATTTTTGCCTTTCAACAAGACTGATGCTAACCTCCTAGTGAGCAACACACCGCGCCATCTCAGTCTAGCATTCTTTCTAATAACATGAAGGGGAGTGATTATATTCAATTGGCTATGTCTGCTGCAAGGAAAGTTTGTTCCCAATGTTGTACCAGTCAATTTTTCATGCCAGAATGCATTTTGTACATTCATAAATATATCATTTAACCATGCATTGATTATTGCTAGCATATCTGGTCTTGAGCTCCTGCAATATATCTAGAGATTCTTGACAAAAGGCTCTGTAATGTCATTGATTGTGACTTGGCATCTCAGCTTCAGTCATTTTTCCCACTGTAGTGTGTACTCCTTCTGTCTTTTCTATAAATATTTTCATCATAATTGTTCTAATGAGCTTTCCTCCTTGGTTCATAAACCATGAATTTAAGTGCACCACTAGATTGGCAACTAGGTCTCATTATTTTACTATTGAAATAGCTAGGTGTAACTGTAAGTTCTATTCTAATAATTCCTCTTCTGGCACTTCTTGCCTGTGGAACTCTCTTCCAGGTTTTTTGCTTCCTAGCCACCTATGATCTTCAAAAGAATTAACTGCAACATTAATCACTATCTTTTCTGTCCTTTCTCCCCGACTAAAGTTTTCTCATTTTCCTCAGTAACCCCTGGCAACTTAGCAATATTATCACTTTGCTTCAGGTGAAATGATTAAAAAATCTCTTTCTACTGTTATCTTACAAAATAGCACCTGTGGCAAAGAAAGAAGAGGCAAAGAATAAAATGGGCTGACAATGTCACTGAATGGATTGGGAAATCATTAACATTTGCAAACAACTGATATAGAGGGAGCTGGTCAGGTGCTTAGGTATGAAACGACCCTATGACCACACCCAGTCATAGGACTGAAGATGATACCTGCTAGGGGAAAAGTTCACTTCAAAAATGTTTCAGAGTATATAATTGCCTAGATGAAGGATGTTCTTAGAAACATAAATGTGCCGGAAAGCAAAGTAATCTGCTATATGACAAGTGAATGCTGGACAATTTCATCACAAGTGAAGAAAAAAGATGCAGCTCTAATGACAAATCTTTCGAATAATATGGAGTGCATATACAACAAATATGGAAGAAGAATACATACAAGTTGCTAATATCCTATTGTTAACAATTAGAAAAATTTAGTTGAAATTTCTGGTATACGTAATGAGGAAAGGCCACTAGGGGAATTTAACACTCACAAGGTGTACTGAAAAAAAAAAGAAGAGAAACATGATGGGTTTGAGTAAATGGATACAGAACCAGTATAAGAAAGATAAATAGGGATTTTAAAGGAGTAAGTATTTAAAAGAGACATGGTGTCAAGAGAGTGAGATAATTGGCAACTGCTTCTTCCTTCCCCTCCCATTCAAATCATTCCACCTCTTCTTCTCACTCACTCCTTTTGTCTCCTTCATTCTTCTCAGTGTCTTAGTCTTTCAGTCTATCTCTCCACTCATTTCAATTCTCTTCAACGAAACTATAGTTACTGATTTTTTTTATTGACTTCATTATTTTCTTTCTTTTTATTACATTTACTTGACAGACTCTTTCTTCTGCCTTTATCCTACCCTTCCACTTGTCTCAGAGACTGTCTCACATTCTTCTTCTTCTCTTTCCAATCATTCCCTCTACTTCCTCTTTTTTCTCTCTTTCTGATCCTTCTTTTTTTTTTTTTCATTTTTCCTCTTCTCTTCATAAATCAATAACTCTCTCACTGCCATTTTTTTTCTCTTTCATCATCATCCTTAATATTTAAGTTTCTTTTTCTTTTACCTCCCCTATGGACAGAATCTTCCATTATTTTCTTTCCATTTTCTCTTTCCTGATTACTCATTCATTAAATATTTCATTCATTAAATCATTCACTTTTTCTTTCTTTTCTCTTCCTTAAATCTTTCACTCATATTTTCTTTTATTTTTCACTCACTAAATCTTTCACTACGCTTTCTTTCCATTTTGACTCTAAAAATCTTTCACATCTCTTTCCTTTCATTTTCACTCAAAATCTTTCACTTTTTATTTCTTTTATTCTCTTTCACCTTTTGCATTCAAAAATCTTTCATTTTCTTTTGTCTCAAACATTTTCCTCTAAAACATTTTGTTCATTTTCCTTCTTTCCTTTTTCCCTTTCATTATGATTCACAATATATTACACTTCCTTTTCTTTCATTTTCTTTTTAATTTTCAGTCAAAGTCTTTCACTTTTTCTTTACTTCTCTTTCATTTTCTTCTAGATCTTTTCCTTCCATTTTTCAAATTTTTTCCCTAGTTCATTCTTTTCTTCATTTTGATTCAATAGATCTTTCACTTTCTCTTCTTCCTTTTTTCCTTGTTATGCTTTTCTGTTTTCTTTGATATTCACTCAAAAAATCATTCACTTTATTTCTCTTTCCTGTTGCTCTTTGATATTCACTCACAAATTCATTCACTTTATTTCTCTTTCCTGTTGCTCTTTGATATTCACTCAAAAAATCATTCACTTTATTTTCCTTCCTGTTGCTCTTTGATATTCACTCAAAAAATCATTCACTTTATTTTTCTTTCCTGTTGCTCTTTGATATTCACTCAAAAAATCATTCACTTTATTTTCCTTTCTGTTGTGCTTTGATATTCACTCAAAAAATCATTCACTTTATTTTTCTTTCCTGTTGCTCTTTGATATTCACTCAAAAAATCATTCACTTTATTTTTCTTTCCTGTTGCGCTTTGATATTTACTCAAAAAATCATTCACTTTATTTCTCTTTCCTGTTGCTCTTTGATATTCACTCACAAATTCATTCACTTTATTTCTCCTTCCTGTTGCTCTTTGATATTCACTCACATATTCATTCACTTTATTTTCTTTCCATTTTTTTCTTTTTCACTATTCTCCAAACCTTTTTCCTTTCATTCTTTTTCTTTGCTAATTCTTTCACTTTCTCCTTTCACTCATCACTCTCTCTCTTTCACCCCCCCTTGCCCTCACTAACAAACAATGTATACACCTCTGTCCAGACCCCTGTTACTACTTCTTGGGGGGGGGGGCTTTTTGGCTATCTATTCTTACACCTTTCTTCACCCAATCATTTCACTCAATTAATCTCCCTCCTTGCCCTCCCCGATTTGCTCCTAAAATGTTTTTCATGCCCAGTTCATATTTGTAATGGATCATTAATTTGGCTTGATCTGAATCAATACCAACTTCCCCTTCATTTTTTTTTTTTCCCAGTCATAAAAAAATTGCCATTTATTTCCTTGTTTTAATTTGTACAGAACTCCACCTCGCACACTGCCACCAACACCCCCATCATTGTTGTTGCACAACTTGTCTGAGCCTATTCAACTTGGCAGCTGATCATCAAAAACATCTTTTATTTATATATTTATTTCTTGTACATGTATTGGTGATGGTGGCATTCAATCTCATTCTCTTTGCATTACAATAGCTAGCTTTATTTTTTTTTTTTTTTTTTTTGGGCCATAGTGGTAGTATGCTACTACACTTTACTGCAATAATCAAATCAATGTTAACCATGGAAACTAATAATGGTTGCAGGGCAAAAATTGTCAAGAATAAAAGTATATAGAGTGTTGCCATGGCAGCAGGTACTTTACTCAACAAACAACTGAACTCACCAATCATAAAATGAGTAACCCAACACTAAAACCAACCAATCAGATGAAAGATGTATTCCAGGATATGAATTACAAAACATTCAGAATGACCAATCAAAAATAAGAGAAAAGAAAGATGATAAAAAAGAAAAGAAAATGTAATAATAATAATAACAACAACAACAACAACAACAGCATTATATTTGATCCTCAGAATTTATTTGCTTTAAACAGTGCGGAAAAAAAATCTATTTTGTTATGATTTAATTATCCCACGCAGTGAGTCTGCATCGCTGTTATCCGATTTCAAAATTGTTCATTGTTTTTTAATTCTTGAAAGTTCTAACACAGCTCTTTTAAAAATAAACAGAAAGAAATTATATATATTTTAAAGATTATATCAAATGTATATTTATATTGACAAGGAATAGGTAGCTTAAACCATCTCTCTCTCTCTCTGTATATATATATATATATATATATATATATATATATATATAATTAAAATGAAAGATGGTCCACATGTACTTATGTAGATTTAATAGGCAAGTTAATGAAATTTGAGGAATAAAAAGACAAAAAAATGTTAATAATATTGGCAATAAGTTTGATGATATTTATATATTAGTAGGCCTTTTGACTAAATTGAAGCACAAAGAGAAAGAAGAGGAAAAACAAGAAATAAAATCCTTACAATTGGCATGATAATGTCCATTATAGGATGAGACATGTCACTAAAGAATAGTTTTACTTTTTGTCTTTATTTTTATATATATATATATATATATATATATAATCAAAGGTCATTTTTAATCTTCAATTGCTTTTGACTTCTGTCTAGACTTGTATATGTTCTATCTTCCTGTTTCCCCCTCTCTACTTGTGTGCTTCTTTTTCTTTTCTTTTTTTTATATCCCACTTAAATGCCTTTTCCCTTATTTATTGTTTATTCCTCTGTTTTCCTCTCCTTTTTTTCTTCTTTTTTCTATCCTTTTTCTAATTTTAAATTAAAAAAAAAAAGTTACGATTCATTTTTTTATCAAATGCTTTAGTATTGACAAGCTCCAGGGAATTTATCCCGTGGAGCAAAATGAATATATAAAAATAGGGTACGACTGAATTTCATTTTTATGTGATTCATTTCTATAGTCTATAATAAATATATTGAGCTCTCTTTTGTGAATTAGTTTTAATATTTTATATTAATAGGATTCACTTGAATTAATTGCTCCCCCCCCACACACTTAATAGGACAGTCAATAAAATTTGAAGAATAAAAAGAAAATATAATGGTAAAAATATTGACAATAAGATTGATGATATTAATTATATATTAGTCAGCCTTTTAACTAAATTGAATCACAAAGAGGAAGACTTTAATGTTGAAAGACTTTAATGCCTGTGTCATTTTTCATTGACAAATTAACCAAGTGGGTCTCACTTTTCTGGGGATCTTTTGATTTTTTCTTCATGTGTGCTATTTCCGTAAGAAATTTCATTTTGGTCTAATATCAGGATTAGTGCTGTGTAGGGTTGTTAGAGGGCTCCCTGGGGAACATATATATAGTAAAGGTAATAAATCCGTTATATAATCCAAGTGGATCCTAGTAATATAAAATATTAAAACTGATCCACAAAAAGAGCTCAATGTATTTATTAATACAGATCAATATTGTTTATTAATTATATATTATAATGTTTATGCTCTACAGAATTATATTAAGCACTGTTTTTTAAAAATAATTAATAAGAACACCAGATTATAAATCTTACCGTTCTTTCTCATTATTTTAATATATACTAATTATAATATATGTGTGTGTAAATATAAATGTGAACAGCATCAAGCGGTGACTGTCTCTTTTTTCTGTGCTTATTCAACTGTAAGACATGAACTGAAGATTGGATTCAAGCATAAAACAGACTGTTGCAATTCGATGTTGATCTCTCTGTCCATTTTTATATTTATACACACTCTATTTCTGATACTGAACACGTTGACTGATAAATAAAGTATACCTTGAAACTGTATTGAAACTCCAAATGTTATTTTGTGGATAACCATATTTGAATAGACACTTTGTTTTTTATTTAAAAAAACAAAACAAAAACAATGAAGTACATATACCAAGCTTTATATTCAAGATACTTAATAAAGAATGTATGGTCTCTCTTGAATGTGCAGACTGGTAGACATAATTCACCATTTCTTCAAAAAAACAGGATGTCTAACCAAACATGGGTATCCACAAAATAACATTTGTAGTAATAGGAAATAATTTTGGATAAAAAATCCATTGATTCCCTAAAAAAAAAATATATATATATGGTGAACTCTCCCATCATATTCAACATATAAGGGTCAAGCAGCTCAGTTCCTAGGAACCGACAGCCCGACACCGGCACATGAGATTTGATTATAATGGTGAAGGCTTTGTTCGGAGCCATCCACACTTTTTGAAGTGCCAAATACAGAAGCCTAGTGCACTACGTACCACAAGTCCCCCAAACGACCCTCTTCAGGTTTTGAATTCAGAGTTGTCCTTCTCCTAGACCAGTTGCCATCCACAGCTATAGAACCCAGCCTGTCCTGCTATATACCCAAAGCTGGAGAGAGAAGAGGATTAATATCTTTTCCAAGAGTATTGGCACTTAAGTGAATGTAATGGATTCGACTTGAACTTGAACTCGGCTCTCCAATTCCTCAATCCAAGTTGCTATCCACTATTCCACCATGCTCTCTATATATTGTATATTTGGTTAGTAATCATTCTTTTATGCATGTTTCATTAAGTATGATAGACATAGGATATTTTGTAATTTATTTAATTTTTCTTATGTCCTTACAATTTTGCTTTATTTGAGGACTGAGTGTATTGAGAAATTTTCCAAACTGTTGACTTTCCCAAGAACTTTTGACTAAAAATTTAACCATTTTAAGGGTATGTAAGAATGCAAGAAAATATAACAAAAAGCTTAATCACAATGCCTCATCATCAATGAAACCTATATAAAAGAGGGATTGCTGCCCAAATACACAATTATATATCTATATATAGATATGTATGAAGTTTTGTGTAAGATGCTTTTTTCTTCAATTTTTCTAATCATTCAAATTATTTTTCTGGTTTCAGGGTAGAATTTGAACATTTGAAATTGAATTGTCCAATTCATAAGCCATTTTCAAAGAGTTTTATTTTTTTGCCTTAATAGAGTTGTGTCTATATGTATGCATTGTATTTGCTTTGGTAGTTTCCAAGTATTGTGTATTCACTTGTTGGTCAATGTTATATTGATTTCTTTATTCAAGTCTTGTATCTTCATGCATCAGTTACTAGTGTTGTCATGCCATTTATTCTATAATTATTATTATTATGGAATAATATTGTGAAATATATTTAGGATGTTCGGTCCTAAGTTGATTCAAATTTTATTGGTGTTGGTTTGTTTGCTTTTTATGGTCCTAGTATTTGTCATTTCCTTTGGACAGTTTATGTTGTGTTTTTTAGGAAAACCTATGTGTTGTAACATACCTACAGATGATAATGGGTATGTCCTCATTCACATAACTACAGTAGTAAATGCTGTATGTTGGTCTGCAGTTGGAGATTCATTGTGGAACTCATTTGACTCATTTCTAGCAGTTGACTATTTCTTCTATGCACCGCTTGCAAATCTTATATGTGTTGTTCTTTGTCCTAAGTATTACCATTCATAACCAATCTTTGATTATTCTAAATGGAAATTTTGTGTGATGCATTTTGTCCTTTTAAGACTTCACTGGACTAAAGTGATGTTTATATTGATATTACTATACATGTACATGAATGAGAGGAGATGCTGAAATTTTAAACTTTTAAATTTAATTTTTTTTTAAGAATATGTGTTTGGGAATATAGTCAAGCTGGTTTCGATTAGTTTCTTTTTCTTTATAAAACATAAATATCACATTTGGTGATGTGTATGTTGTATATACTATGGATAAATATTTGTGTGCTTTCTTGTTTTGTTTTTATGTTGGTTGCTGATATAATTAAATTAAACTCTTATTGAAAAAATGGTTAACTGGCATGATAATGTAGTGGTTATGTAACCAATGTATGTATTACTTGAATTGTTATTACTATAGAGAAATTCCCCAAGTGGGCAAATAAATTCTTAGGAAACATTGTTTTGTTGAAATTTTGAATTTTGTTACTTCTTTTTTTATTGTTGATGATCATAAGGTTTATAGATTTTTGTTTCAAGGGATGAGTTCAATTTGTTTTTGTAAATATGTGATAGGTATTGATGTAGTTGATTTCCTACAATTTTTTTAATTCAGTCTATAGTTCTTAATATCAGTTGTTAAATATAATTATCATGTTTGGTTCTAAATTGAATGGAATTTTATTGATGTAGAATTATTTGTTTCTTTTCTTAACATTTCTCATTAATGATTCTTACATTTATAGTTGCTTTAACAGTTTGTGTTGTTAAGCATTTTAAAAATTTCTTCTGTTTCATTGATTGATTGATTTGATTTTTTATAGCTTATCAACCTTTTTGCAGGTTATTTAAAGCCAGAAAATATTTTTAGACTGTAAGAATTTTTTGGAGATAATAATGATTTACTGATATATGTCCTACTATTTAACCCATAGCAGGGAAAAAAAGAAGTGGATTCATACCTTTCCTAATGGCATTTACGTGTAAGTGAATATAATGACCTTGGCCGGAATTGGAACTCTGTTCTCCAATTTACAATTCCAAGCCATTAACCATTGCACCACCTGCATATTCAAGCTTACAGCATCTGGGATTCCCAAGTCATCACCCACCCATCTAGGTACTGACCAGACTCAACATTGCTTAACTTCAGTGAGAACCAGTGTTTCAATATGATATGACTGTAGGCCTGTCATAGTATTGGCTGGTGAGATATATATATATATATATATATATATATATATATATGAGAGAGAGAGAGAGAGACATGTTTCATTAAAGATGACAGACAAGGTACTGCAATTAAGCTTTTTATTTAATTTTTCTTGCTTTTCTGGACAGAGTGTGTAGAAACTGTCCAAATGTTTTGTAATTACGAGCGCTTTCAGCTATACTTTTAGTTATTGTTAAGGATGATTTTATTTTTACTTTTTGACTGGATGTATGGATTGTGTGCATGTATCTAGAGTTATAGAGGTGTTTTATTTTCCAAACACAGCATATTGTGGCTGCGTTCATAGTTAATATTAATGAGTGTTGGCTTTTTCTTTTTTATTATTAATGCTTCCATTATTTTTTTTTTTTTAGCATGTGGATGAGGTTATTATGCTTGTATTTTCTACTAGTATGATTTAGATGGAGTCTGGTAGGTTTGTGTGTGTGCTTAAATATATACAATTAGTGCATATTTGATTAATGCATAAATCTTTGTAGTTACTGATGTTCACATTAGCTGCACTAACTGCAGGATTCATATCTATCTATCTAGATATCAATCTATATCTATCTGTGTGTGCATGTATGCTTGATTTAAACAATGTTTTGGGGTGTATGAGGGTGAATCAATAAGTACCTAAGTTGACACATAGTCATGAACTTAATTTTAGTTTGAAACTTCATATGTATAATATGCAATCTATATGATTAATAAAAAGTAACTAGCATCCACACACTTCTTCCTGGTCCCAATTTACATAAATTTTTTTTATTAGTTACAGTTGCGCATAAATTAGGACACAAGGCTCTGCTCTTTGTTTCCACAATTTCCATCAGACTCCAAATAATTACCTCTCATCCATTGTACAGTGTAAAAGATCTTTTTCATGACACCATTACAGTTCAATACCAAATCTGGTCTTTAGATTCTAACATTAACTACATACAACATCCTTCTGCTGATGTTTTTACTGTAAGCCTGACAGAGGTGCCTTCTGGGTGCTATGGCTTACCAAATGACAATCTATGATTAGGTCATTATGATTTTAAATTCAGAGTTGCATTAGACTGGTTGCCAACTATTGCTAGAGAGCCTTGTTTTTCTTGCTATTTAACTCATAGCTGGGGGTTAATATTTACTATGGAATTAAAAACATTGACAAGAATGGAAATTAAGTTAAAAAATAAGTATGCTTTACCAATATATTTCATGATCCATCATACTATTTCTCTGCAATTATTTTCTGGTTAATTTTATTTTCATAACTAAGATGTATGTATAAAATTCTTCATGGATAGAAATATACTTATGTAGGTATAGAAAGATATAATTATGTATAGAATGGGGTGCTGAAAAGCTGTGATACTTGGGTGAACCTGTGGGTATGGTTTTCTGGCACTTTTCAGAGTTTACCACATGCTGGGATCACATCCCTGCCATCAGCATGATAATAAATTAACTATGATGAGATTTGAACTTGGGTTTCACAGTCAGAAAGCAAACATTCTAACCACTCATATATATATATATATATATATATATATATGTGTGTGTGTGTATATATATATATATATAAAGTTGAATACATATTTATTGGAATCTTAACCAAAGAAGGGTCTAGACAGAATTTCGATTTTACACTAAAAATTTTTTCCTTGTAACAAATTATGTCCACAATCCAGATGTTAAATTAGGTCACCACAGATCTTAATGTCAGTTAATACAACTGAGATGACAGACCATTTCCTTCCCCACATACTTCCTACATGATAATAACTTTGCATCTTTCTTTCCCCCACTCTCTCAATATGAAATCACTGTTAATTTTTAAACCTGGAGTGAATTTTCCATTTATATTTGGTCTACAAGTCTGAAGATTTGAAGCCGTTTTTTATCGACTTCAATGAAATAAATATCACCTGTGGTTTTTAATTGTTTGTCATTATGTAATAATTTTTGATCTGTCTTTGACATAGAGCTCTCAATAGATCTATATCCTCTTGGAAATTCCATACAGATTACCAATAATTTTATTACTAACCTATATTTATTCTCCTTTGTTGGATTTTTTCAAATGTCTCTCTTCTTAAAGGAAATACTTATGAGAACTTAATAATATTCTTACTCCATTTTACTTCTGTTTATAAATATATGTTGCAAAATAAAAACCTCACATTTGCCTTGATAAAGTCCCTCAGGGAACAAAACACACTGGTAAAGAAAGGTTTTACTTTTGTCTTTATTCATATATATATATATATATATATATATATATATATATAAAACCAAGAAATAATTTATTTTGACAAAAATTGTGACTGACTGGGGCAAATTCAGAAGATAACACATTCAACACAAGCATTTCCCACAAATAGAGAGCTCAGTATCAAGAGATAGAATAATAATTATTATTAAGAAATAAAATAGTTCACTTCTTTGAATCTGTCAATGGCGTTTCATGGATTTCTTTTACATTCCATCCTCTGCAGCTTTATTGGTGATGTTTATTTATTTTCTTCTTTTTTTATAGAGAAAAAAGAAAAATTGATCTATAAATAAATTTAATTCCCCAAAAAACTCTTTCAAGAATTGGATATTAAAAAACTGATGGACTTACGAATAAAACTAATCATTTTTTTTAATTTGTTCTCCATACTAAGTACACTAGATCTTGAATATTAAAAAAATAAATTTTTATTAGATTTTCTAAAACTTAATTAAAGTGAAAGCTTATTATGCAAATTTATTGTAAATTGTTCCCCTTGTGGGAACCAAAACAAATATGCTGATGCAATGTGATTTACAAATATAAATTTTTGTTTTACAAATTCATAATCTGGAGTGCTTGAACAGTGTGTGTCTGTGTGTGTATAAAGTGGATACTCACTTAAGCCAACACTGAGAGGTGACAGTCTGTTTCATGCTTGAAAGATTGTACTCAAGCATGAAACAGACTGTCACATGTTGATTTCAGTGAGTGCCCACTTTTGTATTTACATGCACTCTATCCTTGATATTGAGCACTTTACTCATAAATATAGCACACCATAATATATATATATATATATATATAGTCTTCTGAACATCACAAGATTGTAAAACTTGAGTAACAATTTGATTTGGGCTGTCCTTTTAGTTTTGACATTGTGGAGCATTTTTTGCTCTGTCTAGATAATCTGGGTGTTGGGGCACTTTATTGAGTAGGTATATTTTTGTTTCGTCTTTCTTTTTTCTTCTGGCAAGTTGTCTGTTGGTCACATCAATATAGTTGTTTTTTCCTTAGTTCATATATTGTCATCTACAGATTGTTTTGCTGTATCACAGCTCCTCAGTGTGGCTAGACGTCCAGTTGCCTCTAGCTAGGATCGAAACCCAGCTGAATTGGCGTTAGCCAGAGATTCTACCACTAAGCGATCAGCACATGGCAGGTACAAAGGTGAATTTTAGCATATTTATTTTTAGATAAACACACAGTGACTGAGAGGACTCGATTCACTTTACCAGAGAGTCTTGCTATAATAGCTGTAATAGTCACTGTTTACAAACCCACACTTTCTCCCCCAGAGAGCTCAACCAAAATAAATTTTTCAGGAGCCTATATATTGTCATCCACAGACAGACTGTTACGCTGTATCACAGCTCTTCAGTGTGGCTAGTTGTATGGTTGCCTCTAGCTAGGATTGAAACCTGGCTGAATTGGCATCAGTCGGAGATTCTGCCACTACTGGCAGGTACAAAGGTGAATTTTAGTGTATTTATTTTTAGATAAACACACAGTGACTGAGAGGACTAGATTCGATTTACCAAAGTATATATATATATATATATATATATATATATATATATATATATATATATTTATTTATTTATTTATTTAAAATATGATTCCATCGCTACATAAGATAATGTTCTTTACTATTTTCTATATATTTTTCACACACACACACACACACACACACACACACACATATATATATATATATATATATATATATATATATATATATATATATATATATATAGTGTAAGCATCTGTTCATCTCAGAATATAAAGATCAAAATTCAATCCTTTAGTGGTGAGACTGGAGTGACCATGACATGAAGGCTATGCACTATCCATACCACATGGCCCTTTTCACTTGACCATACCAACAAGATCCCAGGAAATATAGGACATTACATTAGATCAGCTTCAGTAGTTACCAAAAAGTAGTTACCAAAACTTTGTCAGTGTTGGCAGCCAACAGTATGTTATATATATATATATATATATATATATATATATAGAACAAACATAACTGGAAAAAATGATATGTACATGTTGAGTCCATGCCTGATACATAATTTATATATATATATATATATATATATATATATATAGAACAAACATAACTGGAAAATGATATGTACATGTTGAGTCCATGCCTGATACATAATTTTTATATATATATATATATATATATATATATATATATATATATAAAGATTATCTTAAGGAGCAAGGCAAACCTTAATAAGTTTCACTGAAACGGATCATCAGGGCGATGCTGGTTTTGCTCTACTTCATGCATTGAGCACTTTAAGCCATTGCCTTTTACTCATTTTGGAGTTTTTTTTCCTTTGGACTTTGAGCTTGAACTCTGGACAATTGTTTTCACCATAGTTTAATGTTCTTGGTTCTTTCTTTTTTTTGTTCCTCATTTTTCCTTGGGTACTGATTTGTTCTACTGTTATGTCGAACTATCCAAGGTTTTTCCAAGCAAGTACCACCATCTATATATATATATATATATAATATATATATATATATATATGGTTAATGGTCAGATTTGAATCAAACCATGAAACAGTAGTATTAAAAAGTTTTCAATACATGTGTGAAAAAATAAAATAAAAGTAAAAATAACATGTAGAGCTTTTAACTTTAAAAATCAGGAGGTCAGTTGAATCCAGCAGCAGATTCCACTGACCTCCAGATTTTTAAAGTAATATATTCAAACATGTTTCAAACATAATATAAATGTATCATGTCTATTTATTTTTATGATAATCCTTTCTAGTTCTCTAGTTAGCTTCTTAATTTTAAGTTGAAATTCATCAAGAAAGGCACCATAGTTTTTGCTAACCCAAGTACTTTCAATCTCATCAGAGATCATCATCAGGAGTAAATTGCAAAGACAAACATATTGTAAATGTTGTCATGGTAATTTTTGAAAAAAATGTGCTCTGTTATAATTATTTCAAATTTATCAGTTGTAGCTATGGTGTTTTTTTTCCACCCAAGTGTCCCAATATAAATGGAATAACCAGAAATGGTAGAAATACAAAATAGTATTAAATATTTGTCAAATGCATTTCAAACCATTGTTGCTACACTTGTAATAAGTTTTGTTCAGTGTTGATTGGTTGCTTTTAATATGGAGAGCCTTGAGAATTTTATATAATTAGTTTCAATTTTTATTGGGGTCAGTGGAGAATATATCAGTACTTATTTCATAAAATACATCTATTGGATGCTTTGGTAAACATCATCAGTGATATTTCTAGCCGAGGTTCATGAGGGGTTTTGGGTCTTTCGACATCATACCCCACTCTCTGATCAGGTATTGATTTGCGTACCTTTCATCAGCTACAATTGTTTCCATCTTCCAAACTACACACCATGCGACTCTTCTTGGCAGTTTGTTTTCCAATCCCAGATGACTTCCGGTTCACTCGTAATGTACATTCTTCCATAAAAAAGGAAGCAAATGCAGTCACAATTTCTAACTGATCTGGAATATATTTTAAGATTTTTTCACCTTGTTTATAGTTAGCATACACATATACATACATATATATATATATATATATATATATATATGTGTGTGTGTGTGTGTGTGTGTATATATATATATATATATATATATATATATATATATATATATATATATATATGAATTTCTTTTTCAAGTATTAATATTTTAATCTGAATTTCTCTTTTCTCTTTTCTCTTTTTCTAAACTTTTTGTTTCTTTCTCTTTCCATATTTTTAACATGTCTTGGAATAAATAGTCAAGCAGTACTTGGCTACACTGATGTTCAGTTACTATGACAATGATCTGGACAACTTCCTGGAAGAGGTGGAACTTTGGCGCATTGAACAAAAAGAAAACTTTGAGAAACTCTCAGAGAAATGCACCCTCCTGAACATGATCAATTATGAGGATTCTGGGGATAAGGACGGCAAGATTTCATTCAAGGAATTTGTGTCAGCCTTCAGTAAGTATAAGAAAAATATATTATTTCCCTCCAGTTATATATATATATATATATATATATATATAAGATGAATATCATGTTAAATTTTCAAATGATAATCAATCATCTTCAGGATCTACAAACAATTTTGTTTTTTCATTTTTACTCAGAGAAATTTGTATTTTATTAACAGCATGTTAAAAGAATTTTTTGATGTTGCTCAATAATTTTTTTAAACTTCATAATCTGGAGTGCCTAATTGATAATGATTATTTATACATATATATATATACACAAATAACACTTAAAAAATTTTTAATGTATTTTTCTTAGATTTCAAGAAATCATGTCACATAAGTGTATTTGTCTTGGTTTCTGTAGGGAGATCAGAAATTGAGATTTCAAAAGGTATATATATATATATATATATATATATATATATATATATATATATATATATATATATATACATAATATATATGAAATAAGAGGAAGAAGAGCAAGAAAAAAGAAAACATGGTTGCCCATCATAAAGTGATGGATTGAAATGTGTGAAAAATATTTTCTCTATTATTTTTTAAATATTTTTATTATATTTTTCGACTAAACACTTACGGTGAGCAGTCATTTTTTTTTTCTTTGGTGCTATAACCTTGTAAACTGTGCCATATGACTAGTCATTTTTTTTTCTTTGCACTCACCCAACTTATTTTAAGATATTAGTAGATACTATGTAAATATATATTATGTGATGACATATTATACAAATATATATTATGTGAATATATACTTTTAAAATGTCTGTATTTTAAAGCCATAAATAAAATTTTGCACACTTGAGAGATTTTTTTTTCATAGTTACAAGAATTAATCCTGTAAATGTCATTTTTAACATCCCATTGTGCATTTGACAGTTTCATTGGAATGAAATCTCTCTCTCTCTTTCTCTTTCTCAATATATATATATATATATATATATATATATATATATATATATATATATATTACGATAAACGTGCAATAACGGATTCGGAGGTTTTTTATATTATTTGAATTGTTTTGGATGATGGATTTCTTGCCAATTAAATCATTAACCTTTGCATTAGTTTTTGTGTGAATAATTCATGAATTTGTAAATTGATTGCACGTTTATCGTAATTTAAATAACTGATCCAAGTGCAACTTTTGGATAATAAGTGCGACATTACTGTAATTATTGAACAATATAGTTCATGCCACTTTGACCGAAAATTTACCAGTAAAAAATTCGTTCATCACCATATTTGTATATGAACGCACAACTTTTAAAAATTTAAAATCAAACTCAGCGTTGCTACTGCGCGCTCAAAAAACAATAACTCATTTCAATAGCATTTTCGGATACAACAATACATATATTTTTTGTTGTCCTCTTATTACTAAGAGAAAAAACAAGAACAACATCTATTCTATACCTGAAGATGTCTGTAGGAACAGACGAAAGCTTTTAGTAAAAATAAGAACTAATACGGCAGAAATTTATAGAAACAAGGATCATTTCATTCATAATGGATTCGGAGGTTTTTGTATATTATTTGAATTGTTTGCGATGATGGATTTCTCGCCAATTAAATCATTAACCTTTGCATTAGTTTTTGTGTGAATAATTCATGAATATATATATATATATAAATACTAGCAGTAGAGCCCAGCGTTGCCCGGGGATGTAACAGTAAGAGATAGATCAAGTATCAACCATCATAAATACTGAAAAATAAAATTGACAAAGATTATTGTTTAAGGTTGACAGACACGCATGTCTTAATTAGTTTTATTTTTTTTTGTTTTTTTTTTTTTGTTTTTTTTACGAATCGGTCGAACTCAAACAAAAACATTGTTTTCAATCATTATGAGTTTACCGATTGAATAGAATTTTTCAATTTTATTATAAACAATTGTCTTGTAAATGGAATTTTTAAAGCATTCTGAATGTAAAAATAAAGAAAAAAGTATGCAAGACAATAAGAAACACTACCTGCCAAAAAAGTGAAGTTTTGTTGAAATTGGTTGAAAAATATAGGAAATCCAATTCCATATATAAACGAAAACACACACACACAAACAACCTGGGTTTTATAAGTATAACTCGATATGAGTTGTCCCCCTTTCATTCTCGTGACAGCGATGCCTCTTAATCGTGTTTTCAAATTGATTTCGTGCAAAAACAATTGTGTTTTTCCAATTTTTGGCACTGTCAGAACCACCGCAAGGTAATTTTATGTAGTCCTGTTTTGTTGAAATCGGTTGAAAAATGTAGGAAATCCGATCCAATATATAAACGAACAGACACACACAACCTGTCCCATTCAGAGAAAATATAACACATATCTACACAAGAAGCAGATTGAAAAAGGTTGAAAAAAAAAGTTTTATGTGTAATAATTCCCAAAAGGAATTGGGTCTTCCGGAGATTTTTCTATATTTCTAGAGAAACCATATTTAGGGTTCTGGATTCAATGAGGCTGGAGTTATCTGTTATATCCCTAGAAAAAAAATATTCTGCAAACAGGGAAATTACAAGTCCTGGATTTTTCTAAAATTGAGAATTGCAAACCAGAGATATTTTCTATATCTGCTGAAGTTATATTGCCATAGGAAAATGATGCCATAACCTTGTAAACTGTGCCATATGACTAGGAGAGGAAGGGTATGCATGAGGATCAAAATTACTAGATAGCTGGTTAGTATATAAGGTTATCTTGTTAACACTTTCATTACTTCATTGTATTGCATTGGTGTCTGGCTGTGCTGTCCATTTTGAGAAAAATATGAAATTGCTATTTACTGGAAATATATGCCTACTAAGTTTCATAAAAAACGTATTTCTTGAATAGATATTCAGGGTGTATCAAAAATATTTTTACAAACTTTAGGGTTTAGTTCCTCATACCAAAACAAGGACAAAAGTTCATATAGACATATGTCCGCAAATCTTTCATTTTTGAGTTATGTTTAAATGTACAATTCAAGATACAATCCAAAACTATTTATTATGATAGTTTGTGGCGGCATGGATCCTGTCTCTGCCACACGATGATAAACAGCAGCAAAGGTTGGATGACTCAGCTGTCTTTGGTCTGGAAATGCAAACTGATAGAACCGTGCAGCCTCACAACCATTACCATTCACATGGCTATATGTAACAATCATATCTGACTGCTCACAATAGGAAAATCATGCCATTGTTAAACAGAACACTTCTCAGTTAACTCACTACTACATGCATTAAACGTTTAAGACAGACTAGCCACAAATGTACACGAATGACTTAATCTACATTTCAACACAGCGTCATCTACCATAAACTTTCTTTAAACTTAATGACTCAAAAACAAAGAATTTCCGAACTCATCCTTGTTTGGTGTGAGGAACCAGCCTGCAATTTTGTGAATACTTTGACAAACTTTGGGGACCAGGTTCCTCATACCAGAACAAGGAAAAAAGTACATATAAATATATGCCAGCAAATCCTTCATTTTTGTGTTATTAAATTTAAAGTTTACGGTAGACGCTGGTAAATGTACAATCGGTCTTCATCGATCCATAATTTGTGGTGCCACGGATTCTATCTTAGTAACACGAGAATAAATAGCAGCAAATTTTGGATGACTCGGCTGCCTTCTGTCTGGAAACGCAATCTGATATGTCTGTGCAGCCTCACGTCCCATTATCATTCTTCATACTCATGATATGAATATCCTGCCATTGTTAAACGGAACACTTCTCAGTTAACTCACTACTACACACATTAAACGTTGAAGACAGACTAACCACAAATGTACAGGAATGACCTAGTCTACATGTCAACACAGCGTCATCGACCATAAACTTTCTTTAAACTTAATAACTCAAAAACAAAGGATTTGCAGACATTTTTATATGGATTTTTGTCATGGTTTAGTGTAAGTCTGCCCCCCAAAATTGTAAAAGTATTTTTGATACACACACTGTGTGTGTGTATGTATATATATATATATATATATATATATATATATAAGTTATAATTAGGCAGCAAGTATTCATCCAAACAAGTTTGATCAAAAAGAACTAACAAGGTCTGTCAGTTTAATATTTTATTGTATCTTTCCAGTTTTTGAATGAGGTGCTTGAAATTGTAGATGAACTGTTGAAAGTTTGTATTGTGTTATTGAACTCTTGAAAAAAACAATAATACAGCATATACCTCTGGCAGCTTATTCACAATTCCAATCACAATACTGAACACCTTATTCAAAATTGTAAACTTAGTATAAAAGTAACAAAAAAGAGAAAAACAGAAGTCAGTTGCTGAAACCTCCTGAAGAGTGAACTGAACATTTACAGGAACTCTGGTATCAAGTTGCTGTATTCAGCATTAATCAACTAAGTGGCAAATTTTATTTGTAGTAATCAGTACGAGGCAAAAAAAAATGAACTTAATTTTTGTATTTTTACCTAGACAAGTAATAGAATTTGTTTTTTTTAATACAGCTGTACATATGTACATTATACAAGTCAAAAAATGATTTACTATTTTGTTGGGTAACCTTTTGCTTTAATAACAGCCTTAATTCTTCGTGGCATGCTATAGACTAAATTCTTTAGTAAGTCAACGTCCTTGACTAGATTTTGCCAGCATTTCTTTAATTCACAAAAAAGGTCATCTTCTGTATTAACTTTCCTATTACAGACACATTTGTTCATTATCGCATAAAGGTTTTCAATTGGGCTAAGGTCAGGACTCTGATTAGGCCACTGGAAGAGTAGCAATTTATCATCATCACAGTTCCTCCCTAAATAATGTCTATTCTTTAAGGCAGTATGCTTATGAGTGTTATCATGTTGGAATGTGAAGCATTGACCTTCGGCAAAATGTTGTGGTATTGATGCAGGTCCATGATTCCTTTGATTTTGTACAAATTACCAATTCCTGCTGCTGAGAATTCACCCTAAACAGTGATTTTTTATCATGTTTAAGAGCACCCTTGGTAGTCACTGGAGTATTTGTTTCACCAGGCGTACATCAAACACGTATTTGTCTTTCATATCTAAGAGTAAAGGGGCTCTCGTCACTCCACATAACATCTTCCCAATCAAATTTTGTCCAATGTAAATGTGCTTTGCACCAAGTCAACCATACCCGTAAATTTTTTCTTTTTGCCTTTTGCTATAAGTCTGCATCAGACTGTTCTTGAAGAAACTGCCAATCTAGCCACTTTGGAAACATCTTGTGTTGTTGTGAATCAATCTTTTTTGCATTGATGAACCAAGTTTCTATTTTCCCTGTTGGTATTTTTTAGCAGTCAGCCAAATCCTCTATGTCTATTATATGTTCCAGTTTGATTTCTCTTTTTGATTAACTTGTGGACACATGACTCAATTCAATTAAACTTATCAACTATCATTCTATTTGACAAGGCCAAGATCATGAAATGTGTCAACTTGGGCTTTCTTGAAGTCAGAACAATGCTTAGGCATTTTAATAAATTTAAATACAAATTTAATAAGCTATTTTGTTCATCCTTTCTATGGGTGTGTCCATTTTGTTTTTGTCTTGTACTATATATATATATACACATACTTGTCACCTGTCAATATACCACATAACACCCTTGATTGCTTAGCCTAAGAGTGGGTAGAATGGAGATCAACGTATTTTAGTGGACTCAGCAGTTTTCAATCTGCTTGTCTGAATCATCTTCAAGAAGCAAGAGCAAGATCTAAAAGGTCAGCCAATCGAACAGTGATCTTATCTCACAATCCTCACACTTGCTCCATATGTGGCCTCCTTTGTAAATAACTAGCGGGTCTTATGTCCCACTTAAGATTATCGCACAAAATTTCATAACTGAATCAATTAAGCTGTCAGATCCTCATATGTCGAAACCGATGAGAGAGAGTACATTATTATTATTATATATATAAACAGCAGACAATGTAAGTTTTTGAAAATTTTTATTTGATGCTTTACTTCTTCGATTCCAGGTGCTGACTTGAAGATACTAACCAATGCTTAAGTTTATTGGGCACAAAGCACAACATAATGGTTACAGAACCACAGCATTGATATTATGACAGAATTAATGCATTCTCCTGACCTCAATCCAATTAAGAATTGTGGGGTGTCCTTATTCATAAAGTGTATAAATGTGGGCATCAAAACCAATCTAAGGATTGAAAAATGCATGGGCTTTAATTTTAATGGACATTAACAGTTCCCAGCTAGGTATTTATGCTGATGACACAACTGTTTACTCTTAATAGGAAATCCAGTTGATCCATTAATGTAAAACTGGCAGTTTCTCTTGAAAATGACTTCCAATCAATTGCTAACTGAAGCAAGGAATGGCTTGTAAATTTTTAATGCCTCCAAAACAAAACTGCTATATTTAAATCACTACAGAGAACCTTTTTTGCCTTCCACCAGCATGACGGATGCTAACCTCAAGGAGAGCATCTCATTGCACCTTCTTGTTCTCATGTTTCCCACTGAAATGAAGTGGAAAGATTATAATGAATCAATTGCTAAGTCTGCTGCTAGGAAAGTTATACATTGTTTCATACCAGACAATTTTTTTGCATTAGAATCCATCTTACACATGTATAAATTTGCCATTTGACTATGCATTGAATATTGCTGTATATCTGGTCTGATGTTCCTGCTACATATCTTGAGATTCTCAGAAAATCCAAAGAAGGGTCTTCAATGATATTAGTCCTAACCTGGCATCAGGGCTTCAGTCACTTTCCCACTGCAGTAACATGGCTTCCCACCATTATTTCTATAATTATTTTCATGGCAGTTGTTCTAATGAGCTCTCTTCCTTGGTATCATGACTGCATGATAATAATAGTATAATACTAGAATATTAACTGTGGTGAACAATCATGTAGAAGCAAGCGAGTCAGATTGGCTTGAATCTGGTGCAAAGGAAAATAAGTTCCTTACCTCAATACGCAAGACATAGCATTAACATTTTTTTCCTTGAAAATACCATTAACCCCCACCCTTCACATTGCATGGTTTTAACAGTATGTGCTATAATGGTGGCTTTTGTACAGCTTAACGTGGTTCAACCAATAGCAAGTCATGTTCTAATTGGTCGGACTGGAGGAGGCTATTTGTGTGGGTAACTGAGAATAAAAATGAAGAACGCTAATTGGTTAGTCAGCCTTGGTGTTGGCATGATAAAAGACGGCTGAAACAGCGAGAAGGGGAGATTGTTTTTTGTGTTGAAGTGTGCAGAACTCACAAACAGTGGATTGAACACAAGGTATTTTGTATTGTACGAATGATATCCAAAAAATAGAGACTCATTTAAATACAGTAACTAAGTTTCATTGTTTTGCTGTTGAATTAGCTAGATGTAACTGTAAGTTCTTTTCTAAATTGTTTCTTTTCTTGCCTCTGGAATTATCTTCTGTTTTCTTGCTTCCTTGTTCCTTAAAATCTTCAAAAATTGAAATCCAATGTTGTTTGCAACCTTCTGTCTTAGTAAATTGTGTTCTTTTATTGTCCTTTTCTCGTCACTAAATTCTTCTTACTCTCTTTCACTCCCAGTAGCTCCTTGTGTCTTAGTGGCATTATTGCCTTGCTTGGAGAGAAATGATTAAAAAAAAAAAAATGATCATTTGTGTAGATTTATAGAAGCATTAGCATAATGCATTTTTCAAGTTGATTATGACCATTGAGGTGTTACAAGATTACTTTGACATTCTGTTACTTGACATATAATTTCACAACAGCTGTTTTGTTTTGTGTTTTAAAAATATAAGAAAATGTCTAGGATAAAATGGTTGCATGTAGTAGAAATTTACTCATAGCATATGTATAGAAAGACTTACATATAATCTGGTGCTAAATCAGCTAAATTCAGGTGCTAGTCTTATCAATGTAAGAGATGATTGCACTCATAGTTAACAAGTCAGTGGGTTTAATAGTGCAGCTAAAGTAAAGAAAAAAGGAATAAATAATAGAGGTAAAATACTGGAAGCTCTAAGTAGATCAATTTTTATGATGCCATTGAAGAAACCAGGGACAAATCAATGCAACCTTTACTGAGCAATCTGCTTGATAAGTCACAACCAAATTAAATAATTAGGATTCTAATGAATAGTGCTTGAAGCAGAATCGAACGTGAAATAGGGAAAGAAATTAGGGAACCTACCAGTCTTTGCTGTCCTAGGTATGATGATAAACTACATCCATGTCCTGGGTAAGATGATAAACTATGTCCAGCAGCAATACATTAAAAAAAAAAAATATTACCAACAATATGTTTTTGAAAAATTATTACCAGATTACTTATGAATCAGTTTTAGGTTGGATAAGTTTTTGCTAGACAATTTTTCTTGTCAGAATCTATTTGACATATTAATAAGTCTACCGTTCATCATTGAAGTTAAGCAACATTGAGCTTGGGCAGTACTTAGATGGGTGACCACTTGTGAATACCAGGTACTGTAAAGTTGGATGTGCATTTAGTGTAATGGATAATGGCTCAGGATTGTAATTGGTGTACCAAGTTCCAGTTCGGTTTATTATATTCACTCACATGAAAATATTCCCTGGGAAAGGTATGAATTAACCTCACCTCCCCCACCAGGTATGTGTTAATTAATCAGACTTATAATACTAAATCATTATTATCTTCCTCCCACCAAAAAAAAAATAGAAATATTTTCAGGTTTTAAATAACCTTCAAATGGTTGATAGGCCATAGAAAATGATTCAATCAATCCTAGGAGAATGTATGTATCTAACCTCTTCTTTCCACCCGTCAGCTATGTGTTAATTAGTAAGATTTTTATCACTGTATTATCTCCCCCCCCCACCTCCAAAAAATTCTAACAATCTAAAAATATTCTCTCACTTTAAATAATCTGCAAAGGTTGATAAGCTGTAGAAAATTAATTTCTCAGCTTCAGCCTCTGTTTCATTGCTATAACATAGCTTCCCTGTGCTTTGTTTATAAGTATTTTCATGGTAATTGTCCTGATGAGCCTCCATCTTTACTACTTCAACTTTACGATTTTACATCCAGTAGTAGATTGGCAGCTAGTTTTCATCATTTTACAGTTGAAATTACTAGATGTAAATAAGGCTCATGAGCCACTCATGGTAGAGGGTTACTGAATACGGTCTGTGATATGAACATAATAGAACATAGAAGGCAGTGAAGATTATTAGGATAAAATAGATAGACAGTGATTGACTCTTGACTTGAAGGGGTTAAGATTGTGTAGTGTTCAGGGAAACATCCATGAAGGAGTTTGTTTCACAAAGTAGCAATTCTTGAGGGGGGAAAAACTGTCTGAATAGAACGTCCTCCTTTAAATAGAATATGTGGAAATGTAGGTGATTCAACTTCATTGGCTGACCTTTTATGAGGCTTTTGTGATACACGCACCTTTTCATATCATGTATTTTTTTTTCCCCCAATAGAGACAACTTTATATTGTTTGATTCCTTTTCTATGCCTTATCAACCCATTGCAGGTTATTTAACACAAGAAAATAATTTTAGATTGTAAGAATTTTTTTTAGATAATAGTGATTTAATGATACAAATCTTACTAATTAACCCATATTTGGGGGGAGAAGAGGTGGATTCATGCCTTTCCCAAGGGTATTTGCATATAAATGAATATAACTGACCCAACTGGAATACAATACTCCCATATCCAAGCACCTAGTATACCTAAGCAGTTATCCATCTAGGTACTGACCAGGCTCAATGTTGCTTAACTTCAGTGATTCTATGGAAATCAGTGTTTCAAATTGATATGGCCGTAAGCCATAGCACCCGTACATCCAAGTTTACAGCACCTAGTATTCCCAAGCAGTTATCCATCTAGGTACTGACCAGGCTCAATGTTGCTTAACTTCAGTGATTCTATGGAAATCGATGTTTCAAATTGTTATGGCCGTAAGCCATAGCACCCGTACATCCAAGTTTACAGCACCTAGTATTCCCAAGCAGTTATCCATCTAGGTACTGACCAGGCTCAATGTTGCTTAACTATTGTAATTATACAGGAACTGATGTTTCAATGTGATGTGACCATAAGTGCCAGATTGGATTTTATTAAAAAAAAACATTACATAGTAGATGCACCAGACAAGAAATGACAACAATATTCAATACCTGAATGAATGGTAAACCTAGGTGTCAAAAAAATTCTTGCAAGAAAAATTGTCTAGCAAAAACTTAAACCAGAGAACTTTCTGAAAGAATACTTGCAAGATTATGAACTGTAACCAAAAGGAGTTGTTACTTAATTGCAAGAGATATAGTTATTCTATACTTTGATAAAAAAATAAGCTGTACTATTTTTAAAAAAAGGTATATCCCTTCAGGTGTGAGGCAATCATGACTCTCCTTTTCTTTATTATCTGTGAATTGCCAATGCCATGTCCCTTCAGGTGTGAGGCAATCAAGGCTCTCCACAGATTCCTTTTCTTTATTATCTGTGAATTGCCATACTTTCTGGGAAAAGATAATGAAATAGTTTCCTGTTTACCTATGACCCACAGGGTCCGTTTGCTTGAATGTATTTTTAATCCTTGATCCAAGAAAACGTTTGTCTATAGAGATATAAAAAAAAAAACTAAATAAATAACACAAACGCAATATGTATGAGATGAGGTGTACATGCTTCTGAGAAGTAAGATTCAACAAATTTCCAAAAGAGAACAGACACCTTTGGAAAGCTGGTTGGAGGGTAAAGTGGCTACATTGCTGGAAATGTGCAAAAACAAAAACAGACAAGCAAATTAGTAAGAACAAACCGCATGCAATGAATGTCGTAATGTTCTGGAAATTGGACATAAACGTTTCTGCTTGTTTTCTTTCTCGATTTCAATTTCTCTTTCCTCGAAAGTCACAAAGTGCTTTCTAAGATTCCCAGTTCATTGCCTGAATGCACTTTTCACTCTGAGATAATTACGACAATGATGGAATCTTTTATGCACTTTTTTCTTTCCCGCTCTCTCTGTGTGATTTTATCTAAAGACTAAAAACTTTATACAGTTTTTCATCTTAAAAACAAAAAGCAAAGAAAGCTTTTAAATAAACTTTTTCTATAGTCTGAAACCTATGGACATTATTTATTGGGTTGCATCAAAAGTATTTTCATTTTTTTAAAATCAAGTCTTTACTTTTGGAACCATATTTAGCACTCTGTATAAAATGTCTATTAGTGATTCTAGCTTTTCTGAAAGGTTTTTGAATGCTGATGGCCAGATACTTATCTAACTAATGTTTTAAAGCATCATCATTGACCACTTTACAGTGAAGCAATCCTGTAAGAATAAGAATCCATTATATATGGCCATAATCTTAATAACATTAGATATGGAGATAACAGTGCTGATAGCAGACATAGAAAGGAAACTAGAAGCACTCCTACAGAGTGTAGTAAAGGAAAGCAAGAAGAAAGGACTAAGTACCAGTTGTACTGAAGCTAGAATCTATGGCTGTCAGCAAAAGAAACTTAGCATGTGAATTACAAATTGGAGATAAAAATCAAGTAAGCACAGAAATTTGAATACCTAGGGAGTGTGTTAACGGGGGGGCCGAAAATGAGAGCCCTTAATCAGAATGTGAATTAGGATAGCAAAAGATTAGATAACAAACAGTAAAATAGAACTAGAAATGGATCTCCTCACAGATGGAGAAGAGACTTGAGGCAATAGAAATGTTATTCTACAGAAGGATGCTGAGAATACCATGGACTTAGCATGTGAGCAAACACAAATTTTTAGAAAAAATGGAAACAAAAAGTGCCCTTATACTTAACATCAGGAAGAGTTGAAATTTCTTAGTCACATAATGGGGAAAGAGACATTAAAAAATTTGACACTGACAAAGGGAACGGAGAAAAGCAGTGTGTAACCTAACCTGTTGAGCGTGGGTAAATGATGTTAGAACAGGGATTTGGAGAGATAGCAAAAGACAAATTTTACTAAGAGCTATAAAGGATAGGAAATTGTGGAGAGCCATGATTGCTCATGTTCTGAAGGGACATGACACACAGAAGAAAAACTGACACCAGTAAATGTGTGGATTGTGCTGAAAGCAGTATCTGTGAGCCAAGTTCAAATTTCAGCCTAGACTGCTGCATTCATTTCACAAAAATTGACTTGTGGAAAGACACAAATCCATATCTTTTTCTCTCCATTTATGGATTAAATGGCCGAGTAGAGTGGGTGCCATAGAGCAGCAACCAGTCTATAAGAAAGTAAACTGAATTCCGACCCATGATTGCCTATATCCTGAAGAGACACAGCATTGGCAATTCCCAGATAATAAAGAAAAGGAATCTGTGAAGAGCCATGATTGACTCACACCTGAAGAGACATAGCATTGGCAATGCACAAATAATAAAGAAAAGGAATCTGTGAAGAGTCATGATTGCCTCACACCTGAAGAGACATAGCATTGGCAATTCACAGATAATAAAGACAAGGAACCTGTGGAGAGCCATGAACACTGATGTCCTGAATGGACAACACAAAAAAAATCAATTGATGGTCATCAACTTTTGCGCTATATTTCAAGAGATATGTGGCCACTCTTAAAATAGTTTAAATCAGTTTTGAGTAAGACTATCAAATATCATTTTGTTTCCTTCAAATTCTCAAATTCTGTCAATAGCTTCTCATCTTTGATTTGGTTGGTGTTTTTTTTTTTTTTTGGCAATATATTAACCTTTATGGGTCATTTAATGCTGAAATCTAAATATTTTGCCCCACCCCTTTTTTTTTGACATAACAATCGTTTTAGTGATACAAGTCTTATGTTGTGTTCTGTGTCAACTTTTGACCCACACACTACTCATAAAATTGTATCAATGAAAAAGGTTGTTTATTTTTGGTATTCATTTTATTAAGAGTGGCAGCTTGGACTCTGCGATGCAATAAGTGGACTGATGTCACACATTGGCTCAGTGTCCTTCTGCAGGTGGTATTAGCTGGCTGTGGAAGGCACATTGATGCTTCAGAATTATGTGACCCTCTGTTGAATGTGTGCCATTTTTAACTTCTATTTAAAACCCAAAGACAATCTATTACTCACAGAATGCTCCACTCACAAGGCACTCAGACAATTGCTGACCATTCTGGCTCTGGCCTTCACAGTCTGTAACACTAACTAATTAACCCATAGCAGTGGCCACAACTTTGAGGTAGAATCTAAAATTGCCATGTATATGAAGTTGGCATTAGAAACATTCTCACCCCCACCAAACATAATTATGGATAAAGCTGTAATTTCTTAAATTTTCTTGAAAATTCACTGTGCATTTTTTCACAAATGATGAAATAAAGATTTGATAGAATGTACAGTTATACCCAGAACAAAAATTTTATTTTAATGTTAAACAATAGCACCTAAAAATATTTAACCAATAACCAATTGTGTAACATTTATTCTCAATTATTTCTAGATTGACAATTCATAGCATTATCAAGAAGTACAATGAGAATCATTGTGTAGAGAACAAGTTAAGAACTGGCAGAAAATGGTTAATTTCTGAGAGTATGGAAAGAAAACCTGTTAGATGTTTTGAAGAATTCTCTCTTAATGGCAAAAGAAATTGTCAATGTTATGCAGAAAGCAGGCTTGAATATATCGACAAAGACAATCACCAGATGCCTTTACTGAACAGAACTTTGAGCTTGCTATCCTAGGAAAACTCCCTTTTCTTTGTTTGTACACATCTACTATATTCATTTGGGGCTTTTTGTCAAGTTCAGCAGTGTTTGCCATGGTAGCAGAATGAATGAATTATTGCAGTACATGGCATTCATATATTTTCTTCTTCAGGACTTTCTAGAATCTTCTACCATCATGTCAATACAATTTAATTTTCAAAGGCTGTTATTATTAAATGTCAAATTAAGAAAAAAAGAACAAACATTATTGCAATATTATTTCATAATTTCCATATGGATGTGATGAATAATTTTGGACTGCACCAAGATCAAAACTTGTAAAACATTCACAAATTATTCAAAATATAATACAGAAAAAATTATCTATGACAAATTCATTAAGTACAAGCACATTTGCACATTTCCTTGGAAAATATACAAATATTCAGATTGTGTGTGTGTGTGTGTGTGTGTGTGTATATGTATATATATATATATATATATATATATACACACACACTGAATATATATATAGGTAAATTGTATTACAAAGTGGAAAAAGTTTTCTTGTGATGTGTTTTGTTCTTCAGGACTTCATCAAACTAAATTTGTTATGCGGGTGCAGCTACATATGTGCATGAATGAGATGTGCTGGGAATTTTAGAATTTTTTTTTTTTAAATCTAGCCAAATTTATTTAGAGTATTTTTCTTTTTCTTTCCGTTGTAAGTAGGTATTCCACATTGTGATATTAAAAGAGCTGCTAGGAATGGTGAAATATAGTAAAAGCCAGGGTGCAAATTTACTGTAGATGACTTTGCTATTAAGGCACTCTCTAGACATTGAGATGACTTTGCTATTAAGGCACTCTCTAGACATTGAGATGACTTTGCTATTAAGGCACTCTCTAGACATTGAGATGACTTTGCTATTAAGACATTTACATCATAGTGAATTATTTTTTCCTTTGATCAGAGTAGGATTTTTTACGTAAAATTGTGGTCAGTCTTGTTATGATGGGAAACCAACACATTTGACATATTCTTTTGTAAAATGTCCCTTTTTTGCTCATATAATCTTTTTAGATTCCTTAAGGTTTCTCTGATGCATTTTTTGTGACAATTATTACAGGTTAGTATTACTAATTTTCAGTGTCTTCCTATCGAAAATTTTCAATAGGAAGACACTGAAAATTAGTTACTCATGCATTAAAAATATGGAGAGAATCATATCTTCCCATTATTGTAGAATACTTAGAAACTATCATAGTAATGAAACTCAATCTAGTAACCCTACCTGCAATTGTAGGAATAAAGACCATTGTCCAATCGGGGGTAAATGAAAGTATGTTCCCCGCAGAAAATATAAACTAGAAAAAAGATATATAGGTATATCCGCCGGTGATTGGAAGCAGTATCTATACAACCATAAATGCTCTTTTAGATATAGATACCTCAGAAATCAAACTTCCTTATCCAAACACTACTGGGATCTGGTGGATAAGGGACTAACCCCACTTTTAAAATGGAGATACTTATCAAGAGCTAGAACCCCTAATAACTTCTAAGTATGATCTGTGTATGGCGGAAAAAATTTTAATTATTAAAGATAAGAATCAAGATGAGTTGCTAAATCTTCGTAATGAGATATTTTCTAAATGTAGACATAAGAAACGATTCAAAACATAAACACCATTTTATAACATGTTGTCACTTATGTCAGTTCCATTTTGGTTCAATAACATCGGGTATGACATTTTAATGGAATGACTATCATGTTTATCTATATATATCATTGTGTATGTCTATGTGATGCACTATGTATTTAATTTTTTTTTTGAGACAAATTTTTTTTAATTTTACTTTTTTAGATTTTACATTTTGATTTATATGTATATGTATGTACTTGTGTGTGTATGTGTGTATATATGTAGGAGTGTATGTATGTATCTATGTATGTATATGTATGCATATATGGATGTATGTATATATAGGTAGATGTGTATGTAGATGTGTTTATATGTGTGTGTGTATGTCTTGGTATGTATGTATTCATATATATCTGTATATGGGTGTATATGTATGTATGTATAGTTAGATGGATAGATATAAGGATACATTGTTTATTTGTTTAGATGAGTGTATGTAATTGTATGGCGATGTAAGGTTTTATGTATATATGTTTATGTGCACGTATGTGTATGTCCGTATGTATATATGTGTGTAAATATATATATATATATATATATATATATATATATATAGGAGTGGATGTGTATGGATGTATGTGTATATGTATGTATATGTGTGTGTATTTATGTATGTATATGTATATGTATACATATATGTATGTATATGAATATATATATATCTATACATGGGTATATGTGTGGATTTGTGTACACGCCTATATGTATGTATGTCTGTACGTGTACATGTTATTGTGTATGTGTGTATATGCATGTGTCTTTGAACATAGGAATATAGGTCCTTGCTAGATTAGATAATCGTTATATTTATTTTTTATATGTTTATATTTGATTTGTAACCTGTAGTTGATATTAATTTTGTCAAATTTTCTCAATTACAAAGCGGCCCTTTTAGTAAATGTCCTTCAGTTTTAGTTTCCCCCACCCCATCTCTCTCCCCCACCCCTTTTTCTTTTCTTTTTTTCTCCCTCCCTCTTCTACTGATCTTTAAGATGAGATCGTCTATTGTGTGTGTATGTCACCACAAAATGTATGTGGAAAGCTAAACGTGGAAGACTACTGAAAGCTAAGCTCAGAACTGATCTTTCTTGTCTAAATTTGTCACAATTACTGCACATGAGAACTATTTATGTAGACACGCTCAGTTTACACAATGATACCTACACTGATAGCTAATCTGCAGCAAATGTATACAAACAACACTCATAATGGCTGCCCACAATGTGAATGAATTGAAACTTTCACTGTCGATAACTCCAAAATGGTAGCTATTATTAAATTTATCAAGCCAGATTCAAATGGAGAATGTACAATTATACATAAATTTAAGTATTTTGGAAATTTTTAATTCAAACTGAGTGTGGGTGTCATACTGCAAATTAACCATTTAATGATAAATATATTATTATCCATTCCTCAAAATGCTCTGGCGTGTCAACCCCTATTCTTAGTTTGTGAACTTTTGCCATCATACTGTTGCTTTTCATTATTACTGTTAATTTGCCTTGCATATATTGTTTGATTGCAACATATTATTTTTTGCCCTGTTTTTTTCTTTGTCAACTCTGCTGGATACTTTTGTCATTTATTTTACATTTAACAATGGCCACTCACTCTACACATAGTAATTATTAAATGCATAGGGTGACCACAAACTTTTGGCCTCTAATGTACATCTCAGGAGAATTAGTTACAAAGAATAATCACTAACATTTACTGAGAACCCACAAGACTTACCTTAACTATTCAACAAGGATTAAAGTTTTTACATTTCTCATGAAACAACAGTGAACAACAACAAATTCACACAATTTCTAGACTAACGTTTCCTAAACGGTACTACGGGCTTTATAGATGTAGCGGAAGAGGATAGCAGGTGATGTGGAATGATTGAAAGACAAAGATTTAGAAACAGTTTAAAAAAAGTCATATGCCAAAAATAAATATGATTTTAAAATTTAAAATATTATTATGGATTACTTGTAATTGCATGCATGAGTCCTAATATAAATAGTTATAAATAATTATTGACCAATTTTATCATTGTTATATTTTTGCATCATATAAGTGTTAAGAATATAGTAACTAGAGTTCACAAATTGGAGGAGAGAGTTATCAATGATAATGTTCTGACTTCAAATCTGTGGTTATCCCTTTTAACTCTCTCTCTTTTTTTTAAATGTACTTTTTATCACATAGAATTTGGTGTGGTGTGTCCAAATTTTCAATATGAAGATGCAGCCCAGAGAAAAAAAAGTTTTGGAACAAGTGTGCTTGACTACAGACAGCATATATTACTTATTTTTATATAATGGATCCTTTTTTTTTTCATTTTTCCTCCTTTCTCTATACTTTCTTCATTTTGTTTTCTTTTTTTTTTCATGATTTCATTCTTTGGTATTTATTTCAATGCCCTCCTTCATATTTTACTATTTTTTTTATTCTTTCTTATTTTTATTGCCCTCTTTCTCTTTCTACTCCTTATTCACTGTTTCTTCATTCCATTTCTTCAGTCTTTATTTTTCATTTTCCTCCTTCTCTCTCTTATCATTTTTCATTTTCATCCTCCTCCCTCTCTTTTTACTATTTGTTTCTTTTTCATTTTCCTCCTCCTCTCTCTCTCCTTTTGTTCCATTCTCACTCTCTCTTGTTTTATTATGTTTATTCATTTTTATTTTTCTTCTCCTTTTTTTTCCTTAGTCTCTTTGTTTCATTCTCTCTCTCTCCCTCTCTCTATTTCCTTCTCTTTTTCTGTTTCATTTTCTCTCTCTTTGTTTCATTCTCTCTCTCTGTTTCTTTCTCATTCTCTTGTTTTACTATTTATTTACTGTCTATACTCGTGTATAAGCCGACTTTATGCATAGAGTGAACCCTAAATTCCCTGCATGAATTTTAACCCCTACAGAAAAAATTTACTTGTGTATAGTGCAACCAGTCATCAAAAATGCATGCTTCTTAAATCTCTTCACAAAAATTATCTGCATATAATGTGACTCCCTATTTTTTGCATAAAAAATGATCATGAGAACCCACACTGTACTTAAGTATTACTCTCTCTCTCTCTCTTATTAATTTATCAGTTTTCATTTTCCTCCTCCTCCCCCCACTCTTTTTGTTCCATTCTCTCTGTCTCCCTTCATTATTTGTTTATCCTTTTTCCTTTTCCCCCTCTTCCTCTCTTTTTGTTCCATTTTCTCTCTCTACCATTTATCATTTTTAATTTTCCTTCTCCTACTCTCTTTTTATGCCATTCTCTCTCTTTATTATTTTATTCTTTTCATTTTCTTCCTCCCCACTCTTTGTTCCATTCTCTCCCTCTATCTCTCTAAATAATGAAAAGCTAATGAAAAAGAATAAACAAATGCTTATTCTTTTTCATTATCTTTTCATTATTTTAAAATTCTTTTTCTTATTTTCTTTTTCTCTTCTTATTCCTCATTTCTTTATTTCATTTTTCCCTCTCTCACTTTTTACTATCTTTTCCTTTCCTCTTTCTCTCATTTTCTTATTCCTTTATTTTATTTCTTCTCTCTCTCTCTCTTTACATTTTTTTTTATCCTTTTCTGTATTTCATTTTCATTTCTCTCACTTTTACTGTTTTTTGTTTCTCTTTCCCCTCTCTTTCTATTTCTCCTTTTGTTTTTCCTTAAACCATGCTCTGATATAGTCAAATTAAAAGTGCTACACTTTTTAAAAAAATCACTTTTTTCTTATTTTTCTTTTCCTCCCTTTCCTTTTTCTATTTATTTATTTTTTTTTTCTCTCTCTCTCTATCATTTTTTATTCTTTTCTGCATTTCATTTTCATCTCTCTCACTTTTTACTTTTTTTGTTTCTCTTTCCTCTCCTCCTTTCATTTTTCCTTAAACAATGCTCTGATATAGTCAAACTAAAAATGCTACACTTTTTAAAAAAATCACTAAATCAGTCAATCATTCTCTTTTACAACATTTGCAACAAATATATATATATATATTTTTTTGTAAGTTTTCTTTGTATTTTTTTGTAGTTTTCTTTAATATTTATGAATTACATTGCATATTTCATCACGTAGACTCTGATGCTGAAATCAACCACTTTGAGAGTGTCAGGCCATTAATAGCTGTCTGTGAGAGAGATCACGCTTCCTATCTTCTATAAAGCAACTCAAATGGCAAAAATGGCACTATTCTTTATTATTTATTGTTCTTCTAACTTTTAATATGTTCTTTCCTTCACTTTTTGACATTTTCTTTCTTTTCTTCAAAAGTTCATGTATAATGTTTCTTGCTCTTCTCACAGCATTTTAAGCTTCTTTTTGCTGGTTTCCAGCACTTTGTACCATGCTGTGAATCTAAGGAAATTCTTCTTTTTTTTCCCTAACTTTTTGGTTAAGTATTCTTACAATCATGGCTTAAAATCTCAAATTTACATTTTAAAAATTCAATTTAGCAACTTTTACAGACTTGTTTGTGAACATAGCAGCACTCTATCTATCAATACATACATATATATATATATATATATATATATATATATATATATATATATATATATATAATGGACTCTCCCATTGGTTTCGATATATGTAGATCTGACAGCTTAATTGATTCAGTTATGAAATTTTGTGCGATAATCTTAAGTGGCACTTAAGACCTGCTAGTGATTTACAAAGGAGGCCACATATGGAGCAAGAGTGAGGATTGTGAGATAAGATCACTGTTAGATTAGCTGACCTTTTAGATCTTGCTCTCGCTTCTTGAAGAAGATTCAGACAAACAGATTGAAAACGGCTGAGTCCACTAAAACATGTTGATCACCATTCTACCTGCTCCAAGGCTAAGTGCTCAAGGGTGTTACGTGGTATATTGACAGTTGACGATTTAAATTATATATATATATATATATATATATATATAGGAGGCATGGTCGAGTAGTTGACACCAGCTTGGATTGAGAGCCGAGTTCAAATTACAATTGAATTCATTACATTTACTTACGTGCTAATACCCTTGAGAAAGGTATTAATCCTCTTCTTCTCCCTCCATCTATGGGTAAATAGCAGAACAGACTGGGTTCTATAGCCTTGGATGGCAACTGCTCTAGGATAAGGTCAACTCTGAATTCAAAACCTGCAGAGGGTCATTTGGTGACCTTGTGGCATGTAGTGCACCATTTCTCTGTATTCAGCACTTCAAAAAGTGTGGTTGCTTCTGCACAAAGCCTTCACCACTAGAATCAAATCATATGTGCTGATGTCTGGTACTGCATTTAAGGTTTTCATTCAATTTTTCTTGTGTTCGTGTAAATGTTTTCTTTTCTGGACATCTAAAAACTGTTAAAGTGTTCTATATATCCAAGCACTTTTGACTATTCTATTAGCCTTCATCAAGGATGTTTTTTTTTAATTTTTATTTTTAATTGAATGTGTAGAATTTTATATATATTTCCAGAGTGATAGAAATGTTTTTATTTTCCAAACACAGTCAGCACATTGTAGCCGTGTTCATAGTTAATATTATTGCGCATTGGCTTTTACTTTTCTTTATTAGTAGTACTTCCATAATTTGTAATCTTTTTCTACATTCAGATGAGGCTATTATAGTTGTATTTTTATGAGTATGTTGCAGATGGATTTTGGTAGATTTCCATGTATGTTGAAATAAGTCCTAATTGAGCTATAGTCAGAGAGGTATAATTTGAGTCTTCTTAATAGGCATGTAGTAGTATCTCCAATATAATTATTCACAGATTTGGTTTGATCAGGTATGCAGTTCCTTAAAGGATATGTGAATTCATAAATAATATTGGTTTTTGTCATCATTTATGTATTTGCACGTCCTTTAAGGAACTAAAGCACAAGGGGTTACTGGGTCTGAAAGAATTAGAAAACAGAAACATTATTAAGGAGCAAGAACAATTGAAGAGTAATCAGGAAGACAGTTGATAACAATTGACATTGCATTTAAATTTTTGAAGATCGAAATTGGCTGGATAGCATGCAGCAGGAAGAGAGTTCCACAAGCGAGAAGTGCAAGAAAAGAAACTGTTAGCAGAGAACTTAAGGTTATGTCTAGCTAAATCAAATGTCAATTAAATAAACCTTGTTGCCAAACTAGTGCGGCAAAAAAATAGAATTGCTTCTCAGCCTTTCAGCTAAGATCATTGTGTAGTATCTGTTCTTATCAGTTTAATCTCATTCTTTCTCTCTCTCTCTCTTCACCTTTATCTTCCCTTCTCTTTCATTTTCTCACTGAAACCAAGTAGTGTCTTTTGCCTCACATTCCACATGATCAAAACAGAGTAGTAAATTGTTTATGAGGTATTAACAGGGAGTAATGGTTGGGCAAACTAACAGAGGGAGGAACAAAATGGAATATTTCTTTACCTCCAATTTTTGGTCAAAGATAACAAAATATCTGTGATGACCCTATGGCAGCAGGCCTCCAAAACTTTTTAGACTATCAACCCTTTCATGGAATCCTTGAATTTTTCACAACCCTTTGTACAAAAAAATATCAATAATAATTCTATTTTATTTAAGATGGCCTTTTCTCTTTATTATTGTTTTGTGATAAGATTCATTTTAGCTTTATAAGTGATTTTTTTTTCTTTTTCTAATTTCTGTCTCTTTATATTATAGAGATGTTTGTTCAAACAATAAAATATCATAGACTAAACTTCATAAATATTATAGGTAATAAGAAACACACACATATATAATATATCCTAGGGAGGCAAGAACTACCTACCAAGGTTACAACTAATGGATCTTCAGGGCTAAACTTGCTCTAGTTTAGCCCTGAAGATTCCATAGGTGAAACCTTGGTGGGAAGTTCCTGTCTGACTAGGATTTTTTTAATACTTTGCTCTACTTTGTGTATTGAGCGTTTTTACGGTTTTTTTTGGGGGGGGGTTACCCAATGTTTTTTTTTTTTTTTTTTTTTTTTGGGCTCGGCATTCTGGTGTTGGTTTGTTTTTTGTTTTTAGTCATTTCTTTTTTTCTGAATTTTTTTCCCTGATACCAGTTTGTTTAAATATATTTTTATTTTCAAATTGTACTATCCAGATTTTTTTCATACCAATCAATTATAGGTATATATATATATATATATATATATATATATATATAATTCATGCGTATTATAAATATAAGGAAGGATTGATTGATTTGCCTTTGCTGTAAAGTAGTTTTCACAGTGGAGGCTTGTATTTTGCTAAGTTGGTCCTAAAAGGGTTCAATGTACAAAACGTTAGGAACTTGAAATAATAGTTAATGACGCAACAATTTAGTTGTGGTCATTGATACTTCAATGTCCGACATCAACTGACTCACTCAACTCCACTGAGCCCAATTGGCGACTGCTACTACTACTACTTATTATGTGTGGGAGAGTCTATTACAATAGAATAGGTAATGCTCCGGTATAACAGCTTTTTATGGCTTATTAAACTTTTGCAGGTTATTTATAGCCAACAAATATTTTTAGATAGTAAGAATTTTTTGAAGTTCATAAATAAGTTATTGATCTGAGTTCTACTAATTAACTCATAGCTGACCAGAAGTGGGAGATTCATACCTTTCCCAAATAACTGCTTATATCATAGTAGCTTTATTGCCTTGCTTGGGGCTAAATGATTAAAAAAAAATCAAGTAACTTTCTGGTAGTTGGAAAGTCATTCCTGCAGGAGTTATGGTAATTATGGGAAAATTATATTGTGATGGTTTCAGCTACTGATTCCTTGGCATTGTTGAGAATATTGATAGTAGTTATAGCAATAGCACTGGTGGCATAATGGAATGAGTACTTTGTCAGAAAACCAATCCTGTTGGCAGAAATGTGTACAGACAGCAAAGCCCTTATTAGTTATCTACCCACTCATTTATATCTTGCCCTCATTCTGACTGCAGGGTGGCTATTGCTGCTCCTCCTCTTAGTATCCTGTCTCATTGCATAATATCTGTTTTCTATAGTTTCAGACTAAAAGAAAAGAAAGGCAAATGTAAGAATAAAATAAAGTGAAAGTACTTTCAATTCTCCCCACAATTTACTGATTCTTATATTTGCCAGAAGTTAGCAGAAAAAAAATAGCAGATAACAAGAAAGAAGGGGAAAGATGGCAGAGAATAAAAGAAAACAGAAAATATTTGTTTTTTTTTTATTTCCACATTTTATTTTAACAATCCTTTTATTTTCCTTTTCTTATATTTTCTCTCCCATTTTTTTCATTTTGCATTTCTTTTTTTACTTGGGACTTTCTTAATTCTCTCTTTTGACTTCCTCCTCCCTCCATTTATTTTTTTTTTTTTTACTTTCTTTATGCTTTTTCACTCATCACTAATTTTTTCTGATTTATTTTTAGCCAATTTTCCTTCCTTCTTCCCAATGTGTTTTCCTTCATCCTGTCTTTTTCCTTTCTTTATGCTTTTTCTTTCCTCCCTCCGTTTTTTTCTTTACACTTGTCATCTCTCCCTTTTTCCTTTCTTTACACTTTCCTCCTTTTTTCCTTTCTTTACGCTCGTTCTCCTTTTTTCCTTCTTTTACGCTTTTTCCTCCCTTTTTTCCTCTCTTTACGCATTTTCCTCCCTTTTTTCTTTCTTTACTCATTTTCCTCCTTTTTTCCTTTCTTTACGCTTTTTCCTTTCTCCTCCTTTTTCCTTTCTTTACGCATTTTCCTCCCTTTTTTCTTTCTTTACTCATTTTCCTCCTTTTTTCCTTTCTTTACGCTTTTTCCTTTCTCCCTCTCTTTTTTCCTTTCTTTACACATCTTCCTCCCTTTTTTCCTCTCTTTACGCATTTTCCTCCCTTTCTTCCTTTCTTTACGCTTTTTCCTTTCTCCCTCTCTTTTTTCCTTTCTTTACACATCTTCCTCCCTTTTTCCTTTCTTTTACTCATTTTCTCCTTTCTTCCTTTCTTTACGCTTTTTCCTTTCTCCCTCTCTTTTTTCCTTTCTTTACACTTTTTCTTCCTCCATTCTTTATGCTTTTTTCTTCTCTCCATTTTCCTTTCTTTATGCTTCCTCTTTGTTTTTCTTTACACTTTTCCTACCTTTTTTCTTTACACTTTCTTTTCCTTTCTTTATGCTTCCCCTTCCGCCATTCTTCTTCCTTTCTGCTTTTTCTTTCCCCTATTTTTTCTTAATATCTAACACCTTTTGCTTTCTTTCCTCAGCATTACCTCCCATTATCAGTGTTCTGTTTTCTTTCATTCTTTCTTCCCCATTTTTTTTATTTGCATTTATATTTATTAGTACTTTTTTATTTTTTTCTTCAGTTTTTATTTTTCCTTGTTTTCTTTCATTCCTCTCTTATTCCCTATTGATTTTACTTCATTCATCACTTTTCTTTCTTTCCCCCTCTCTCATCTGCTTTTATGTATATCTGCCTGACCACTGAATCCATAAAATCCCTCCTCACTTCCTATTCTCTGTCTATCCTGCCTCTTTCCTAAATCCCATTGCAGTGTTTCACCAAATATCCATTACACTTATCTTGTTATAAACAGTCTAAGAAATGACTCAGCATTATCACATATCAAGCAAGTGATTATACTGTCATTAAATTACCAAGTCAATGTATACTCATTCTGATCATGGCTTTATCATCTGAGGACATAAATTATCTTTTATATTCTGATCAAGTGACTTTGTATGTTTCTAGGAGGCAAATCTATAACCAAGCCTTACTCATCTTTTCAGCTGGTGCAGTATGACTAAGCCCATATGTGAGCCAAATTGATCACTCAATTGATTCAACACAGAGCAAAGGCGTCCTGAGTATGACAATAAACTCACATCCGACAGCAAAGCCTCTGATCAGGTGGTTTTGAGGAATGTAGAACCACCTCGTAATTGCTAGTGTTCCCAGGTCCACCCTGACCCGGGTAGTAGCACCTGTTAGGGTCCAGATTATGGACAAATAGTAAAACCCCAAATAAAATACTATAAAAGGGTAAAATTAGGTTTTTATAGTAAAAATACTAGAAATACATTTTTGAAAAAAAAAAATTATTACCAGCAATACATTAGACTCTTAACAAAAACCCTCTTTACAAAAATATGTCAATGAAACCTGCACTACAGACTGATTTCTTATAAAGAATACATATTTATCTTGAAAATCTTATCAGTATTAAATAACCCATTGAGATTGATATGCCATAAAACAAAATAAACGAAATCAAAACAATCTAACATGAATGCAAATGGTAATATATATTTCTGCAGTATTAAAAAAATATTTAAAAATTGAAAATTATTAGAAGCCGATGTAATTTTAATGAATTTTTCTTTTTATATATACTAAAATTCACCCAATACAAGGCTCAAAAGACACTCAAAGTAGAGGGCTACTGTTAAAATGGTTAAGATGGATGAGGTGTGTGATATGAATAAAAGGGGTGGCAGAAAGTGAAGATTATGAGGATAAGGAGGATAGATAATGATTCACTCTTGATTCTTAAGAGTCTTCAGGCAAGCATCTACACAGGAGTCCTATGAAGAAATATTTTTTTTTTTTTTTCAGGGAGGGGGTAACTCTAAATGGAACTTTCTAATTGTTTTTTGGTGGATGGGGGGGAGCTGTCTGAGTGGAACTTTATAATTGTTGTTTGGGGATATATGTGTTTATAGTCCACACTATTCAGTTATTGTATGAGGGTTTGTAACATTATTTTTAGAACGGATCTGCCTTTTTAATGATGGCTGAGAAAGTAGAGCAAAAATGCCTGCTTAGAAAATCTGCTTCCAAGATGCTTTGTCAGCTGTTTGGTATTGAGCACAAGTTTTTTTGAGTGTCAGATGTAAACAGTAGTGTTCTCTGATTATTGATTAAAAATGGCTTTGAACGAATGAACCATGTAGGTCTTAATGAGGACTATACTTTTTCAAATTTCATGGACTACACAATCACAAGGAACTGTATAAAGTAAAAAAAACATATCAATTGAGGACTTTGAAAATAAAAGCAACAACTAAAATAGATATCTCATGATACTTGAAGAAAGAAATAGTATAATTAAATTGGTGGTGTTAATACTACTTCATAGGAAAAATTCTGTAAGTTTCATTCGTCAAATGCAATCTAATGAGGAAAGAAATATTATTATCATTACCATTAATAGCTAAGGTTCACATTCCAATTTATTTCATCAGTTTTAGTAATTTTGTCATATATTTGTATATGATACAAATAAGAAGATGTATGCATATATATATTTTCAAATTTATAAGATAAACATGTTATAAGCTCACTACAAAATTTGCAATTTTGTTTCAACGCTGCTGGTGTCACTTGATAAGACACCAGCAGTGTTTAAACAAAATTGCAACTTTTGTAGTGATCTTATAACATGTATATCCAATAAATTTGAATAAATATTATTAGCCCTACTTGGTATTGAGCACATCTTTAAGAATAGTGTTTTTGGTTATTGGAATTTTATTTCATCTGTGCCAAAACTGTACTTGTGTGTGTGTGTATATATATATATATATATATATTTATGTTTTGATCAATAAAAATATTAAAAAATTAAAATCTTCAGACACACTGGGTTAATATTAATATTTTGTTTTTATTATTTTAGTTAGATTCCTCGACTAGTTTGGGGCACCTCGAGGTGGTGTAATGGTTAGCACGCTTGTCTCACTAGAACAGTTACGACTGGGTAGTGAGTTCAATCCTCACTGGGTGCCCCATACTTTCGGCCTTGTGCCACATCTAAGCTACGCTTGGAAAATCACTAGATTTCTCGACTAGTTTCGGCCAACATGGCCATCATCAGGAGAAAAATAATTTCTGCTTGTTAGTAGAAGTGAAGTAAAGAAATGAATCAAAAACATTTCCTTTTGAGAGAAGCCCTCTACATAAAACATCTTGCACCCAGAATTAATCTCACTTTATTTATCAAAGCAAATAATGTGTTAAAGTTTTTTTTTTTTGTTTTTTTTTTTAAATAGAAGGGTGCCAACTCTAATTCCAGCTACAGCTAGGATAAAAACTATTCAATAGTCATCACACAACTATATCTTAAAAGATAACTGTAAAATTAAGAACAATTAAGAACAACCCCCCCCCTTTGTAGTGGACTGGTAAATATGATTGTACCTTTTTTTTTCATATTTTAAGTAGAAGAGAATTAAAGGGTAATAGCAAAGAAAGAGATGGGTGGAGATTAAGATATGTTTCGTGAGCAGAAATGATCAATTGAGAAAAATCGTCGAAGGTGCGTGTTTATAAGCAATAATGTGGACTTTGCTAACCAGTCACTTCTCCATGGCTGAATGGTTGACAGCACGCCAGATCAAATGACGGTTCCTATTAGGGTTACAGCTTTGATTCCTGTTGAGAGCACATATTTTCTACAAAATTTAACAAACATTGAGGCCGGTAAATGTAATTAATACGGTTTAATTAAAGAAAAAGAACACACTACTTAAATAAATTATATCTATAAAATTATAAAGTATAAATAAAAATATAAACTGAAAATATATTAAATAATTGTCAGACTTAATCCATTTCATTATATATATATGTATATATATATATATATATATATTTTACAATGAATCATTCATACAAAAAGTAAATTAGTAAAGTTAATGATATAAAATGGTGAAATCCTTTTGCAAACTAAAATTTAAAGTTGCACTAGAAATCACACAATGAATGTTATGATCCTTGTTTTTAATAACTACAAGCTGTATAAGGTCTTTTTTTAATCTGTAAGTACTTTCAACTGTACATTCAGTCATCCTCAGGCATGGAAATTATTTTGTTTTTAGTAAAATCCAGGTAGCATCCGAGATGAAAAATTAAATGCGAATCGAAATACGTCTTTTTTTTTTTTAAATGTGTTATTGTTAATGGATACAAACTTCAAATAGTGATCTTTGTAGAATTCTGCTTATATAAATACAGAGCATATGAAGAGGAATCAGGTAGTTACTAGTGCATTACAATGAGGTGATCATTTTCCCAGCATCTTTAGGAAATGATTGAAATAAACAAATTCCATTTGAGGTTCGGGTTTAACTTGAGTCCTGGTAGGCAGTCAAGACAAGGAACTGTAATGGGGTCAAATGTTGTAGTTGTTTATGTAAGTTACTCCCATGTGATATATATTGGTAGTTGATAGAGGATTCCTTTTCTCTTTTTTATACTGAAAATGAAATGAATAAAGCATACAACAATGAGACCTTGGGACGTGTTGAAATTAATGACAAAAATGTCTATATTTCTTTTCATGGTGTTATTTACAATATTGGTTTCGTGTGTGTTAAATGTTCTCTGGGTTATTGTCTCTTTTTGTTTCTTTAAAATTTGGGCTTCAGCCAGTTATGTGCCATGCATGATACATGCTAAGGCAATCATGTATCTTTCAATACATGACTGATGAGGCAGATTTTTTTCCCACAGTAGATTGCCATTTCTTTCTGTGGTAGATCAGTTGCCACCCAAGACTATAGAACCCGGTCTGTCCTACTATTTACCCATAACTGAGAGGAGAAGAGGAGGTTTCATACCTTTCCCAAAGGTATTAGCATGTAAGTGAATGTAACAGATTCAAGTGAAATTCAAACTCGGCTCTCTGATTCCTCAATCTGAGCCACTATCCATTGCTCCACTGATAGTTGGGTCAATTTGCTTATAATTGTTCCAAGAATTTCATGGTTAAGGGAAGCTTTTGAAACTGTAATCTCTGAATTTTCACAGAGCGAACAAGATAGATCTTGTCCATGTTGTTTTTTTTTTTAATACTGCTAGCCTTGCTTGTAGCAGAAGGTTCGTTTTTATAATGATGACGTTTTAAATCTTTATTTCTAGAATGATGAAATATCATCATCATGAATCATAACAAAGCCTTCTACAGAGAACACTTTGTTAATTGCAATAGATAAAAATTCAGTCTACACAGTGATGATGGCATGTTACGAGTTTGATTTTTGAATTATTGAAAGTTACAAGCGTGTTTTGCTCCAACAGAGCAGAGAAGAGATCACTGCCAAGCTCTGGTCATCTAGTCTTTTGAAGACGCACTCATATACAATTGTATTCACTAAAGATCAGTAAATGTTCTTAGACAGATTGTTAATATAAAGCAGAAAGAAGAGTGAGCCATGAGGGATTACTGCATTGATTTCATGTGCTTCAGAGGACTGGACATTAACAACTATCTTCATTGACTTATCTGATAAGGACTTGATAATTGACATAGCTGGTGAGTTTGTGTAGCAACCCCCTATGCAACACATTGTCAAAGGCCTATATTATAATGTGTCTAATACATTTTGGCTATCTGCCCTTGGTTCGGTCAGAAACAGGTAGTAGTTGGTTATTTAATTTACATACATACAGAGTGTAGCAGAAATACCTCCTACAAAATAGTAAGAAATTACCTCAATGAAAATACCATTTAGACTTTTCTAAGTTCACTAGCACCAGACAAATGAGAGACTAGTTGCGATCAAAGGCTATAGAAACTGGTCTGTGTTGTTATTTACCCATAGATGGGGGGAGAAGAAGAAGAGAATTCATACCATTCCAAAGGGTATTAGCACATAATTGAATGTAATGGATTTGACTAGAATTCAAACTTGGCTCTGTGATTCCTCAATCCGAGCCACTATCCATTACTCCACCAACATTTGGGCCCACTTGTTAATAATTGTTCCAAGAATTTCATGGTTAAGGGAAGCTTTTAAAACTGTCATCTCTGGATTTTCATGGCGTGAACAAGATAGATCTTGTCTGTGTTGTTCTTTTTACTACTGTTAGTCATGCTTGGGGTGGAAGGGTCTTTTTTTATGATGAAGTTTCAGATCTTTATTTCTAAAATGATAAAATATCACCATCATGAATCATAACAAAGCCCTTTTTAATTGCAATAGATGAAAATTCAAAGTCTACACAGTGATAATGGAATGTTATGCATTTGATTTTTGAATTATTGAATGTTACAAGTGTTTTTTTTTTTGCTCTAATAGAGCAGAGGAGAGATCAACAGCCAAACTCTGGTAATATAGTCTTTTGAAGACACACCCATATACAGTTGTATTAACTAAAAATAAGTAAATGTTCTAAGACAGATTGTTAATATAAAGTAAAAAGAGAAGTGAGCCTTGGGAGATGGCTCCATTGATTTCATGTGCTTCAGAGGACTGGCCATTAAAAACTACCTTCTTGAACTGATAGGAAGGACTTGATAACTGACATAGCTGATGAGTTTGTGTAGCAACCCCTATGCAAGGCCTATATTATAATGTGTCTGTAATACGGTTTGACTATCTGCCCTTGGTGTGCTTAGAAACAAGTAGTAGTTGGTTAATTTACATACATTTTTTTTTTTTTAAGCGTTTCACCCCGAGCAAGGTGGGAAGCCACTAGGATGCAAGGGGTTACAGGAAATAGCAAGATCAGATAGGAGTGATAGAAGAAAGGATGAGGGTAGTGGATAGATTAAGGCAACTGGAGATGTCAATTGACATTACATTTGAATAGCTGGAGATTATAGCTCACAGGGAAACAGGAGAAGGGAAGGGAGTTCCACAGGCGAGAGGTGCGAGACATGAAGCTATTAGAGTAGAAGAGATGGCTACATTTAGGAGTTTCGACAGTGAAGGGGTGAGAGCGGGATGCCAGCCTCGTAGCAGAAATACCTCCTACTTAATAGTAGGACATTAGCTAGATGAAAACACCACTTAGACTTTTCTAAGTTCTCAAGCACCAGACAGATGAGAGTTTAAAATGTGGGAAGTATTTTTTGCCATGCCTTGCGTGAGTATATATATATATATATATATACACACACAAACACTGCGTGCGATAGATAAATTGTCATCTAAATTACACAAAAATTTAAATAACACTGACATCTCATTTTAACAGATATATTTACTAAAATTACACAAAAATATCTTGAAATACTAAAGAGTAAATTTATTCAATAAAATTGCCATTGGCTTCAACCACGGCCTCCAAACGAATTCAGAATCTCCTACAACTCATCTGGACAGTCTCCTTGTTTAAGTTGTTGAATGCTGCCATAATCATTGCCTTCAGTTCATCTTTGCCATTACAAGGAGTTTTCTTGATCTCTCGCTCAAATGCACCCCACACATAATAATCAAGGGGCTGTAGCCTGGGGAGTTATGTGGTAAGATGTAAGGTGTGATGTGGTTGGAGAAAAGGTCTGATAGCCATGACTGGTTTCTCCTTCTTGTGTGGCATGGTGCAGAGTCCTGTTGTCAGACAAAGGGTCTTCTTTTGACTTAAAAAAAAATATTTGCTGGATTTAATCCATTTCTTATGATATGTTATCACAGCAGAAATACCTCCCACATAATGATAAAACATTAGCTACAGGCTGGGGCAGAAATACCTTCTACATAATAGTAAGGAATTAACTAGATGAAAACACCATTTAGACTTTTCTAAGTTCACTAGCACCAGACAGATGAGAGTTTGAAATGTGGGTGGTATTTTTGTCATGCATTGTATATGATTACATATATGATACACTCAGAGTTATATATATATATATATATATATAACGTCATCCACAGACAGACTGTTTCGCTGTTTCACAGCTCATCAGTGTGGCTAGACATCCAGTTGCCTCTAGCTAGGATCAAAACCCGACTGAATTGGTGTCAGGCGGAGATTCTAATCATTAAGCCATCGGCGCATGGTAGGGATGAAAGTGGATTTTTTTAGCGTATTTATTTTTAGAAACACGCCCAGTGACCGACACTGACTCAATTCACATCTGCGAAGAGTCTCGCTATATAGCTATAATAGTCACTGTTTACCAATCCACACCTCGTCCCCAAAGAGCTCAACTGAAATTGATACTTCAGGAGCCAATATAACGTCATCCACAAACAGACTGTTTCACTGTTTCACAGCTCATCAGTGTGGCTAGACATCCGGTTGCCTCTAGCTAGGATCGAAACCCGACTGAATTGGTGTCAGGCGAAGATTCTAACCATTGGGATGAAAGTGGATTTTTTTTAGCGTATTTATTTTTAGAAACACGCCCAGTGACCGACACTGACTCAATTCGCATCTGCGAAGAGTCTCGCTTCCTAATACTTTTTATAAAGGCTACATTTATATTTTAAACTGAAAACCCAATATCTAGATTATTTTTAAAGGGTTATTACACTGAGGAATTCTTCATTTTTTTTGGGGAAAAGATGTCAGAACAACCTAAAACTTATACTGGGAGCAAACCTCTGCATATCGAGAGAAAATGAATCAAGTAGCTAAACAAAAATAGAAATGTTTTGTAATACAAGAATGTGTCTTCTCCCCAGATTTATTCAAGGCTATCCTAAGAAAACTGGAGACGCCACCAGAATTTATCAGTAGGCATAATCTTAACAATATGACATATGCAGATTAAAGAGTGTTGGTGGCTGACATGGAAAGAAATCTACAGGACTTCCTATACAGTGCAGTAAAAGTAAATGAGAAAAAAAGCACTAATCATCAACTGCAAGAAGACAGAAAGTATGGTCATCAGTGTTATAGACAAGTGTATGGTTGCAGAAGGAAATACGACAACAGCAGAAATAGATTTACGTGATTTATTTCAATAGGAACGTGTGGGTTTGGGACAGCTACCTTGTGGTACAGTTCATAAGCCGGCTCCTGGTCTGGGTTGATCTCTCATAGTAGTTCACACTGGTTGGCGTGGTGCTTCTCCTGCTGACTGCTGCTGACCATTCAGCCTGACCATGACAGGTCTCTTCCCTGGCCTCCTGTTGACTGCTGTTGTACTTCCCCATGTGACCCCTTTTATGGCGTTTTTGATGGCTTAACAGGCTCGTAAAACGAGGAGGGAAGCATTTTTGTTGGTCGAAAATAGAAACACTTTAAAATATTATTTTATTTTTCAACTGGAACTCATGCATTGGGCTTATGCGTAGACAACGATAATGGTCATTTTGTGACGGGGCCTTGTCCCGTTCACATCCGGCTCTCACTCTTAAGTATGTTAGTTTATTTGCCTGAAAATCAGCCAAGATATGTCTTATTTTATTTTATAACATCAGCAAGAAAACAAAAACATCATGCAGGCTATTGATTGCAGATGTCTACATCAAGCAAGTACTGAAGTTTGGAGAATGTGATGCTGAAATCTGAAGACACATTGGATGAGCAAAAGATGCCTTACAAATACCAAACAAAATGATGAGAAACAGAAAAATTTTGTTAGAAACAAAGAGAGTGCTGGACTGCTATGTGATATCCATCTTCATATATGGTAGGGAATAACTGCACAATATCCCCATGATCGAGGAAAAAACTGCAAGTAACAAAAATGTGGTTCTCACGAAGGATGCTGAAAATTCTATGGACAGAGTGAATATGCAACAAGGAAGCCTAAAAGAAAATGGCAACAGAAAGAATTTTGCTCAGAATCAATAGGAGATAGCTGCAATTTCATGGACATAAAATGAGAAAGAAAGCCTTGGAAAACTTAACCCTTATAAGAGGGCAAGAGAGAGGAAAGCAATGAGCCACCTGATGAGCTTGGGAGAATGGATGACAGAAAAGTGGGGCAGGTGGTTTAGTAAAAGGAGAAGTGTGAATTAGTTGTTGGATTATCTGAAAATAATCTTATATATTAATAGCCGATATATAATAGCTAAAAATATAATTAATACCATTGCTGTAAATTCTGCAGATGCTGAAAGAGGGTTTTCTGTGATGAACATAATTTATTTTGACAAAAGAAATATTCTTGAAATTAAAAACGTGGCAAATCTTCTAGTCATAAATTTGATAGGAATGCCATAGAATCTTTGGGACTTCAGTGATTTAGCTCGAATATAGCTAAGAAACCATAACACAGCTGATGAAACTAGAGTCAAAAAGCATTCTACTTCTAAACAGAAATATGATGAGAACAGAATTTCAATCTAGATATATCTTAATAAATATATGTTTTCCTTTAAATTATCAAAATGGTTTAATTCTTTTCAATATTATAAAGTGATTTGTTTTTCCATTCTCAGATTGAAAAGAAAATAAGCAGAATAGGTTGCTAATGATTACCTGCCTTTATAGAAACAGTTCCTGGAAATTTGAGATGCCATTATTACCACAAAGGATAGGAAGTTTTGGAGAGCCTTGATCACCCATGTTCTGATGGCTCATAGAATAAAATGTAGATGTAACTTAAAAGAAACAATGCTTTTTTCTTTATCAGAGATAATAATAGTGTTTTGGTGAAAAGATATACGTCAGGCAAAAACTCATTAGAATATGATGATTTGAATTTTTGATACGTTATCTCTCATCTCCAGACATTTTGCACTCTGAATAATTAATAGTTTCTCTTCATTAGAAAATGACAAAATCTAATTGTCCCATAAAATGTCATGACTCATTACCTGGGCCAACATTTGCTTTACTTTCTATGATTATCAGGCGTTCTTCATTTGATAAATTACAATATCTAAAATAATTATTTTTGTCGATTAAATTTCTAAGGGTGAGCAGAAAAAGTTCTCAACCTAAACAGGAAACACCTTTCAGAAAGATTCTGTTGTTTGCTCATTTGGTTAGATTTTGAAGCCAAAGAACTTTTCAGCAATCACTTCATGCATCTAGACTTAATTTGACATGAATACATATATATATATATATATATATATATATATATATATATATATATATATATATATATATATATATATATATATATAGTTTCAAAGTGTGCTATATTTATTCATATTTAAGTGCTCAGTATCAGGGATAGAGCATATGTAAATACAAAAGTGAACAGTGAAGTCAACTCTCAGAGGCAACAGACTGTTTCATGCTAGACACAATCATCAGGTGTTCTGATGATTGTGCCTACCATGAAACAGTCTGTATTGAGCACTCTCTTTTAACAATAGCCTTTTTGGTTATTGGAATTTATTCCATATGCATCAATCCTATACGTGTATATATATATATATATTTTCACTAAACTTAGTCTGTGAGTATGCCAAATGAGGGGGACAAAGAGAAATAGGAAGATTGTGAAGCTGTAGAAAAGACCTGCATTTAAAATTGTCTTCTTTTCAAGTATTCAGCACTAACTGTTGTCAGTGGAAAATATTAAACAATGCAGCTTTATACAAAACAAAGTGCTATTCAAATGTAATATGAACTTGATTAGATCCTTTGTGTTTTTTTGAAGTTATGTTTAAAGAATAAAATCATTGGTGAAGGCATTCTTAACTAGAATGTTGTTGCATATAATATTGTACAATGTGAATGATCCACAAAATAGTCATTTCAAGAGTTGTTTGGAGAATCGTGCTCATTTTCTTGTACCGCTTTTTTCAGCCAATCTGTTCTTTTGGCCTTCATATGCGTATTGCTAATGCTTTCCTTTTTTTTTTTTTCATCTCTTTAGACGTACCTGGATTATTGCTGGAACAGAAGCTGCGAGTTATCCCCACCTTGGCCACTGTTGATAACGGCTTGGAAATTAAGTGTGGGATTAAAGGCTCTTCAGAGATTATCTGGCGCCGGAACAATGTGGATTTGCATAAAATTCATAACCCAGAAATCACAGTGAGTTTCCTTTTTCAAGTTTCCTTACATGAATCATTAAAGATAATGTTTCTGATGATGATGCAAATATTGATTTATTGATTTGTACTTTATAGATTATCAACCTTTTCCAGGTTATTTAAAGCCAGGAAATATTTTTAGAATGGAAGAATTTTTGGGAGATAATGATTTTCTGATATGAATTCTACTAATTAATCCATAGCTGGAGAGATAAGACACAGATTCATAATTTTCCCAGTATTTGTGTGTAAGTGATCAAGATTAAAAGGTAGACCAGTAAGAGCCTTCATTATTCATCTTAACAGTGGAATCAAAAAGACCTATGTAGATCTATGAATGATGAAACTATTGCATTATTTATTTGGACTATTATCCTCATCTTCATTGCCATCTTCACAACATTTCGGCCATTGTACGCTCAGATCTTCTTCAGGTGATTGAATCTCTGAGATAAGGTATTATGGTTACTTACATTATTTACATTATTCAGACTTTTATCCTCATCTTCATTGCCATATTCACGACGTTTCAGCCATTGTACAATCCAGCCATCTGCAGGTGATTGGAATTCTGAACCAAACCCTTTATTCCATCCGCAGGAGTAGATTGTTCTAGTTCCATATGCCATGCCTTTTCCAGATGTCTTAGTTATTTCCCTTTAACTCAACTCTCCAAGTTTTTTGCTTCACCACTGGTATTGAACTTTTTGGGGTCACTGGATATAACGAACATCTTTATCCACTCAAGGACACATGGCCTAATGGATAAAGATGTTGGTTATATCCAGTGACTAGACCCAAAGAGTTGTGAGTTCAATACCAGGCCACTGCAGTAGTGAACCAAAACTTGGAATGTCTGGGTTAAAGGGAAATAACTGAGAAAATCCAAAAGTAAATCTGGAACTGGAACAATCTACCCCAGTGGATGAAATAAAGAGTTTGGTTTGAAATTCCAATCACCTGAAGAAGGCCAGAGTGTACAACAGCCGAAACACTATGAATATGGCAATGAAGATAACAGTGCAAATAATGCAAGTAATCATAATACCTCATGTTAGAGATATATAGGCCGAAACGTTTTGAATATGGCAATGAAGATGAAGATAATAGTCCATATAATGTAAATAATGTAAGTAATCATAATACCTCATGTCAGAGATATAGAAAGATGAAGATGAAAATAGTTGGAAAGAAGTGTTCATTTGAGAACAATCAAAAGTATGAACTTCAACTGAATTAACTAAAGTTGAGTCAAGCAAGTAAATGTCAGTTAAGCTTTTAGTCAAATTTTAGGTTGTACTGATTGACCTCATAAAAATTTGTTCAAAGAGCATGCACATTTCAAAAGTCATAAAATGTTTTAGTTTAAAAAAAAAATTCTTTTTGAATTTGCCTAATGCATAGATGCAGCTTGCATGCAAAAATCTTTTGCATTAAACTTGGTAAAACTTTCTCAGAAACACTTGTGATAATGCCAGAAGCCTTTGGCACTGCAGCTGTGCTCAAATTGAACAAACGTTTTAAAGAGGATCGACCGTTCTTTGAAGGTGAAGATAGCACAGTCTGTCCATCGGCTTCGATCTCACCTGAAAATATCACACTTGTGCAAGAAAAGGTCCTTACACAAAAGACTGAAAATGATGTATTACTCAGATAGGATTTTTGTAAGTTTAAGTTTGATCTAGAATGAAAAATAAAGCACATTGGTCTCTGTTGCTGATTTTCTGCTTTTGTTCAATCACTCAGTAGTTTTTTGTAATATTAACCAAGATGACCTAAAATTCGAGCTATAATTTCACATATTTTTATCACACCTTATATCAGTAATAACTCAGAGGTTGTCAAATTTTAATGATGTTTCTCTTTATTACTAAAGAGTTTACTGTTTTCAATCTCTTTTTTCCCTCCATTATTGTCGATTGAGATTTTGTTTCTATAAATATATCTGTTGTGGCCTTGTCACATGTCATACTTTTTCTAGATCTTTCAGTTATGTCTCTTTTGTAACTCAACACTCCAAGTTTTTGTTTCCTTTTATCATAGTCAGGTATTGAACTCACAACTCTATGGCTCAAGTCACTGGATTATTTCAGCCAATACTTCTATCCACAATGTATCCGAACAATGTAAATAGTGTAAATAGTTACAGAAATCTCAGAAATATAGACAGATATCCATAGAATGATCCTGAATAAAAACAAGTATTTTTTATCAGGTGTACCAAGAAATGGGAATTAGGATAAAGACTATGAGCTGGAATTTGAATGAAAGTAATTATGGTATGTATTTTGAATCTATCATAAAAATTCAGAATGTAGAATTAGTAAATTCTAAACATTTCAAATAACTCAGCCTAAATGTTGTGACCTTTTGGGGGCCAGAAATAAAGACACAAGAGAGGAATTGAGTTAAACAAATATATTAACAGAAACAGTAATACAAACACATACAGACAAGAGTGTTACAGCAAGAATGTTCGGTCCGCCTGTCAGAGCTGACTCCTGGAAATTTCCCACTCCAAAAGGCAGTCCTTGCTCCTATTTATAGCTGGGAGAGTCCATGCATGCATAGGTAAATTATGATGTTTTACTAATTTCTGTTTGAATTTCTGGGGTGAGGAATAATTTACAATATTTACATGGGAACTATTGTCCTCATCTTTGTTGTCATCATCACAATATTTCATCTGTTGTGCCCTTCAGCTATCATCAAATGTATGTCAATCTTAGTAACATACTGAGAATTTTGGATTGATTCATTTATTTAACCTACAGGGATAGATTCTTCTCATTTCACAGTGCATGTCTAGAGATATCTCGTCTAGTTCTTATTTTTAGTTATTGCTCACCTCATTCCCCACCGAGTCCAAATACACACTGCCTGGCTCAAGGATTGAACTCGCAATTACAATATCACCAAATTCACAAACGAACATTTTAATCCACTAAGCTACTGTTCTGTGGGTGAATGCTTTATGGAGAAATTGGTGACATAGTAATTATGAGTTCAATCCCTGGACGAAGCAATGTGTATTTGGACTCAGTGAAGATAGGGCAAGCAATAACTGAGCAGTACTAAAAAATAAGATCTAGAAAAGATATCTCTAGACATCGTCAGTGGAATGAGAACAATCTAGATCCATAGATTGAATAAAGGGTTCAGTTCAAAATTCCCTTGTTTAGATAAATAGAAAAGTAGAGAGCGGTTTGGTTTCCATGAAAGACAAAACCGTGGACATAGTTACAGTAAACATTCCTTTTCTATGAACACTGACTCTTCAGGTTATGGGCGATCATCTTCTATGAACAAGATGGAAGATTAATGTGCTCCACAACTTCCTATCCTTTGTAGCTCTTAGTAATATTTGTCTTTTTGCTATATATCCTAATTCTTATTCTGTTATCCATTCACACAAGCTCATTATGTGCTTCTTTTCGTCTATCCCTCTTGCCTTCAATAGATCCTGTGAGTGTCAAATTCTTGAAGGCCTCATTATGAGTCCAAGACATTTCAATTGTCTCTTTCTGATTCTAAGTTTCTTTTTGTTCCCATTTTCCTTAAAACTTACCCATTACTCACATGCTCCATCCATGGTATTCTCAGCCTTCTTCTGTAGAACCACATCTCTGATGCTTGTCTCTTTCTGATTCTATGTATAAGTTTCCTTTTCATTCACATTTTCCTTAAAACTTACTCATTGCTCACATGTTCACTACATCTTAATTTCAACCTTCTTCTATAGAACCATATTTCCATTGCCTCAAATTCTTCATATGTTAGGAGACTATAAAGCAGTGAATACTGGACAAAGTTTAGTACACTTTTCTTTTTTTTCTTTCCTAATAAAATTTTCCTGTTTCTTGATACTTTGCCTAGCTTTTAGAAGGTATCTTTTATTATGCTTTCATTAGACACATTTTCTGTCCTCTGTTAAAACACTTCTTAGATATTTACATTTTTATCCTTGCTTTATTTTGGTATCTCCAATTCATAATTTGGGTTGTTCCTTTTGCTGACAACCATCCATTCTATCTTCTTACAATTGATGTTTGGTCATTTCTTCTTGCTTTACTTTACCACTATTAGTATCTTTTATAAGCCAACCATAATTTGCCAGCTATTTAGTGCTGGAATGAATAATGCTTTCCTGTATACCGAGTACTAATATTAGCCTTAGTGTAGCCATTGATACACTAACATTGAATGCAAATAAGGAAAGACTAGATACATGCCCATAATAAACAAAACATGTAATAAGGCAAATAAAACTTACATACTGATATGTCCTGGAAAGGGATATTTTTGTTCGAAGTAGCAAAGTGGTTTTGGACTACTGTAACCGGGTAGGACAATCTAGCAGGTAACCGTAATGGATTGTTCCTCGTTGTAGTGGTAGACAATAGGTGTAGTCCATGTACCTCCACATCAGTCAGTATTTATGGCTGACACCAGCCAATCATATATATTACTGTGAGGGGGAACCCAGGTGTATGCATATTCATTACATCATATACACATGTTAAAAAGGTTTAAATATGTCCCAAAACTAAAGATTATCACACAGTTCAAAGGAAGAGAATGTTTAACAGAAAAACAAACAAAGAAATAACCATACCAGCCTTTTAACCTTTGGCCATCCATAGCAAAGTGAATCAATATTACTTTTTTATTCTATGTTAGGCTGTATACGTGTTGTCCACTTTCCACGTGTGTGGACACCTTGGTGGTGAGGAAGGTATTAACAATTCCCCCAAATAGAAGCAAAAAAGGGGAGAAGAATTCTCCTCTCTAACAGGGCTGAACTCTCATGTGTTCAACCAAAGTGAAAACAGTTGTTGTCTCCCTAAACTGCCTTCTGTAAGAATTCTTGTAGCTTCTTTTTTATGTTTTAGTAGGTATTTCTGGGTATGATGATAAAATATATTTGTGAAAACATACATATTTTTTTACTTCAAAGCTACCAAGAAAATTTAATTTCAGCATTATACAACCCATAAGGAGTTGATATGCCGTTAAACAGACAAATCAACCAATCATGTGACAGTAGATTCCAATTGTCTTTTTACACTTTTAAAACAATTTATTAACAAAAATGAATTGTTGCTGATTCAGACAATTTTTGCATAGTTATGAAAATATCAGCAAAAATCATTTTTTTTTCATTTTTAGTACAATAGTGATTTTATAAATGTAAAAGACAATAGGAAAACTGTAATAGTTGTCGATGCACTTCATCTAATGTAGACTTTCAAGGCAAAAAACAAAATGAATATATTAAACAAAGTTACTAATAATAACAATGCAAAACTGATGTAATTTTCAGTTAACAGTATGAAAATAGCATTCTCTAAATTCTTTCAGTTGCTAAGGACATTTTGTTTTGTTATTATTAGTTACTTTGTTTAATAAATTCATTTCATTTTTTGCCTTGAAAAAGTCCACATCGGACAAAACAAATCGGCAATTATTACAATAGTGATTACCAACATATTTATCAGAAATAATTGTTTCTATTTTAAAATTGTCTACTAAACATTTCAAAGTTACTAGTTGAGATTTTAGAAGTATATAAAATGCACACTTCTTATTCCATCAAGAACTGCAAAGCCTTGCCAATCAATATCTTTTCAGGACCCAATGACTGTGACATTCTATGTATCAGTTTGGCTAACTGATATTTATATTTTATTATTTGACTTACCCGCAGGTTTTATTGCTTTTATTAGAATTCCCTTCAGCTTCTTTGTTCATGAATGAATGTCAGCAATCGGAAACCTTATTCACAACAGATAAGATTTCTTTGAAGAATTTGAGAATTTGATCTTTGTAAACTGAAAACTATTTAGTGAAGTATGTTTCTCAATAAATATTTGATAAAATCAACTTCGCATGGCACAAGTTCAAATGGCAGTGTAAAAAGAAACAAAATTAGAATTAAAAGTCATGTCGGTCAGGATTTGTAAGCCAGCTTTTGAAATGGCATATAATTTGTTTGAAGCATGACAAGAAATGCACTACTACATCAGGTAACAAGCAGGCCCAGTATATATATATATTGTTTGGAATGCTGTTTGAGATACATGTGTTCTGGTTGCCTGACAACTATAGTAGCATAAAATTTGAATAGCAGTCCTAACTTTGTCTCTTTCTGAGCATATGTATACACACATTTATATATGAATAGAAAACAGACAACCTTAAAGGTCCATAGGTTATAATTTATTTCCCCAGGTATATTATTTTTACCTGGTTCATCAGACTGCACTTCCAAGGGTGAAAAAATGTTTTAAATTTATGTATAGTTTTTACACACTTTTGAGGGGTAGATTTAAGTTGATGTAAGGTTATATATAGAGAGAGGGTGTAGGAGTATGACAGACACGGTTGAAATTAGAAAAGATTAGGAATAATTTTAAATCTACTTTTATTAAGATATTTAAGAATAAGTGAGTGGGGCAGTAAGGACCAGACATTGACTTATTTAATAAGTTATCTCACAGGAAACAAAATAAAGAGAAAAAAGGGAGTAGAGAATAAAGAAGTAGAGGGGGAAGTGGAGTTTGAGAAAGAAATGGAAAATAGAGTTTGTAAAAGATGAAGGAAAGGAAAAAACAAAGGGTAAATTAACATATATGGGCATATTACAGTTATATATATGTTGAGATGTTGAGTGTTTCCGCGTGCGTGTATTGAAATAAGGACAAACACATATGTAGGGAAAAATACTGGTATATCTGAAGAGGTATTTACAACAGAGAGATTAATAGTCAAATGAACGCAGGTTAGTCAGTAACAATCAGAAAGAGTATAAAGTCCAACTGTATCTTCCGGTAGAGAGACGGAAGTGTGATGGTCACCTGATCTTCCCAGAACTCTAAAGAACTGTCCTATTAGTAGTAGAGAGATCAGTCCATTCTGATGAGAAGGTGGGTGCGCCCCAACAATATATATATATATATATATGTAATTTAAATTGTGTGTATTGAGGCAGCATCTTTTCATTCATACACGTTTCATTAAATAATATAGACAAGTGTTGTCTATTTATTTTATGTAAATTTTTTTTATCAGATGTTAGGAAAAAATTTACATAAAATAAATAGACAACACTTGTCTGTATTATTTAATGAAAATGTGTGTGTGTGTGTGTGTGTGTGTATATATATATATATATATATATATATATATATATATATATATATAGGGCATGTGGTTGAGTGGCTAGAACATGCATTCTCTGACTATGAGACCCAGGTTTGAGTCTCACTATGATCAATTTGTCAGGATGATGATTCCTTGATGTTATCAGTCTGGGGGAAGCAATCCCAGCATGCATTACCTTTTGGAAAGTGCCTGAAAACCATACCACAGGTTGACTTGAGCCTTGTGAGGGAAATTTGGTTAGATGAACCTCTTTGGGAGCTGTTGATGATTGTCCTAGCACAGTCACAAGTCATTGTGACTGAATGTTTAAGCATAATGGCTTTTGGTCATGCTAGATCATAAGCTCTTTCCCTGAAAATGTAACTAAGGTCCACTAAAGTATAGCTGCACTATAAACCACAGGTGGGTGATGAAAAAATACAAAATCATTCTCAGATACAATAGACCAGCTATTATATATATATATATATATATATATATATATATATATGGCAAGGTATCATTCAAAAAAATGTTTAAGTGATAAATTAAAATATGTCAAATTAATAAATGCAAAATCCATTTCTAAAAACTGACTTTTTTATGTTAGGCTACGAAACTCAACATAGATGTATATTTTAACAGTTGGGAAAGATCTGTATTCAAAAGAACTATTTGGGCTTTGCTTTACCAGGAGATTCTTTATGGCCAAAAGGTCAAAACATGGCAGATCTAATGACTATATGTGTGTGTGGAAAGGTATCATTCAAAAAATTGTTTAAGTGATAAATTAAAATATGTCAGATTAATAAATGCAAAATCCATTCCTAAAAATTGACTTTTTTACATTAGTAGATTAAAAATTTAAAATTAAATGCCATATTAGTAAAAAATGCTCTCTCTTAAATTTTCAAAAATTCAAACTTAGTGCTTGAAAATTTTGTATTCATTAACAATAACACAATTAAAAAAAAAAACATTTCATTTTTTTGTCTCAGATGCTACTGGATTTTACTACAAACAAAATAATTTCCATGTCTGAGGATGACTGAATGTACAGTTGAAAGTACTTGCATATTAAAGAAAGACCTTATATAGCTTATAATTATTAAAAACAAGGATCATAACATTCATTGGGTGAAAGTGCAACTTTAAAATTTTGTTCGCGAAAGGATTTCACCATTTTATATCATTACCTTTACTAATCTACTTTTTTGTATGAATGATTCATTGTAATATATATATATATATATATATATATATATATTCTCAGAAAGAGACAGTTTGGGCTGCTGCTCAAGTATCAAGTATTCTGTTTGGATGACAATCATGTAGTGTGAAACTCGAGTCATAGTTAAAACTGTGTCTACTTCTTAATTGTGATGATGGGAAGCATAATTGTTCTATCTTGGTTATTTAAACATAGAGCTCTCTTTGTTATTGTTTACATAAATGTATGTCTTTTGGTCTTTTCATCTTAGTTTATATTTCCTTTTCTATTTTTCTTCAATTTTTTTTTGTGGTTTTGTTTAATTAGTTATTTTGGTCACATGACAGGCTTTATGTTGGTTTTACCAATACTTTGGCATTTTGTGGTGTGTGTGTGTGTGTGTGTGTGTGTATCTATATATATTACAAAAGTAATTGAACCCTTCATTTACATGCTGTATTTTTGTTTTTTATAAAAATAATTTTTTGTGCATGTGTAAAAACCAAAATGGCACATGTTCATTTTTTTTTTTTTGGTAAGCTGTGTATACTGCAGTTAAATGATATAACTCAATTTGTATATGAAATGGTGTAGTTAGAGACTAAATTTAAACAAAAAATATGACAAAATCAAAAAAACTTCCTGAAGCTTTAAAAAAATCATATAATTGAAGCCTCTCATGATGGAGAAGGTTACAAAAATCTATCAAAACAATTTCTCCACCCCATGTAAGAAACTATTTATAAATGGAATGCCTTTAGTACAACCTCATCCTAAGCAAGATGTGACCATTTGTGGAAAATAACTGCAAATATAAGTAAACAAAAATTTTTCAACCCCACTATAGATTGAATTTGAACTCAGTCTATACTGGGGTTGAATAAGACTGACAATTTTTTCATTGGTTAAAATAAGCCTATTCCTCATATGAGGTAATTTTGGATTTTATTGTGTACTACTATTTATTTGCTCTGTAATAATAAATACATTGAGCTCTTTTTGTGGATCAGTTTTAATATTTTATATTACTAGGGTCCACCAATGGATTTATTACCTTTTATATATATATATATATATATATATATTATATATATATATATATATATATATTAGTCATCTCTCCCGTCGAGATTCGACGTATGAGGGTCAAGCAGATCAGTTACCAGGAAACCGACAGCCCGACACCCGCATATGAGATTTGATTATAGTGGTGAAAGCTTCGTGCAGGACCATCCACACTTTTTGAAGGGACGAATACAGAGACCTGGTGCACTAAGTGCTACAAGGTTCCCAAACGACCCTCCGCAGGTTTTGAATTCAGAGTTGTCCTTCTCCTAGACCAGTTGCCATCCAAGGTTATAGAACCCAGTCTGTCCTGCTATTTTACCCATAGCTAGAGGGAGAGGAAGAGGATTCATACCTTTCCCAAGGGTATTAGCATGTATGTGAATATAATGGATTCGACTGGAATTCAAACTCGGCTCTGTGATTCCTCAATCCAAGCCACTATCCATTACTCCACCATGCCTGCCTATATATATATATATATACATACATACATACATACATGCACATACATACATACACACACACACACACACACACACGACTCTCCCGTCCAATTTGATGTATGAGGGTCAAGCAGATCAGTTCCCAGGAAACCGACAGCCCGACAACAGCACATGAGAATTGATTATAGTGGTGAAGGTTTTGTGCAGAACCAACCACTATTTTAGAAGGGCCGAATACAGAGAGCTGTTGCACTACATGCCACGAAGTCCCCAAATGACCCTCCACAGGTTTTGAGTTCAGAGTTGTCCTTCTCTTAGCCCATTTACCATTCAAGGCGATAGAACCCAGTCTGCCCTGCTATTTACCTTTAGCTGAAGGGAGAAGAGGATTTCCCAAGGGTATAGTACGTAAGTGAATGTAATGGATTTGACTGGAATTCAAACTCGGCTTTCTGATCCCTCAATCCAAGCCACTACACATTACTCCACTGTGTATATAGTGTGCCTGAAGTTATGCAAATCACAAACATTCATAACTCAAATTCACTTTGAACATCCTTTGTTAAAGAGTTAGCAGATTAATTTATTAAACATCAAAACAAAGATTGAGATAAATGTTTAGGTAGTTTCAACATGTTTTATTAAAATTTTTGGATTTTTTATAAAAACTGGAATTTGAAGTTATGCAAAACCAGAAAATCACTTTTTACTTCAATAACAAGGTACTAAAATCATCAACAATTTTATTCAAACTGATTTTAACCTTTACTGAACAATTATGGGAATTGGTTTCATTTTTTTTAGCCAATTGGCAGTTTGCTAATTTATGAATGTTTCTCTGCATGCATGTATGTTTGTATGGAAATAGTAAAACATAGCAATAAAGTTTTTCATTACCTTGTAGTGTATATCAGTTTATAAAACCCTCCAGAAAAGTCCATTAATTATGGGATATTGGCAAAGCATAATGTACACTGTAATTCACTAAGAAACAAGTAGAATTATAATAAAATACAAATGTAATATTTATTTTTTTTAATCCATTTTCCCCAATGTATGGGACTGCTTGGAGTGAAAAGAGAATGAAAAGACTTCAGATGGAAATGAAAACCCATTCCTAAACAGGAAACAAGATAAACCTCTACTCCTGTTCAAAAGATCAGGGAGAAGTGTGAACTGGATGATAGGTGAACCTACCCACTCCTATTGAGGGGAAGAGAAAAAAAAGGAAATAATTGATAATTCAAATTGCAGAGTTCAGACAGAGATTTCAGAAGTATAGAGTTGAAGTAGACATTAAAAGAAACTAAGCTAATAAAAAGAATATCAAAATTTTCTTCCTAATTTAATTTTATTTATAAATTGATATTTACCTGCCAATTTCTTGGTCGTCATCTAATTTGTTTATATTCAGTTCCATTTATCTTATATATATATATATATATATATATAATTTTTTTATTTTAGGATATCACATGTAAAAATGCTACACAGATGCAATCATGTTTTGATGTGTATTTTATATATATATATATAAAAGTAGTAATAATCTCATAAGTATAAGAAATTATACTCATCCAGAAAACTTTGGTGTCTTGATTTGCAAATAATCAAACCAATACCAAAGGAAAAAAAATGTATAAAAAAAGAAAGAACCAAGAACATGTATGTCAGCCGAAAATAATCGTCTAGCATGCAAGTCCAAAGGAAAAAAACCCAATACGAGTAAGCAAAATAACTAAATAAAGTGCTCAATACGGTAAGTAGAACAGACCGAGTTAAACCTCGAGAGCCAAATAAACCTATCAAGGTTTCATCTAAGCGGATCGTCAGGGATCCACTTACGTAGGTGAAACCTCTAAGGTTTATCTATATATATATATATATATATATATATATATATATATATATATATATATATATATATATACACACACACACACACCTGATCAGGACATCCAGGTTGAATGCATTTAATGACTATCAATCCATTGTATAGATGTCTATTAACATTATTCTCTTTAGAGCCAATTTATGCATTGTGTTGCCATGTAATTAATATATCTTTCCAACTATTCAACCTAGCAGTGCATCACATTTCAATGGTTTTTGATAAGAAACAGTTCTTCCAACACAAAAGACCATGAAAGGATTTGATTTAGACAATAGGACTGACTGTTGGATTGCTTCTCTTTACACAATTCTTTGTAGCTTAGATCTAGCATCATAAATACGAGAAAAAGAATATTGAACATTGTGACAAAACAATGAGGATGGGGATAACAGATGTCAGAATCAAGCAAGTTCAGGAAAAATACTGGAAAGTGTTCTAACAAGAAATGTGGTTCAACAGAAGAATGCTGAGAATACCATGGTCTGAACATATGAGTAACAATGAAAGTGTTCTAACAGGAAAATGTGGCACCAAAATCCGTTTGATTAGCAAAAGATACATTTCAAAAACTAAACAAAATATTAAAAAACAGGAAAAACTTTGCTAAAATTAAATAAAAGTGCACTGAATTTATGTAATATCAATCCTTCTATATGGCAGCAATTTCCTCACAGATAACAAAGAGACTTGAAGCAACGGAAATGGGGTTCTACAGAAGGATGCTGAGAATACCATTTCCTGAACATATGAGTAACAATGAAATTTAAAAGACAATAAAAACAAAAAGGATGCTTATAGTTAGAACCAGAAAGAGGCAGTTGAAATTTTTGGTACACATAATGTTAAAAGAGGGCTGGGATAATTTGACACTCACAGGGCATCTTGAAGAGAAGAGAAGCTTAGGGAAACAGCTTGTAACCTACCTAATAAGCTTTAGTAAAAGGATGGCAGAATATAGTAACATTCTTTAGAGCTATGGAGGATAAGAAGTTGTGGAGTGCCATGATCATCCATACTTTGAAGGAACAAAGCAGAAAAACTGACTGATAAAAAAAAAAAGCCAGCAAAGAGTTACATTAGATGAAATCTAATCAGAACAAACAAACCATGAAAATATTTATAGAAAAGAGCACAGGGAAAAAAGAAGACATTATTGGCAGAGGGAAAATGAACAGGAATGAGAAAAAAGGTCAGGACGAATAACATTGCAGATTCTTCTTTTTATTTCATCAAGTATCTCTAAATACATAGCAGAATCTCCGGACCTGATATGACAACAATATTCAATACATGGTAGACTTATAAATGTGTTATGATCTGACAAGAAAAATTGTCTAGCATGGCACATTCAACCAGCTTTCCTTGCAACAGACCTAGCAATTGATTCAATATAATCTTTTTCACTTCATGTCAGAGGAAAACGTCAACCCAAAAAAGTACAATGAGTCACTTTCCTGGAAGTTAGCATACTAATAAAACTATCCAATATGGCCTGTTTTGTGTTTTATTAAAAAAAAAAAAAAACATGTCAAATAAATATATGAAATACTGTTTACATTAAAAGCTGTCCTACCAACTTCATCCAGCATCTATGCTAACTGTTTTTCTTACAATTGCTTGTGGTACACTCTTCTGGCTCGATGCTTTCCAGCCAACTTTGTTCTTCAAAAATGTAAATGTAATGTCAATCATTATCTACTGTCTTCCTGATAACTTTTCTATTGTTCTCACTCATTATTAATGTTTCTGTTTTCTAATTCTTTCACACTGAGTAACCCCTTCAGTTTTAGTGGCTTTACTGCTTTGATTGGGGTGAAAAGCAATTTTAATAGTTTCCAATATAAATTTATCTCCTGCAATAGAATTTTGGCTAAATTGTCTTTATTTTCTTTCAATTTCTAATTGAAAGATAGTTTTCTCTTTATTTGCTTTCAATTTTAATTTCTAGTTAAAAATAAATTGCCTTCTCATATATTAAGTCGTCTTCTCTATCAAAGGAATTATGTGGGAAATCAGTGCTTTGTTGAGAACTGTAAGGTTAAGAGGAGGGCTATAAATCCAGTAAATATATATATTACACTACTACTAAAGAAAAAATATTGGTGTGACCAACAGAAAATTTGCCAGAATATCTAACACCTTTGAGAAGAAAAAATGATGAACATGGAAAGCAAAAAGAAAGACGAAAAGGCAAATTTAGACCTATTCAATAAAGTTCTCAATGCTCAGATTTTCTTGACAGAGCCAAAAAATGCTTCACAATATGAGCACTTCACAAAAGAAAGTCTAAGTCATTACTTCACACTTTCATTATCTTCCAACAACTAGAAGAGTCTGTCTATATTTCTGAGATGAGGTATTATGTAAATTATATACATTATTCAGACTATTGTCCTCATCTTTGTCGCCATCTTTATTACAACGTTATGGTCATTGTATGTTCCAGCCTTCTTCAGGCAGGTACAAGAGGAGGAGGACAACAACACTCAGAAAACAGTCTGCCTGCCTTATGTGAAGAGGTTATCAGAGAAAATACAAAGGATCTGCGGTCCATATAATATCAGGACAACCTTCAAAAGCTTGACAACACTTAGCAGATATCTCTCCCAAGTAAGACCCCCCATAGAGGAGAACATGACTAAAGACTATGTGTACACTATCCCGTGCAGCTGCAGAAAGGAATATAAAGGAGAGACAGGCCGCCCCCTCAAGGTAAGGCTTCAAGAACACCAGAAAGCTGTAACATGAGGGGAAGTGAAAAAATCAGGTGTGGCTGACCACATATGGAGAGAGAAGGGAGATCACTGCCCTCTGTTAAGATCATAGACAAGGAACACCATTGGAAAATTTGTAAATTTAAGGAATCAGCACATATGCTAGGCCACAAAAATCTCCTGAGCCGACCAAGCATAGAAATAAACACAATATGGGAACTAGCAAAAAAAAAAAGCAATGATAACAACAAAGTTGCAATATGAGCTCTGGTAAAAACATGCTATGATAACAGCAAAATTTGCAATATGAGCACTGGTAAAAATGGTTGCTGAAGACATTAGGTTTATAATACCCAGAAATTCATACCCAGATGTCCTCAAGGACACATGGCACAGTGGATAAAGGCATTGGTTAGATCCAGTGACAGTCCCCAAGAGTGTGAGTTCAAGAACTTTCATAGGGAAATTAACAGGAGATAACTGAGAACTGACATCCATCAAACATGGTATGTGGAACTAGAACAGTCTACCACCTGAAGAAGGCTGGAGCATACAACGGCCTAAATGTTGTAATAAATATGGCGACAAAGATGAGGAATAATGTAAATAATGAACTAGAAGAGTGTGTCAAACTTGAGTAAAATAGGCTGTTCTTCATCATAATATATATATGTGTGTGTGTGTGTGTGTGTGTGTATTAAACAAACAGGCAGAGAGACACTTTCTGGTCATCAAATGGGATAAGATAATTTGATTTATAGCCCCTCTTATCATCAGAGATCCCAACACATTTTCCTTACTGTCAGATAGGAATAAACGTTTGAACATAGATTGCCAGTGAGCAAACAGAGGCAATCCCATTATTAAATTAATTGGATCATGTGACCATAGAGGAAACACATATATAGGAAGTCACATGATGTCTAGATTCATCTGTATTTCTATTCTATCCTTTATTACTATACAGTTCATTATTCTTTATACTAATCACTACACAGATTACTTTTCAGAGGTTACTTTCCAAGTGATCATTATCAAGCAAATACTATTAGTGCATGTATTATTCAAAGATGTCTGACACTAGTATTGATCAATGGTGTTATATAGTTGTATCTGCGATTACAAAGGCTCTACTACAAGTATTGTGGAAGTGACAACAAGTATTTGTTGGCATTACAAAAGTGGCAACAAGTGTTCGTTGACATCACAAAACTTATCCTCAGTTTTGTCCTTTCGTTCTAATCTAGCAAAAGATTTTTATTCTAATTTTTCCAATTTGTCTCATTAACTGTATATATATATATATATATATATATATCACGCTCACATCAAAGCTTTGTTGGACTCACTGCTGTGATTTCAAAGTAGTAGTTGTATGTCTATGTCTATAAGTAGAAGATTATTTTAAAAAAAGAAAACTTCGTGTGCACTCAAAAAAATGAATTAATCAATTGACAGCACAGTTTGCAATGCATTTTATGCCTTTGATGAAAATCCTTGATTGATTTCTTGTATCTTATTTAGGTATTCGATGATGGCTCTCTGTACATCAGTAGTGTTGGTATCCACCACATGGGTAACTATACATGCCATGACAAGGAGGACCCAAGCATTAAGCAAACACATATCCTTAAAGTACACAGTAAGTATTTAAAATTTTTTTTATTTTCAATCATTTCATCCCTAGAAATATAGTATTATTCAGTGCTGTGCAAAAATGAACTTCTAATATTAAATATCCTGGGTTAGACAATAAACTACGTCCAACAGTGAGGTGTCTGATCAGGAGGTTTTGAGGAGCATGGAACCACCTCTTAATTGTTGGCGTTCCCAGGTCCACCCTGACCCGGGGTGGTAGCACCTGTTAGGGTCTCAGCTATGGGCAAATAGTTAACCCTGAAACTGAGGTAAAAAGCATTATAAAAGTGTAAAAATAGGTTTTAATACCAGAAATACTTTGTAAAAATTTATTACCAGAAATAATTTTTTTAAGAAAAAAAAAAAACTATTACCAGCAATATATTTTTGAAAAAAAGTTGTCGGCATTAAATAACCCATTGAGGTTGATATGCCATAAAACGCAACAAACCAAACCTAATATTAAAAAAAAGTCTCTCCTTTCTAAATAATCAGCAAATCTTCATTAAACAGTATATTCATTAAGAAAAACCTTAATTAAACAAATTACAATCCCTTTAAAAAAATTTTTATCAAACTGGAATAAAAATATTAATTAAAAATTAAGATGAACAAAAGTAATTGAACCCTTATATTTACACTCTGTATTTTTGTTTTATATGGTTCACAGAACAAATAATTTTTTATATGGTTCACAGAGGAAATAGTTTTTTATATGGTTCACAGAGCAAATAATTTTTTTATATGGTTCACAGAGCAAATAATATTTTTGTGCATACAAAAGAGTGCAGTTAGAGATTAAATTAAAAAAAAATATGCCAAGCTCAAAAGAACATACCTGAAGCTTTAAATATCACATAGTTGAAGCTTATCCTGATAGAGAAGGATACGAAACACTATTTAGAGTGCACGTCTCATCTGTAGGACAAATTATTTATAAATATGAAGGCATCACAATCAAGAAGTAGCCATCTGCAAAAAATGACTGTCAAAGGAAATAGATAACTAGTTCGATAAGCCCAGATGAATACTTGTGTGACCTTTGCGACACTCCAAGGCTTCCTATCCAATGTTGGAATCAATATGCATACATCTACATTGCCACAAAATCTGAATGTTGCCAAGCTTCATTAACAAAATGCCTAGAAAAAAGACACTACTTACAAAAAAGGAGAAACAAGTTCAGTTTAACTATTCCAAAGCTAACATTAATAAGCTAGAAACATTCTGGAAAAAGATTTCATGGTTGGAGAAAACCAAACTAAAACTTTTGGGGAGGAACTATACGTGGCATGTCTGATGAGCACCTAATACAGTTTTTGAAGTGAATATAGTACCAACAGTTAAACATGGTGGTGGCAGCACATTTAGGGTTGCTTTGCTGCAGCTGGAACAGGGAAATAATATGCATTGACGGCACAATGGACTCTGCAATATATGAAGCAATTTTGAACGAAAGTGTCTTGACCTTGGTTTCAAAGTTATAACTGAATAGTTCAGTCCTCACTAAGTACCCCCATATTTTCAGCCTTGAGCCACACCTAAGCTAAGCTTAGAAAATCACCATAATTTCATAACTACCTTTACTTTCTGATCCACCTTTGTTTATTTATTGAAATGACATAACAAGAAAAGTATGAGTTCAATAGTTTGATTAAATCTTGCAGTGATCAATCTGTCATTTTAAACTGAAAGATTGCCAAACAATGGAATAGTCAAAAACACAAAACAATTCCCAGTGTCACCCGCTCTCTTTCAAACCATCTACGTTTTCAAAACAAAGTTTCCCACCGCATACCTGTCTCTCTCTCTCTCTCCTAGATGCCTGCAGAACACAGCTGCACATATGTGCATGCTGTACTGATTAATTCAGATGCAATATTCAAACAGGTTTTGCTGTTCTTATATTATTTCAAAGTATTGTTCACATCTTGGTTGATGTAGATGATATTATAGACACAATATTTCAACCAAATACTCTCTGGTCTTCATCAGGTGGATATAGGAGTTATTTATACTTGTGTTACTCTCATCTTGTGGTCATGAGCTCAATCCTTGTTTCTGGTAGCGACACACTGATTCAACAAGAATGAACAAGGACTGATATCGCAGGGACAATATCACAATAATCAACAGATGTCATATATCGGTCAGTCAATGGGCACCTGATGATGACCAGAGGGTATGTGATCAAAATGCTGTGTCTGTAATGACATCTATATCTATCAAAATGAGAACAACATTTAGAGATAATATAGGAATATTGAAAATTACTCCTCTCAGAAATTAAATGCTAAATTAGGTTTTATCATCAACAAGAATTTTTTTTGTTTTTATTTTTTTTAAATATTCCTCATTTTCTAATGTGGTATTCCAAAATGAATTCCTGGTTTTATTTTACTCTGTGTAGAAAGTGGTATTGGTAAATTGAATTCAAATTCAAGACTATTATGTTCACTTTTGCACAACTGCTCTAGAGAAAAACATACTTTGCTACCCCTAGCTATTTGTTAAATAGTAGGGTAGATTGAGCTCTCTAGCTTTGAGTGGCAATCACTTCACTATTTTTCCCAAGAAGGTAAGGAAATTTGCAGCTAATGAAGAAAAAGGAACCTATGGAGAATCATAACCACCTACATTCAGAATGGACATGATATTTATAAAAATGACTTGTTTGCCATATACCAAAATTTTCCTCTTTCTTAATATTTTGTTTCTCTTTTGTAATGCATCTTTCAAATGTTATTCCAATATGCCTTCAGGTTTCTGTGCTATATACGTACTTTCCCTACACACAAGTTGCTAGTGGCCTTCTGGGTGGCTGTCGATGGCAATGCCAGCAGTCTTCTGGTGCCAGCGGCCCAACAGCAGCAAATGCTAGCAGCATATCACACAGATTGGTGGCTTGCGTACAGTGTAGTTAGCTCTTTGGTAAGGAACTTTTAGAAATGGAGACAAAGAGAAACTTATTTTTGATTGTTGAACTAAACACTATGACAAACATTTTTTTACAAATGCCATATATCATCAGGATGAAGGTGATCATGACTCTTCACAGATTCCATTTCTATCTGTGAATTAATATGACTTTTGAAAGAAAAGTAGTGAAGGAGTTTCTTTATTGCCTTCTCTGTTGCTTTGTATTCACACTAGTCACTTGTAGATGACCGTGTGGGTTTGCGTCTTACTGAATTAGCGACACATGCTGTTTATTTCTGCTAGAAGGTCCAACTACAAGAACAATGTGGACTCAAGTTGAGTTCAACCGAAGATGTAAAGAAAACAAACAAGACCGATATATATATATGCCAACAAATATATGTATTAAACAACAAATTTACAAGTGACAAAGACATCAACATTTGTGTTTGTGTGTGAACATAAAGAGTTTGTATTTTGGTGAATGTTTGTACGTACGTGTATATATGTTTCATGGCATTTTCCCAGAAGTGGATGAAAACACGGATTTCTGCAAGAGATCACATTTTTAAATGTGTCCGCTGAAATGCAAAGTAGAAAAGAGAATGAGAAAAGAAATTGCTCAATATTTATAGTGTAGAGAGAGTGACCCCTAGTGAAATATTTGGACAATTAAGGAGGAGTTAACTCTGACACACTCACCTAGATCAGTCACCATCTAAGGCTAGACAATTCAGTCCACCCTACTGGTGGAGAGTAGAAAGGACTTGTCAATTTCCCAGGAGGTACTAGTGCAAAAAAAAAAATACAGATTGGGATGGAACATGAACCCAGTTTGTTGATTACACTTTCTCTGCTGATAATTTATTACATTACCCACATGTCAAAATGTATTGAAGAAATATATAAATAAACTTGAATTCTCAAAGCATCTGGTGATGTATGGCTGACTTGATGAATGAGCTAAATGCTTTTCTACAAGTGTTTGCTTCAAAAACAAGACTGTTGATCACAGAGCTTGTCAGACGATTAAATTCGTTTTTTTATAGGTTATTTGTTGTTTTAGGAAGGATTCTACAGTTATTTTCAGTTATTCTCCTTTTTTTTCTTGTAGGGAAAAACCATAACATTTCAATCTTAATAGCAATGCTTGCAGAATATGTTATTCTAGTTTCAACATATTTAATATCAATGCTTGTAGAGGACTGTGTGTGTATTTACGTGTTATTGTATTAGAAACACATGTGTAACTCCTGGTAGAATATTAAAAGATCCAACTACATGAAAATTGGCAGACTTAATTTGTCCAACCGAAGATGAAAGAAGACAAACAAGACATATATATATATCTCAACAAATATGGGCACCTTGAGGTGGTGTAATGGTTAGAAAGCTTGTCTTGCTAGAACCAATTACGACTGAGTAGTGAGTTCAATCTTCACTGGGTGCCCCTTACTTTCGGCCTTGTGCCACATCCAAGCTACACTTGGAAAATCACTATATATCAACAAATATGTATTAAATTACAAGGAACATAGACATAACATGGTGTGTATTCTTTGGTGAATGCTATTTTGGTGAATGTCTGTAATGTTCATAGCGTTTTCCAGAAATGGTAAATGCTGATCTTGTAAGAGCTTACATCTTGTCACTGAAATGAAGAAGAAAAAAAGATTTACCTCACCTCCACACGAGGTGGAATGCAGCATAAGGCCTGAGGGGGGGGAAAAAGAGATCGAGGCAAGAGGTCACCCAGTATTTATAGCATGGGGAGAGAGACCCCTGGTGAAGAATTAGGGAACTAAGGAGGAGGTAACTCCTACATGCTCAATAACAAAATTATAATAGCAATTCTTGTAAAATAAGTTTTTCTGCTTTTACTTAACACGAAGATGCTCTCAATTCCTTTGTTTGTTATAAAAAAAATTATATGTCCTGCTTAGCAAAAATTAGCAAATCATGTTGGAATCCACATTGGATATTTTTTTTGTTTTTCTTACTCTTCATTGGCAGTCTTTATCTCTCCTTAGAACCGTTTTCCACCCTTCATTCTGCAAATACAATATGCAAAATCTCATTTTATGGTATTTTCTTTTCATTGGTGTAGTGAGCCATGTTAAAAACAAATAAATTAGCAAATAATTTGTGCTACACAATCTTAACATTGAACAACATATTTTACAAGTGCTGCAGTTAAAGTTTAATATTTTAAATTTAATAACACCATTATTATCTCAAACATTATTTAAAGCTACAAAGGATGAGAAGATGTGGAGAGCCATGACTGCCCACATCCTGGAGGGGCACTGCACATAAAGGAAGAAGAAATTTCAATAAACATTTTGCTTGATATCTTGTCATTTGTATTACTAACCAAAATCAGTAAGTTAAATAAAATATCTTTCAGCATAAGATATGTGATTTTAAAAGGTATATAAAATCTTTGAAATCCATATAAAATAGTTATAATGTGCATAAAATATTTAACATACTGGTTTCTGGTGTTGCTAAACTCTGTGAAACCATTCTATACATGATATCAAATTTGAAATCTACCACTCCCAAAAATGCCAGGATAAAGCTAATATATTCTTATCTATGATGCCAAAAATATTTAGTTTCTGTTAATGACAGAGATGGATAAAAATACTTAAGTGTTTGCTTTTTTTTCTTTTTTTCGTTTGTTTTGTTTTTAAAAGAGAGACTGTAATTTTTCTTACGGATATTTCATTCCAGTGCCACCCAAAGTGTCTGTTTCACCAACCACCCAGCTGCACAAATCAAACTCTGATGTTATCCTGAAATGCCATGCTGAGGGAATCCCCCGACCAGAACTCAGCTGGGAAGTTAATGAGATGCCTCTACCTAACAACCTCAGACACTACATCAGGCAACGTAAGTAGTTTTATGTTCATCTTAAAGTACGAATATCTAATCACCATCTGTATTTGAGTCATGAACAACTTAGTCTAGTTTACCTGTCATTAAAGATTATCTTTCATCATTGTCATCTTTAAATGTTGGATAACTTGTTTGTCTGTCATTGATTATTCCCAAGTAATGATTTGATAGTTATCTACTTCGAATGATTTCTTTATGAGGTGAAAAATTATCATTACTGACCATTGTATCTTCTTTCTTGCTGCCTGCCATTTTTGGCAATGCTTTCAGAATTTAAACTTCCAGAATATATAGACTAGACAAAAAAAAAAAGGCAAACCCTATCATACTTGTCAGAACTTTGATGACCCAGACTTAAGAGTGAGGTTGAACTCCATGGACATTGAATATTTTCTTCCCAAAAAACATGCAGTCTCAACATTGCAACATTTACAGCATGCATTTCATCTCATTCATTATGGGATAATTGACCACTGATGCTCTGAAAAAATAAAAGTACGTTAATTGATTATTACATAACTGGAGGTGCACAATTACATGTCCTCAAATACTTTATATACCTTGTATGTGTTACTGTAACTGAAAGAGCTTGTTGCATCAAGAAGGTTTGTCGGTAGCCTCTATTTCCAATTTGTCATAGTCAATTCTGCAAATGACAGAAACACTTTTTAGGGAATTGCTGTATCTCTTTTATGGTTCTCCTCTGTTGTGTTAGCCAAAGGTCTTCGAAAATCAATGGATATTTCATCATTGGTTGCTTAGTGCTGCTGTGTTTTTTTTTTTCCTTTTTAGGCAGTGATGGAAGAAGTATTCAAAGAAATTTAGTGACTTCCCTTAAGATTTTTTCATCAAGGCAATGGGCATTTATAGATATAACACATCTCATGGAGGCGAAGTCCTGAAATGTATATATATAATAATAATAATGGACTCTCCCATTGGTTTTGATGTAAGAGGATCTGACAGCTTATTGATTCAGTTATGGAATTTTGTGCGATAATCTTAAGTGGCATTTAAGACCCGCTAGTGATTTACAAAGGAGGCCACATATGGAGCAAGTGTGAGGATTGCGAGATGAGATCACTGTTAGATTGGCTGACCTTTTAGATCTTGCTCTCGCTTCTTGAAGATGATTCAGACAAGCAGATTGAAAATTGCTGAGTCCACTAAAACACGTTGATCTCTATTCTACCCGCTCCAAGAAAAGCGCTCAAGGGTGTTATGTGGTATATTGACAGCTGACAAGTTGCTTTTCAACTTGTATTTGTATCTAAGCCATGGGTGCCCTACATTCCTGTAGCCCTGATATAACTGGCTGTACATTAGGATCTTGGGTATCTTGTCATCAGACATTCCCAACACATGACCAGTCCACCGTAAATGAGACTGTATGATAAAAGTTTTGATTCCTCCAATAATTACACCTGTTAAACAGGTCTACATTAGATGTCCTATCTTGAAGCTTAACTCCACAGATTGCACGCAGACAGCTTTTATGTAAAACCTCTAGCTGGCGTATATGGTACCTGTATGGATTCCACGAATCTGAGCCATACAAAAGGATGGCAAGTACAACAGCTCTGTAAAGCCGAATTTTCATCTCCAGTCGAATACCCTATTCATTCCACAAGCAATGGCGAATTTTGCTGAAAGCACTGGTAGCCTTAGCAATCCGATGCATGATTTCATCATCTAAAGTATATATATATATATATATAAAAACCTGAAAAGTAAAACAAAAGTGGATAAAAAAGAAATAATTATAAATTAAAACTTTCATATTATTTCTTTAACACGCAAAGAAGTGTAATGATGCAGCTTAAATCTACTGGATACAATAAACTGTGGAATTTGTACAGATAATTTATGGATATCCTGTGTGTGTGTATATATATATATATATATATATATATATATATATATATATATATATTATAGTGAAAAAAGAAAGAACAGTAAGATATATAATCCGGTGTTCTTATTGATATTTTTATTTTTACAAAACAGTGCTCAATGTAAATTTGCAGAGCATAAATATTATAAATTAACTGATTTAAAAATATTGTTACTTCACTACACAGGAATTACTATGTTTCAAAAACAGAAACTAACAACTTCAAAATTCAATTATTTAATTAAATTAAAAGCATTAGTTGTTTCATTTTCAAGTGAATTTTGAAATAACTTATTTTGAAGTTTACTGAGTTTTAAAAGCACATACAAATTGTTTCCAAGGATACAGAGAAATCCAATCATTTAGACAGGGGCCATAGCATGTTCATTTTTATTAACAACTATTGTAGCAAATTTGAGTTACTCTCATAAAGAGTTTATGTCTAGGTAGGGTAGGAGTGCATTTTTCAATGAATTATTACTTCCGTTCAACGCATGTTGTCTGGTTTTTTAAATTACAAAAAGTTTCTTGGCATTTTCATCTGTTAAATTTATACTTGTATACATAAAGATTCTTTCTAAAAGGGGTATTTGGATTACAATACATTTTATTGAGCTACAATTTTACAATATTATTTTTACTTTTAATTACTGATAGACTATATTTCATTTTAAACCAAATAAATGTAATAGAATTACTTAAATTATTTAAAAATTGTTATTAAATATCAAATATAAGTATGTATATTACAGCTCTCTTTTTTTTATCAAATATTATTTATGAAAAATTTTTGACAATGTTACAGCTGTACTGAAAACTTAGAGAAAATTATTTAAAAAACATAATGCTAATATCTTGAATAAAACCAAAGAAATTTAGACAGTATAAAAATAAAGAGAGATGAAGTTAAACAAAAATGATGTAACTGCAGGAATCCTAATAACTGTCCTTTAAAAAATTCATCTATTGAGGATCCTGACAATCTAAAAGTCTACATAGGATGTACAAGACACGAGTTCAAAAAACACTTTAACCAACATCAAAGTTCTTTTAGGATAAATAAATACCAAAATAAATGTCCCTATTAAAATATTTGTGGCACTTAAAAGAAACCAATAAAACATCTATAGTAAAAAGGAAATTAATAAAAAAGCGAGAATATGTAGGTCATTAAATGACCCATGTCCTTTGTGCATACATGAGAAACTATATATTACTAGCTTTATAAAAAAATAAAATTTACTGAATCAAAGAAATGAAATAGCTATTCTTTGCAAACATTATCAACAAATTTTCCTTAAATAATATTTAATAAAAAAAGAGCTGTAATATACATACTTATATCTGATATTTAATCATAATTTTTAAATAATTTAAGTAATTCTATTACATTTATTTGGTTTAAAATGAAATATAGTCTATTAGTAATTAAAAGTAAAAATAATATTGTAAAATTGTAGCTCAATAAAATGTATTGTAATCCAAACACCCCTTTTAGAAAGAATCTCTATGCATACAATTATAAATATAACTGATAAAAATGCTGAAAAACCTTTTGTTGTTTAAAAAAAACAGACAACATGCATTGAATGGAAGTAATAATTCATTGAAAAATGCACTCCTACCATACCTAGACATAAACTCTTTACGAGAGTAACTCAAATTTGCTACAATAGTTGTTAATAAAAAGGAACATTCTAAATGATTGGATTTCTCTGTATCCTTGGAAACAAATTGTATGTGCTTTTAAAACTCAGTAAACTTCAAAATAAGTTATTTCAAAATTCACTTGAAAATGAAACAGAACTAGTGCTTTTAATTGTTAGTTTCTGTTTTTGATACATAGCAATTCCTGTGTAGCGAAGGAACCATTTTTTTTTTTAATCAGTTTATATATAATAATAATAATAGCAGGCCACTCGTATTCGAGGATACCCATCTATTAGGGTGCTAGCCAGTGCTCACTCATGCACATTTGTGTTTGTTCAACACCCACAGAGCTAACCTGTGTTTTATACTTCAACTAAACTGAGCAGACTTCAGTTACAGTTTCTGAGATAGTGTCAAGGTCAGCACTTTCAAACCCTCAGTCACAATGACTTGTGAGTTTGTGCTAGTACAGCTATCACAGTCCCCAAGGGTTCAATCCACCCAATTTCACTCACAAGGCTTGGGTCAACCCATGGTATGGTTTTCAGGCATTTTCCAAAGGTGCCACACATAAAATCGCCCCCCACCCTGACCAAAAACTTCAGGAAGTCTCCTTCCTGACAAATCAACCCTGGTGAAATTCAAACCTGGGTCTCGTGGCCAGAAAGTGAACATTCTAACCACTCAGCCACATGCCCATATATATATATATATATATATATATATATATATATATATATATACACATGGCCAGCTACTCTCATTTTCTGAGCTTATGGCCACATCACATTAAAACACTGCTGAACTTCAGTAATCATAAGGCAACAAGCTGGCTTGGATTTGTTAATCAGTGAACCAAATTCCAATTCTTGTTGGGTTCGTTATATATACTTATCTGAAAATACCTTTGTGAAATGCATGAATCCACCTCTGCTCCACCCAGCTATTGGTTAATTAGTAAGAATTGTATTGCTAAACCATTATTATATCAAAAAAATTCTTACAATCTAAAAATGTTATCTGGCTTTACATAACCTGTCATAGGTAGATAAACTGTAAAAAATGAATCACTCAATCATTTTCTGAGCACATGAGGCATTTGTCAATCCCTGTCAGATACAATTGTTCAGATACACTTGCATTTGTTCAATACCCACACAACCTACCTGTGATTTATACTGAGACTATGCTGAATGAACCATTCTTACAGTTTCTGGGAAAGAGTTATTTGAATAAAGTTAGTATCCTCAAACTCTCAGTCAAAATGAAGTATAACTCTTTTTTTCTTTTTATGTTCCATGTCTCTTCAGGATGTAGGCAATAATGGCTCTCCATTTCCCACTATCCCTTGTAGCTCTCAATAAGTTTTCTCCCTTTGCTACTTCCCCCAGGCCATGTTTTGTCATCGACTTGCTTAAGCCCGCCAGGTATGTCATGCATTGCATTCCTTTGTCTCTCTCTTTCCCTCTATTCGACCTGTGAGTATCAGATTCACCAAGCCCTCATTTCTCATTAAGTGTCCCAGAAATTTCAGCTGCCTCTTCTTGATATTAAGTATAAGCTTCCTCCTTGTTTGCATCCTCTCCAAAAACTCATCATTGTTCACATGCGCGGTCCATGTTATCTTTAGCATCCTTCTGTAGAACTATATCTCCGCCGTCTCGAGTCTCTTCATCTTTGTGGAGACCATCCAGCATTCACTGCCGTAAAGGAGGAAAAATGTCACATAAGAGCTCAGTACTTTTTTCTTTGGTAACAAAGAAATACTTCATATAGTTGTTATTATTATATCATGGCTAATAATAATAATAAAGGACCTTCAATCGGTTGTGAACTGGGGCAGGAATTGACTGGTCAACCTCAATGCCTCAAAAACAAAACTGCACTATTAATCACCACAGAGATCCTTCCCTGCCCCCCATTAGAATGTCTGGCACTCAACTTCTCGAGAGCATCTCTCTGCGGCTGCTCGGTCTCACATTGGCTGCTGACCTGAGATGGAACAAATACATTGAGTCAATTGCTTCATCCACCGCAAGGAAAGTTGGCTCTCTGTGCCGCGCCAAGAAATTTTTCTCCCCGGAATCGATCCTTCAGATCTACAAATCAACAATTCGCCCTTGCATGCAGTATTGCTGCCATATATGGTCTGGAGCCCCTTCTGTTTGCCTCGGGGTTCTTGATAAGATCCAGAGGTGGATATGCAATATAATTGGCCCTGATCTAGTATCTCGTCTACAGATGCTCTCTCACAGAGACGCCATCACCTCTCTCTGTCAAATACTTTCATGGTAAGTGCTCCGAGGAGCTGTATTCACTGGTTCCCAGACTTCATGAATTCAAGCCCCCTTCATCCCGCTCTCAACCTTTCACTGTTGAAACTGTTAAATGTAGCTGTCTCTTCTACTCCAATAGCTTCATATCTCGCACCTCTCGCCTGTGGAACTCCCTTCCCTATTCCTGTTTACCTGAGAGCTATAATCTCCAACTATTCAAATGTAATGTCAGTCGACATCTCCAGTTGCCTTGATCTATCCACTATCCTTCTCCTCATCCTTTCCTCTATCACTCCTATCTGATCTTTCTCCAAATCTTCTGTAACCCCTTGCGTCCTAGTGGCTTCCTGCCTTGCTTGGGGTGAAATGCTTAAAAAAAAAAAAAAACCAAAAAAAACCACAGAAATATATAATTAATTATCTCAACAGCTATTTTTCACTGTTACCTTCAAATTTATCCCCTTGGGCACATAAATAGATGTTAAGGGTAGCATCAAATGTCTATGTTACAATTAGTTCATGAGCAGCATTCAAATTCCAAAACTGGGTGTGGCATCTACACCCTTGTGCAAATTAATTGAAACAACTGCTTTAGTTTCCTTTCTTTCACCACACCGTCAGTTTTAGACCTACTTTGGTCATTTGCAGTGGTGTGCAGTAATATGAATCTATTTTTGGGGTGTATAATGAAATTTGTTTGGCCTTGAAAAATATTGCATCATCCAATTGTCTCGACTGTCGATTAGTTGTACTACAGACATTGTCTGCAATTGATGTTACTCCAAGGAAACGTACAAAAATTTTAACACTGCATGAACACAATGACAGTGAGCAAATCAAGATACAATCGATTGGCATGGAAATTCTTCTGATTTAAATCCAATCAAGAATCTGCGATCATTCTTCAAGGAAATACTTCATGGAATGGACATATGAAGTACTAACATGTGTACTGGGTCAGTGGAAAAATATGAAAAAAAGTTTAATTCGAAAAATATGAAAAAAAAAAAGTAAATAATAAAAGCTTGTGTAAATGGTTAACAGAACAGCAATTAGGATAGATAGCAAAAGGATAAAACTTACTAAAAGCTACAAAGGATAGGACGTTGTGGAGAGCCATGACCACCCATGTCCTGAAGGTACATGGCACATAGAATAATTATGAATTCTTTTGCACTTATTCACTTGTTTTCTAAAGCAAAATTCACGAAGCAAGAAAATTGGTTTTATCTTACTTCATATAAGTTTAAGAAGACTACTTTATGATTATAATACAAAAAAGATTATAATACAAAAAAAATTTCTAATTCTAAATGGAAATTTCCAGAAATTAAACAAACAAAAAAAAAAATGAGCTAAACTTGAATCTTGCGACTTAGGAGAAAATTGTTTCATATTGATCCTGACAACTAATTTTACTTAACTATTGTTGTTTAAAAAAAATAAATAAATAAATTGAATTTTTTTTTGCTGTTTTAATTTCTTTCAATAAAAAAAATGAAAGATTTTTTTTGGTTTTAATTTTTTTAATTTTAATCTATTTTTCTAACATTTGCTACTTTTTTTCTTTATCAAAAAATTTGCAATGAAAAAGTATTATTTGAGTGAAGGCAGGGATTTGTTACTTTAATTTCTTTCAATCAATTTCTTTCTTTTTCTTTTTAAATGGATACATGAGAAAATCTGCTGCTTTGATTCTGAAAAAAATTTATATACAATATTTTTTCCAGAAAGTGTTCAACCAATAAATATTAACAAAAAAAAAAATAAAAGTGCTACTAATTTTCAACCAATAAAAATATAAATAAATATCAACAAAAAAATAAATAATTGTTCCATATTGATCCCAGCTACTAATTTTACTTAACTATTCTTGTTTAAAAAAAAGTAAGTAAATTGATTTTATTTTCTGTATAAATAAATATCAACAAAAAAATAAATAATTTTATTTTCTGCTACTATAAATTCTTGTTTAAATAAATTCAACAAAAAAAATAAAACAGCCCACCTTGAGCAATCATGCCAAATCCTCTTCCAAATACTTCTCCTTAAAGACCTCACACAATTTATCCAATGTCTACTTTTGGAGCTTATGGTCACCTCATGTTGAAACACTTGTCCCCATATGATCATCACAGTTAAGCAACATCAAACCTGGTTAGTACCAAGATGGGTGACACTTTGGGAATATTAGGTGCAATAAGCTTGGATGTGCTCGTGGTTTAATAGCTTGGAATTGTTAATCAGAGAGCCGAGTTCCAATTCCCATTGGGTTCATTATATTTCCTTATGAGCAAATACTTTTGGGAAAGGTATGAATCCACCTCATCTCCCTCCAGATATGGGTTAATTAGTAAAATTTGTATCACTAAACCATTATTATTTCTAGGAAAAAAAAATTCTTACAATCTAAAAAAATTCCAGTTGGGTTTGTTATATTCACTTTTGATCTAATATCTTTGGGAAAGGTATAAATCCACTTCTTCTCACCCCAGCTATAAGTTAATTGCTAAATCTTGTATTACTAAATCATTATTATCTCAAAAAAAGAAAAGAAAAACTGATGTAATGGAATAACTAGTCACTCCCATGACTGATTACACTATAGGTAGTAAGTACCTATGAAGTCAACTGTCTACAAGAGACTCAGGATATAGAGAAGGACAAGTGATAGAGATGACGCAAGCATGTCTGACCTTCCAACTAGTGGCACTCACTACTAGATTGACCTGTGTATAACTGTACTGTATTTTATATTGTACTTGTTGTGTACAATAAACCTTTCTTCTAGTATCCACCTGGTGTCATATGTTTATTCCCTTAGCACAGAATACAACAAAAACAAAAAAATATATATTGTTACATGCTAAAAATATTTTCTGGCTTTAAATAACATGCAAAGGGTTGATAAACTGTAGAAAACAAATCAATGAAATACCAATTAGTGATGCCAGCATGTCTTTTAGATTTATTTACATTCTCCAGAGTAGATTTGTATAGAAAATACTGTGGCTTCAAAGTAAGGAATTAGTTTATATACAGACTGTAATATGGAATCGGTCCTCCGCTTTAATTTGTTGTTTCTTTATCAAATTCTGATTAGGCATGAATTCACCTTTTTCCATACTAATTAACAAAATTAGTATCTCTAAATCATTATTATCTAAAAAAAAGAAAATCCTTACAATCTAAAAATATTTCCTGGCTTTAAATAACTTGCAAAGGGTTGATAAACTGTAGCAAACAAATCAATCAATTATAGACTTTTCTAAACAGTTGTCAATTCTAAAAGAGTACTTTGTAGTCACCAGCCTCATCACATTGTCTTCAATTTCAACCACAGAGGGCAACCAGAATTGTGACTTTTATGCCAACAAATATGGTTATCTATTTTTAGATTTTTCATTAAGGAGGGTTAATCTTTTGTACTAAGTACATTTACTATTTGGAATAGTCAACTCATAAAATAAGCATGCCAGTTCCAAGAAACAGGCAACCAGGAATTTTTATATAAGTTTAATAAAATAAACCAAAATAAGTATGCTATACCAAATAAATATCATGAAAATTAAAGGAAATTAATTGTGCTGGCCCTTGTATTTGGTATGCAAGAGTACCCCAAATTTATATTCTGTTTTTTTCATCAGTTGGTATTAGAAGCCTTCAGTAAAAACTTTTGTATTTGATAACATATAAGCACCCATTTCCTAGTTTCCATATCGCTGAGTTGAACTAAGTATAATTATTGATAAACTACAGCATGTCTGCTTGAATTTCTGGGATGAGGAGTTATCATTGTGTACGCTATTTACATTCAAACTATTGTCCTCATCATCATCATTGTTGTTGTTACACAATGTTTTATCTGTTCTTCCCCCATCAGGTGTATGTCAATCTATTAGCCTACAGGGAATTCTGAAATTAACCCTTTATTTAATCTACAGGCATAGACTGTACTCATTACACTGCCCATGTCTAGGGATATCTCATCTAATTCTTTTTTTTTTTTTATAGTTCTGCTCAGTTATTGCTTGTCCCATTTCCACTGAGTATACACTGCCCAGACCAGGGATTGAACTTACAATTTCTATGTCACAAAATTCACAAACCAATGCTTCACTCGACATACAAACAAAAAATGATCAGCATCAAGTGTACCCTTCAAAATAACAACTGCTCTGCAAACATTGCATCAGCATGAGTAGGACAATTCTCTGTTGTAAACTTGAAGCCTTAAAAGTAACCTGAATAGTGCCACTATACATCTTTCTTTCTTTATTTATTAGTGGCTCCCCTTTTATTTCTATACTAGGCCTACTAAGAAGATCCTCATAGGCAAGCATATGTGCTGATTCTCAGTGTTCTTCCTTTTCCTGTACCTGATTATCTTTGCCCGATTTCATTGTCTATGTGTTCCTTCATCCTTGCTTCTGCAGAGCAACTTGTTTCACCTTTATATTCTTTGCCACAACTGCAAAGAATGGTTTTCCACAGTGTTAGGCTTTACTTGGCTGAGATTTCTCCGTAGAGTGAAGCTGTTTCTGAATATTCCCCTGATGTTTTATGAATTGCAGATCTTTTCTGATAAGCACTTGACATAAGGTAGACAGACCATGACAATTTTCTGATCCTCCTCTTTGACCCCTCAATTTCCACCTGCAGATGCTCATGTTATGTTTGCAGGGTAATTGTTATTCTAAAGGGTACACTTGTTGCTGATCATTTCTCGTTGTGTCTGGGTTGTCACCAATGATTTTTGTCTGGTATTGTCAGCATCGATTGATTCCATTCTTTACACTGTATGGAAGGTGAGAATTGAAGCTGAGGTATTGTCCATTAAAGGTTGGCTTGTGATATACAGATATTTTGAACCTATTCTCTGTGCAAGTTATTAGTACATCCAGGAAGTCTAGCTGATTATTATTGTCTTCTTCCATTGTGAACCGGATCAAAGGTCTTATAGAGTTCACATGACTCTGCAGTATTTGCACAGCTTCCTGGCCAGAGTATGAAGGTGTCATCTATGTATCTCCGCTATAACTGTTAGCTTTAATGGTGCCATTCATAAAGCCATTTTCTCAAAGTATTCTATATGTTCACCATCACTGGTAACAATGGTGGCGGCATAGCCAAGCCTTCTTCCTGTTGCTATTTGTTAGCCTCTAGTTGGAAGAATATACAGAACGTGAACATTTCCATCAGATTATCTATTAGAATGTTAGTACATTCTCTCAGATTCCAATCGGTTTCAAACACCTGTCAGGGCTCCATCTATAGAAATTCTGGTGAACAGGTTTACCACATCCAAACTTACCATCTGATTGCTATGGATTGAAGACCCTTGGATCAATTTCACAAAGTGTTCTGATTTTCTAACTTAGGATGAGGATTTCCCCGTTTAGTTTTGTCGAATATCTCCTCTAGGAATCTGCTCAGTAGGTGACATGCTGAGACCCTGTATTAAAAAAATAAGAACTATACGAGATATTCATAGTTGTGGACAATGGAATAAAAACAGTCTAACCCCATAGATTAATTAAAGGGTTAATTTTGGAATTCCCTGTAGGTTACACAGAATGACATACACTTGATGAAGGCTAGCAAGTGCAAAGGCTGAAAGGTTGTGGTAACAAAAACAAAGATAAGGATAAATAAACTACAGTATCCAGATAAATATTCATTTATCAGATACCTCACATCTGCATTTAAAACAGAGGTATTTTTACACCATTTTTTGTGCAGTAAAAAAGTGGATCTGATATAAAATCAAATAGGGTAATTATAGTATATACTTATGTATTATGTGGCTTTTGAAAACTTAATTTTGAAACTAATTTTAAGGGGGTCATATTATACACAAGATATAAAATCAGCTTATGTACTGCTGGCTACATGGTTGACTAAACTATATAACCATTTACTGTAGTCAAATTAGCTTCAAAATTAGATCTTCAAAGGTCACATGATACATGAGTATATATGATATATAAAAAGAGAATCTTTGACTTTATCATCACATATTATGCTCTTTTTTATTTTAAGAGAGTTAAAAATGTAATTAATTCTATGGTAAAATAGATTGAGTGATAAATAATTTGTTTTTGTTTATCAACTTTATTCGTCAAAGAATAAAGTTTAATTACATTTCATTCTGTTATACATTCACCATTTTTTGCAAAAAGTCAAATCATGAGAGAAACTTTAACAAGACTCAAAAAAGATAATCAAATTAGAAGATCAAAAGTAATGAACAAAAAAATGGAGAAATGGTTTCATGGAAAACTTGAAGAAACTTAAGTCAAGGACACTTAAAAATGAAATTTCTTATCATCATAATTCAAGGACAAGTGAACTGGAACAGAATAAGAGGTTGACTTAGAAATAATTTTCATTTTTGTTAAGCTACTTTATTCTTCAAAAAACAAAGTTCAATTACATTTTATTCTATTATATACCATACTCAAGTATCATGCAACCTTTCAAGACCTAATTTCGAAACTAATTTGACTACAGTAAATGGATATATAGTTTGGCCAAAGGCATAGCCAGAGCCAGCAGTACATATGTCATATGCTAATTTTATATCTCATGTATGATGAGACCCTCTTAAAATTACCTTCAAAATTAGGTCTTCAAAGGTTGCATGATACACAAGTATATATGGTATTTACCATTCTGTGGGGTTTTATGTGTAAAAGTTTTATATGATGACTGAAATCAAGATTTCATTAGAAAAGGGTTACTCTTCCAAAGCATCTTGTAATGATTGAAAAAGGTAATAATCAGTTGGTGCAAGGTCAGGTGAATATATGGGGTGAGGTAGAATTTTTTTCTTGTATTATTCTCGCTATATGTCACCTCAGGTTGTCATGAAAGCAAACAACATTTTTCATTTTGATCTAACTTTTATGGACACGTTACAGCTGCTGGATGTATAAATGTGCATTTAATATTTCATTGTTTTAAGAACACTAAATAAATAAACCCCCAGTGATACCACCAAACACACAATATTTGTCAATTCCCTGCTTTTTGCTTTGAACCTTTCATATCAGATGCATAAAGATGTTATATGTTGAATGAACAGTTAGAATGATACATTCATCATTACAATTGGTTTCTGATGAATGAAAATTATCTATTACTCAACAGATTTGTGTAATTTATGATGAAGGTGTACTGTAGTTTCATTTTATATGTTATTTTGTTTATCATATTTTTTTTCCAGATGAAAATGGTACCCTTGTCATCCACAATGCAAATTATCTGACTGACACCGGAGCCTATAAATGTATGGCCCAGAACCAAGCAGGGAAAGCTCAGGACGTATCTACAGTTTTTATCCAGAATCCAAACACTTCTCAGTCTATGGGTAAGTTCGAAATGATTACTTATTTGCTCTGTGCATATACGAGCACAGATGTGAAGGGATAGGCAACGATCATTTAAGCATTCCATACAATGCTCCAAATAAATCTGCTAACTGAACATAGCATTCTTGCTTTCCCTTTCTACTTGATCATGGTGGGGGGCGAATTTTGGTAACATCAGTAATCATAGGAGGATCAGCAGGTTTGGTTTGGTATGTTTTCTTTTGTTTTATGTCATGTCAGCTTTGATACTGACAAGATTTTTATTGCTGGTAACATTTTTTTCAAAAAAAGTATTGCTGGTAATTATATATAGATGATAATTTTTTCTTCAAAAATGTATTGCTGGTAATAAAAAAATTATTCTTGGCATTAAAACCTAGTTTTATAATTTCATAATGTTTTGACCCCTTTTTTAACTATTTGCCCATAACTAGGACCCTGACAGGTGCTACCACCCTGGGTCAGGGTGGACCTGGAAACACCAGTAATTAAGAGGTGGTTCCACACTCCTGAAAACCTTCTGATCAAAGGCTTTGCTTTCAGGATGTAGTTTATCCTCATACCCAGGATGTGGATCAGCAGGTGAAACCATTGTAGAGGAAATGGCTGGATTCTTTATTTACTAGACTTTAGAAAAAGGTTTAAATTCTTCTGAATTTTCTATCTTTCTTTAAGTATATTGAACACTTATTTGTATAACTGTTTCACTTAAGAACTTGAAAACAATTTCAAAATCTATTATGACAAGAAAAAAATAGAATATCTACAAAAAAATCAGAAAAAAATAAAATATCTACAAAAAAATTTGCAAGCAAGACAAAACATGATTCACATTAAACATATGAACACTAGATTTTTATCTGTCTATGTTCCTGAGATGAGGTATTATGTACACTATTTACATTATTTGGACTATTGTTCTTATCTTTGTCGCCATATTTATTGCAACGTTTCGGCCATTGTACACTGTGGCCTTCTTCAGGTGGTTGGAATATCGAACTGAACCCTTTATTTTGCTCACTGAGGTAGATTGTTCTAGTTCCATGTGCCATGTTTAATGGATGTCAGTTGTCAGTTAACAGAAGATAATTCCCCTCTCTAAGTTCTCCACTGCCTTAACCAGGTATTGAACTCACACTCTTTATGGCACAGTGGATAAAGGCGTTGGTTAGATCCAGTGATAGGACCCAAAGAGTGTAAGTTCAATACTTAGTTAAGGCAGTGGAAAACTTGAATATGGAAATTAACAAGAGATAACTGATAAATTAACTGATCCATTAAAACATAGCACATGGAACTAGAACAGTCTACTCCAATGAGCAAAATAAAGGGTTCAGTTCAACATTCCAACTACCTGAAGAAGGCTGGAGTGTACAATGGCCAAAATGTAATAAATATGGTGACAATAGTCCAAATAATGTAAATAGTGTACTGGATTTTTACTTTAATTCTTTGTTATTTATATATAAATTTATTTTAAGGTTTTTATATCACACATTTTTCAGCACTAATTGAGTAAAAACTGAAATAACTCAGTAGTGTACTCATTGAACATGGCACTGTCAATGCATCTTCATCTGACTAAATTATATTTATTTTTATTAAAATGGAATTTTGCTGGTTAAAATTGCGAACACAATGGTTCTGGTGAAAAACAAGGGCATTGAGTGTGTTTCTAATCTTTAATTTGGTTAATCTAATTTCTATGACAATACATTTAAAGTAAAAATCAAGCATTTATATGATTAAATTTAATCACATTGTCTCACTAATGCAGATTTTATTGAATTAAAATTATTTTTTTATATGATTCAATTTATAGGATAAAAGGGTGAGTGGTGTAATGGATAATGACACAGAATGAGGAATCAGTGCTGGGTTCAAATTCCAGTCAATTTGTTAAATTCACTTACATACAAATACTCTTGGAGACATGACAGTAGATAAAGGCATTGGTTAGATCCAGTGACAGGACCCAAAGAGTGAGAGTTCAATACCTGGTTAAGGCAGTGAAGAATTTGGAGAGGGGAATGAACAGGAGATAACTGATATAACTGACATCAATTAAACATGGCATGGGGAACTAGAACTAGTCAGTGAGCAAAATAAGGGTTCAGTTCGACATTCAAACCACCTGAAGAAGACCAGAGCGTACAAGACCAAAACGTTGTAATAAATATGGCAAGAAAGATGAGGACAATAGTCCTAATAATGTTAATAGTGTGTCCTTGGGAAAGTTATGAATCCACCATGTCCCCCCGGATATGGGTTAAATAATAGGAAAAATCATTGTTATTCTCAAAAATTGTTAATGCAATATTCACTCAGAAATAAAAAGAATTACTCTTATAATTCAAAATATGATTTACAATTAAATAATCCACAAAGGGTTGATAAACTGTAAAAAAAAAATCGATCAATTTAATATCAAGTATATATATATATATATATATATATATACACACACACACAGTGGTAGAAATAATCATAAGACACCCCATGAAATTGTTAATGATTTTCTTCTTACTGCACAAATTCCTCTGAAAATTTGTGTGTGGTACCTACATCTGATGGGTATTAGTTTATATATTCAATTTTATAACAACTTTCCATCAAAAAAAGTTATTAACAAAGGAAGAATAAGTGCATGCACAGATTATAAAAAGACTCTTATCATGATTTAAAGCCATGCAAGTCCTATTTAAACATTTCATAATTGAATACAGTTACTGCAAAATGCCTAGGAACTCCCCACTTACTGAAAATGAAAAAGGACAAATTTCTGCCTATAAACTAGAACGAAAATCTATAAGTTTCATTGAAAGAGAATTGTCAAGGTCCTGAACAGTTATAAGAAATTATCTAAAGGACCCTGAATCATATGGCACCAGAAAACATCCAGGTCATCCACCTAAAATTACAAATGCAGCCAAACGTTGACTTTTTCGAAAAGCTTCTAAGGAATTTATTCATCACTCCAAGAAGAGTTTGTCAACTTCTCCATGAATCGCCAAAACTCGTGTATTGAAACAGGAAGACAGCCCCTTCTTTAACTGCTAAACACAAGAAGAAGCGTGTAGATTGGGTAAATAAAAAAGTAACATGGACAAATGAGAAATGAGAAACTGTGGTGATTTCTGATGAGGAAAAGTTTAATTTGGATGGACCCAATGGCTACCAGTGTTATTGGCATGATTTAAGAAAGGAAAAGCTGCTGTTTTCAAAAAGACCATTTAGAGGAGGATCTGTTATGGTTTGGGGAGCTTTTGCTGCGTCTGGAAAGGCAGATTTAATAGTGATGGAAAGGAAACAAGACTCTGCTCAATATATCAATGTGTTGGAAAAAAGTCTTGTCCCATTTATGAATCATCTAGACAAAAATAATGCCATTTTTCAACAGGAAGATGCAGCCAGCCATACACACTTCTAAGCTCACAAAACACTGGTTTAAAACAAAAAATATTGAAGTTTTGGACTGGCCCACTAAGTCTCCAGATTTAAACCCAATAGAAAATTTGTGGGGAATTTTGTCAAGAAGAGTATACAAAAATAAACATCAATTTGAAGATAGAGAAACTTGCATTAAACAGTATTGGAATGAAATTCCATCTGAAACCCGCAGAAAACTTATTGATTCAATGCAAAACAGGTGTGTTGAAGTATTACAATTGAAAGAGAATAAATGTAAATATTGAATTTTGTACAATTTTGTTGTTAAATACAAATTTTCAAAACTGTCTTATAATTATTTCCACTCTCCAAAACATAACTTTCTTAATAACTTTTTTTTGGTGCAAAATCGAATATGTATACTAATACTATTGGATCTAGTTACCACACACAAATTTGCAGAGTAATTTGAGCAGTAATAAGAAAATTATTAACAATTTCATGGGGTGTCTTGTACTTATTTCCACCACTGTGTGTGTGTATGTGTATATATATATATATATATATATATATATATATATATACACACACACACACACACACAGGTGTCCATAAAGTTCGTGTGCACTTTACAAATTTATAACTTTATTTGTGATAGAAATAATTTTGTAAAAAGGATTAGAAAGACGTAAATCTTTAAGGTTGTATTGAAATTTTATTTAAGTTTCCACATGTTCTCCATCATTAGCAATACAAAGGGTTATACGATTTTTGCAGTTCACGGAAAACATTTGCCAACTGATTTACAGTAATGCCTGAAATCACATTAGTTATTTTAGCTATACTTAAAATTAGGTACATTAAACTTTATAACATTTTTTACAGATTATTTCTATCACAAATCCAAATGAAGTTATAAATTTTTAAAGTGCACACGAACTTTATGGACACCCTGTGTGTGTGTGTGTGTATATATATATATATATATATATATATATATATATATATATATATATATTCCATGAATAAGAACATTATATTAAGTCCTTTTTGAAGATGAAATGTGTTACATAGAGTTTTTCCATTTCATCATTCCAACATGATATATAGAAATTTATATATTCTCTTTCTCCAACTGAACTTTGTGGACTGGCACCACAGAATCACAAAGTACAGTACCAAATAATAAAAACTACATTCCTTGCAGTCATGCCACATCTAAAACGGATATAATATTTACCTCTTAAAAAGAAAATAATGATGTAATCAAGATGCTGACATTCCACAATACTTCAAATAAAAGGTTAGGAAGGAAACTCCATCAATATTGGATAAGAGATTTGTGAAAAGTTATTTTCATGAAATATTGTTTTAAGTGTGGTTAACTGGGGCAGAAAACTAAACTTCTCTACATTAATTCTCTGACAGACCCCCTCCTTTACTTTCATCAGCATGGCTGATGTTAACCTCCAAGAAAACGGCTCGTTGCAACTTCTCTGGCTAATGTGCTATGTGGAAAGACAATACTAATCCAATACTAGCTCAGTTGCTAAGAAAGTTGGTTCACTGTTTTGTGCTAGATAATTTTTTCTCTCCAGAATCTATCATACATTCTAAGTCTACCATTTGTTTATGCTGAGAGTGTATTCCTGCCACATATGGCCCAGTGCCCCTGCTATTTACTTTGAGCTCCTTCATAAGATCCAAATAAGAATTAGCAATATTAACAGTCCTGATCCGGCATTTCAGCTTCAGTTACTTTCCCACCACAGTAAGGTTGCCTCCATGTGACTTTCTATAAATACTTTCATGGTAATTGTTCAGATGAGCTCTTCACTATGGTGCCAGGACTTTTTGAATTTAAGCGCAGTACTAAACTGGTGTCAAGATCTCAATTTACAGTTGAGCTGCTTAGATGTAGCCATAAATTTTATGCTAACAATTTTTTTTTTCTTGCTTTTCTCACTTGTGGAACTCCCTTCTCGCTCAGACTTTCAGCCAACTTTAAATTTAAATGCTATGTCAATCGCTATCTACTGTCCTCCTGATTACACTTTCCTCTTCACGCTCATTATTAATGTTTCTGTTCCTAATTCTTCCATACCCAGTAACTCTTTGTGTCTTAGTGACTTTACTGCCTTGCTTAGGAAGAAATTGGTTAAGGAAAAAAAAAAAAGTAAGGTTTTACAAATCTCAACCAAACTGGCTGCTCAGTCAATGCATGCATAATGTTTCCTTATAAGGAAATGGCTAATATTACCATTACCATAGAATCTCTTCGTAAACCATTGTTCACAAAGCCAAATTATTCATCAGAATACATTCATGTGTGCACACAAAGACACGCACACAATTACCATCCATTGAAGATAAATTCCTTTGATGCAAGAATATGAAACAAAAATAAGGCCTTATTGATTTTACTGAATCAATTAAGGCTTCAACAAATGAATCTCGGAATATTCCATTGAAACACATGCAAACAGTCTGACAATTTTCAGTTGCACATTTGGGAGCCCTTCTGATATGAAACATTCATACAATTTATTTTATATTAACAAACAATTTATCAAAAGAATAATAAGTGGTTATAGTCTATATTTACATGTCTGGATAGTGTCATTTACATGCAAATGATTAGTTTATTTGTACCCTAGACTTATGACTATATCACATTGAAACACCAATTCCCATACAATCACCAAAGTTAAGCAATGTCGAGCCTGGTTAGTACCTAGATGGGCAACTGCTTGGGAATACCAGGTGTTGTAAGCTTGGATGTGCAGATGTTGAAGTTCCAATTCCATTTGGATTTGTTAAATTCATTTTTCATGCAAATATTCTTGATAAAGGTATAAATATATATATATTATTAAAAGGTATAAATATATATATATATATATATATATATATATATATATATATATATATATATATATATATATATATATATATTATTATAAAGGTATATATATATATTATTATTATAAAGGTATATATATATATTATTATTATAAAGGTATAAATATATATATATATATATATATATATATAAAGGTATAATAAATATATATATATATTATTATAAAGGTATATATATATATTATTATTATATATATATATATATTATTATTATGAAGGTATAAAATATATATATATATTATTATAAAGGTATAAATATATATATATATATATATTATTATAAAGGTATATATATATATATTATTATATAAAGGTATATATATATATATATATATATATATTATTATAAAGGTATATATATATATATATATTATATATATATATATTATATATATATATATATATTATTATAAAGGTATATATATATATATATATATATTATTATAAAGGTATATATATATATATATATATATATTATTATAAAGGTATATATATATATATATATATATATTATTATAAAAAATATATATATATATATATATATATATATATATTATAAAAATATATATATATATATATATATATATATATATATTTATGAATTTAAATGCCCATTAAGGAATTGTATTCCTGATCAATCAAAATAAGCAAATAATTATAAAGGCCATACTACAAGATATTTAACACAAAAGCTCACTCTACACCTTTCTGACTATAGCTCAATTAGATCTCATTTAAATATTTATGGAGACCTACCGCATAACTATTCGTAACATACTTGTTGACAACACTAATATAATAGCATCATCTACATGCAAAAAAAAGGCTAAGAATAGTGGAGGCCTTATTAATAGAAGCAAAAAAAACAACACTTAATAATATTAACTATGAACATGGACACAATATCTTGACCATGTTTTGAAAAATGAAAATATTATATAAATACATACATGCAACAAACTATTTCCTATTTAACAGTTAAAATATTTCATCCTTGAAAATGGCTAAATGTATAGCCGAAAGCACTCAGAATAAAAGAACATCAGACAGTTTTTATATAATTTATCATCTGAAAAGAAAAAAAAATATTAGATCATATGAGAAATTGTATAAAAAACTAAATCATAGCACCTTGTCTGTCATATTCAATGAAATATGCACGAAAGAAGGATTGCTTCCTAAATACACAAATATATGTATATTTCTTACAATATAAAAATATTGGCTTTAAATAACCTGCAAAGGGTCGATAAGCAATAAAAAATGAATGAAACAATCAATTTGTACCCCTACTCATATTGTCAAATGGCTGCATGGCTGAGTGGTCAGAATATTAGCATTCTGATTGACAAATCAACCATATTGAGATTCGAAACCCATGTCTTGCAAAGAGATGACTTTGTGATAATATCAGCCTTTGGGAATGATTCCATTATTTTGGACTGTTGTGAAGTATCTGACAAATATACAAGAATTGTGTGTGAAATTGGGTAGATGAAACTTTTCATGATAACAAAAAATTCTGAGCATGCTGGCCTTGTCCAAACTGTCAATCAAGCCAGATTATGCACAGTCTCACAGAGTTTAAGGTTCACTCTGCATAATTGCAGTATAAACCAAAGGTTGACACTGCAGCAATATTATTGGTCCTGAACTGGCATCTCAGCTTCAGTTACTTTCTCACTACCATAAATTTGCCTCTCTGTGCCTTTTCTATAAATACTTTCATGGTAATTGTTTGGATGAGATCCTCACTATGGTACCTAGACTTTATGAATTTAAGTGCAGTACTAGACTGGCAATGACGTCTCATTGATATACAACTGAGTTGGTTAGATATAACCATAAGTTCTATGCTAACAGTTTCCTTCTGTCCTGGGTATGACAATAAACTACATCTGCATCCTGGGTAAGATGATAAACTACATCCAGCAGCAAATCCTCTGATCAGGAGGTTTTGAGACATGTGGAATCACTTCTTAATAGCTAGTGTTTGCAGGTCCACCCTGACCTGGGGTGGTAGCACCTGTTAGGGTCCCAGCTATAGGCAAATAGTTAACTATTACCAGAAATACATTTTTGAAAAAAAAATATTACCAGCAATACTTTTTTGAAAAAATTATTACCAGCAATACATTTTTGAAGGAAAAATATTACCAGAAAAAATTTTTTAACTAAATAAAATATTACCAGCAATAAAAAAAAAAAAAAAATTGTCAGCATTAAATAACCCATTGAGGTTGATATGCCATAAAACAAAACAAACCAAACAGTTTCCTTTCCCACACTTCTCACTTTCTTTTAATATTTAAATGCAATGTCAATCACTATCTACTGTCCTCCTAATTGCTCTTCTTCTGTATTCGCTCCTTAGTGCTGTTTCTGTTTTTTAATTCTTTTACACCCAGTAACCCCTTGTGTCTTAGTGGTTTTCTTGCCTTGCATAAAGTGAACTTGAATTTCAATGAAGTGTTCTGAGATCCATTATTTCTACTTAACTGATACTGCCAGATTTTGTGTGTCAAACTTTTCAACACTCATTAGTCATCTTCAGTGGGTGTGTAATTAATGCATTATATGAAAAATGGTAATAGTTGAAAGACTGGACTTGGCCATTATAAAAGTTTTGTAAATTTTTTACTTCAACAATTACCTTTTGCTTTTTTTTTTTTTTTTGAAAAATAATTCACAATTTGGTGAGGATATTATAGATGTTATTTTGTGCATACCCATGTTCAAGCAGATGCCCTGTTTTTTCAAATGGGGAAAATTATGTCTACCAGCTTACACATTCAACTTAAAGAAAATCTACTTTCTGGTAGGGTTTGAACCTGCTACTCACTATTCAAGAGAAATCACTGTGTAATCTGGTTTGCTTTAAACCATTTGGTCACAGAGAGCATCACAGCCTAACAAGGTTTAATTATCCTTTTGAAGAATGCAACTTGTCTTGTTCCAATCTTCTCAAAAGTCATTATCTGATCATTTATTTTCTTGTTTCTGAAACAGTGTCAAAGGAATTTTGAAGTAATCAATGGATTCACTTTCCAATGTTATTTCCTAATACTCCAAACTTTGCAATGTTATTTTCTATTCCCAAACAAAGGCAGTGAAGGATGCTCAGAAACAAATGGTCGGCCATTATCAATCTAGAATGATATGTTAGAATGCAATAAGTTGGTACAAAGCATATAGTGAAATAAGAGTAATAGGGCATCATTTTTGTTTCTGTATCTAAAACAGTGTCAAAGGAATTTTGAAGTAATCAATGGATTCACTTTCCAATGTTATTTCCTAATACTCCAAACTTATATTTTGTAGATACCCATTGTTTGAGTAGACGTCCAGTCTTTTCTTTTTTTTTTTTTTTGTTAAACAGTATGAATTATTTCTATTGGTCTTCACATATGAGAAATGTAATAAAGTAAATATGTCCACCATATTACATTGTGGTTTTCTCCTGCAAAGAGGGATACAGGTTTGATTTGGGACAAACTCAATTGTTTTTATTTCTTATCAGCCATTTGTGAATTATTAAAAGCTGAGACATACAGGGTGCAATGGGTAAAAAAAAAAAAAAAAAAATGAAAGAAAGCTAACTGGGATTTGAACTCGGCTCTCTGATTTCTCTGTATATGCTCATTTTTGTTTCCATATCTGAAACAGAACCAAAGCAATTTTGAAGGAATCACTGAATTCACTTTGCAATGTTATTTTCTACTCACAAACAAAGGCAGTGAAGGATGCTCGGAAACAAATGGTCGGCCATTATCAATCTAGAATAATATGTTAGAATGCAATAAGTTGGTACAAAGCATATAGGGAAATAAAAGTAATAGGCTATCATCTAAAAACTTTGAAAATCTCAATTACATTTGTTTTTATGTCTTATCAGCCATTTGTGAATTATTAAAAGCAGAAACATACAGGGTGCGATGGGTAAATTTTAATTTTGCACATACACATTGGGAGTTTTTGATTCCATCAACTGCACATTATAATAGGTTCAATGGGCACTATGAAAAAAAGAGCACCATGATGCAATCCACTCAGCCAGAAATTTGGATATAGCATGCCAATACAAACATTTCAGAGTGTTTGTGTGTCAATCTGAGGACAGTGCAAATCATTCGGAAAGAGTTGATGATATATCCAGTCAACACCATGGTGTTTAGAGTGATCACTAGTGATGGCAATGTTAGGCTTCCATTCATCTTCCTACTGGGCCTCAAACTCAACACAGAGGTGTACATCAAGTATCTTGTGGTGGTAGTGCTGCCCTGGGTCAAGAGGGTGCCTGCTGGAAGGACTCCACACAATGTTACACAAGCAGAAGACCATAGTGATGGTTATCAGAAATTTCTGTGACTACATCACCCCTTATATCTGGCCACCTAACTCCCCAGACTACAACCCCTTGATTATTATGTGTGGTGCACAGTTGAGTGAGAGACCAGCAAAATTCCTTGTAACATCAAAGATGAACTGAAGGTAAGGATTGTGGCAACATTCACCAACTTAAACAAGGAGACTGTCCAGAAGAGTTGCAGGAGATTCTGAAGTCAGCTGGAGGTTGTGGCTGAAGTCAATGTTGATTTTATTGAATAAATTTTTCTCTTTTGTATTTCAATATATTTTTGTGTAATTTTGGTACACATATCTGTTAAGATGAGATGTCAAAGTCCTTTTCATTAAGGAAAGATTAAAAGATGAATGGAATTCAAGAAGACAAAAGATAGAAACTGATGTTGCATTTAAATTTTTGGAGACTGTAGTTTTCAGGGAAGCAAGTAAACAGAAAGGAGTTTCACAAGCAGGAAGTGCACGAGTAGAAATGGTGGTTAAATTTAACTATTTTGACCATAAAAGGGCGGGACCTAGATGCCAATCTAATAACACGCTCAAATTCATGTAGTCGGGGCACCAAGGAAAAAAGTTTCTCAGAGCAGTTGCCATGACTATATTTGTAGAAAAGACAGAGGAAGCCACATCATGTCTGTGAGAAAGTTGGATGCCAAGTCAGGATAGATACCTTGCAGATCTTTCAATGAATTTTGACAAGAACCTCGAGATGAATAGCAGGAGCACTAGATCAGATATGACAACAGTATTCAATACTTGAATTGTTGAAGTACAAGGTAATTGTTGAAGTACAAAATTTATAAAACTTTTATAATGGCTAAGTCCAGTCTTTCAACTATTACTATTTTTCATATAATGCATTAATTACACACCCACTGAAGATGATTCATGAGTGTTGAAAAGTTTGACACACAAAATCTGGCAGTATCAGTTGAGTAGAACACTTCATTGAACTTCAAGTTCACTTTATGCAAGGAAAACCATGAAAACACAAGGGGTTACTGGGTGTGAAAGAATTAAAAAAGCAGAAATGTGCAAGACAGACTCTGACAAGAAAAACCAACACAGTGACCTAAATTTTCCTTGCAGTAGATGCAGCTATTGATTCAATGTAGCCATTTCACATCAAGTCAGTTGAAAACATGAAGCCAAGAAGGCACAGTGTGTCAGTCTCCAGGAGTCTAGCATCAGCCATGCTGATGGCAGACAGGAAAGTTTCTCTATGGTGGTTAAAAGAAAGCAGTTTCCTTTTGGAGGCATTAAAATTTACAAGCCATTCACTGCCCCAGTTAACCACTGCTTGGAGGTCCTTTTCAATAGTTAATTCTATTCTTCTCATGAAAATCATAGGAGACTAAGACGAAGATGCATTTTGTATGTGAGGAACTGCAGTTTATTTCCAGAAAATCTAAGAAGAAAGAATAACGTGGGTGATTGTTGATTGTTTTGTTTTATGGCATATCAAAACCTCAGTGGGTCATTTAATGCCAACAAAATTTTTGAAATAGATTCATAGCGATAATTTGGTAAAAAAGGTGTGTATGTATACGCATATATTTGAACCATTTTTCAATTACTCATATTTTTGAGTACAATCCAACTTCTTTTAGGAAATTTACAATCTTGGATGGTTTTATTTTCATAAAAAGTTTTTGTTTTTTTAAATTACTCACTTGCTAATATTTTGTTTGCACTAGATCAAAATCTACACACTCTAACAGTATATATTTCACTGTAAATTTTAATTATTGCTGATAATAATTTTTCCTTCAAAAATTAGTGGTAGAAATAATTTTTTTTTTATTACAAAGTATTTCTGGTATTAAAACCTATTTTTACACTAGTTTGGGTGTTAGCTATTTGCCCGTAGGTGGGACCCTAACAGGTGCTACCACCTCGGGTCAGGGTGAACCTGGAAACACCAGCAATTAAGAGGTGGTTCCACGCTCCTCAAAACCTCCTGATCAGAGGCCTTGCTGTTGAATGTAGTTTATCGTCTTACCCAGGACGTGGATGTAGTTTATTGTCATACCCAGTACGGAATAACGTGGGTCAAAAGTCAAACACCTTTGTAAACTCTCAAACCTGGATAAATATTTTTTTTAAATTATTTCTTTCATCATTTAATTAATCATTCAACTTTAATTATAGATTTTTTTGCTCTATTTTCTTTGCAGAATGATTGATTTTCTTTTGCTATGATCATTAAAGAATTTCATTAATATTATTTAGACAAAACCACTTGAAAAGATATTTGTAGACAAATGATTTTTCATTGATTTACTGGTTCTTTGAAGCCATACAAATGCCAGTGATATTTAATTAAAATATGCAATATCTGACAATGCCCCACTTGTAGAAAATAGAAAGTTTATTTATACATGTATAAAAACTGAAAACCATTTGTTGTGTATGTACGTTACTATAAACATTGAAGACAATGTATGATTAATGAAAAACAAAATTCAAATTATTTGTATATCCAAAAAAAGAAAATGACTGCAGTAGACTACATTGGAAGCAGAAGATAAACTTTAATCTCATTTTGACCATGGAGGCCATTTTGATTAAACAAAACACAGACTGATAGTCATTTTATTTTTTCTCTCAATTTGTTTTTATTTTTGAAAATTTTGTTTTGTTACTAAGTAATTGTTGCTTTTTTAAATTTTCTGCATGGAACAGTTTTATCATTTTTGATTTTTACAGTGGAGTGTTGCAATAAATAGCAGCAATAGTAAGATGGAATGAAACTAGTAATTAATAATTATAATGTGAAATATATAGACTCAACAAGTTATGATAAAAAGCAACAATAATGAGTAGTAAAACAACAGTAATAACAAAGATTTTATCAATCTTATTATTATTTATTGTGATAAAAAAGTCACAAGATGGAGTACAACTAGTAATAAAATAACAACAATAATGAAAAGTGTATCAATCCAGGTGGAATTGTTTGCAAATGGATGTGCTAGCACAAAGTCACAAGTCATTGTGACTGAGGGTTTGAGCATTCTGGATTTTTTTCAAATTGGTTATCAGACTAGATGCACTCTCTCCCAGAAACATTAACTAAGGTTTGTTTGTTTTTTTGTTTTTTTTTGTTTTGTTTTGTTTTTAGAGCAGCATATCAACGTCTATGGTTCATTTAATATCGGAATTTAAATATTTTGTACACAATTTTATGGACTATTTATCAGAATGTTTCAGCCGTTGAATGCTCTATGTATAATATCCGACAATTTCTCAAAAAAATCAAGCTGAATTCCAAAATGTAACTTGAAAACCACATAATTACTAGAGATAGAGATATATATTTTATGTCCACACACATGTATATGTGCAAAAGCTGAGTATCATCTACCATGTATTCAATTGTGAAAGTAGAATAAATATATCCTACATTATTTACATTATTCGGACTATTGTCCTCATCTTTGTCGCCATATTTATTACAACATTTCGGCTATTGTATGCTCCGGCCTTCTTCAGGTGGAGTGAATGTTGAACTGAACTCTTTATTTCGCTCGCTGGGGTAAACTGTTTTAGTTCCACGTGTCATGTCTAATGGATGTCAGTTATTTCCTGTTAAAAGTGTAGGTTAGATCCAGTGACAGGACCCAAAGAGTTGTGAGTTCAATACCTGGTTAAGGCAGTGGAAAACTTGGATAGGTGAATTAATCAGTTCAGCGTGGACCTGGGAACAACAGCAATTAATAGGTGGATCCACACTCCTTGCTGCTGGATGTAGTTTATTGTCATACACAGGACTATTAACTAAGGTCCACACAGCATGTATAAACAACAAGATGTGAGTGTTGAACTTCTTCAAGAGACTAGTCACTATTTAAGAGAAATCATGGTCTAATCTAGTGTGCTTAGACAATTTTAGCCACTGAGAGCATCACAGTGTCACAAGGTTTAATTTACCCTTTTGAAGAATGCATGTCTTGTTCAGCTCTTCTCAAAAGTCCATATCCAATTATTTATTTTTTGGTATCTGAAGCAGAATCAAAGCACTATTTACATTATTCAGACTATTGTCCTCATCTTTGTCGCCATATTTATTACAACGTTTCAGCTGTCTAACATGGATCTCATATGTAAAACAGTGAAAGAGAGCATGACAGCACCAAAGAGAATGCATTGAATATTATGTTTTTGTTTTTTTGGCAGGAGGAGGTTCTCATATTAAATATCAGTTTCTTGAAAATTGGAAAAATACAATAAATGTTAAACATTGTTGGATGAAATGTTATATATATGTGTGTGTGTGTGTGTGTGTGTGTATGTATGTATGTGTATATATGTGTGTGTGTGTGCATATATATATGTGTGTATGTATACATATATATATATATATGTGTGTGTGTGTATGTATGCGTATATATATATATGTGTATGTATGCGTATATATATATATATATGTGTGTGTGTGTGTATATGTATGCATATATGTGTGTGTGTATATGTATGCACATATATATATATGTGTGTGTGTATATATATATATATATAGAGAGAGAGAGAGAGCTATATTTATAGGACAAGAATTTATATAAACAATTTGGACATAGCAATCATGTCTGATTATCCCATGAAACTGATACTCACCATGTAATATTAATTCCTATGTTCACACTTTCTCTCTAAGTATGTGTGTGTATATATATATATATATATATATATATATACCCACTTCTACTCCAACAGTGTCTTTTCTCATATGTCCCACCTGTGGAACTCCTTTCCGTTTACTTGCTTACCTGATAACATCACTTTTCAAAAGTTCAAATACAACATATCAATTGTGATCTTCTATCTTTTTGAATCCCATTCATCTTTTGTCCTTTCCTTAATCCTCCCTATTCTCAACCTATTTTCTCACTTTCACTCCCTGTAGCCCCCCTGCATACTAGTAGCATTTCTACCTTGCTTGGTGGGGAATTGATTTTAAAAAAAAAAAAAAAAAAGAAAGAGATAGAGTAGCTAGTTTGACTTTAATAATAATGCAACCATTTCTGTGAGAAAAATAGATGGACCATTCTCTCATTTCGACTGATAAAAGGACAAATATTTTTCTGGCAGCAGCAAGCAAAAGCTGACTCCCCCAGAATTTGTTATTGGTAATATTTTTAGAAGTGTGCCACCACAAATTGTTTACTGCAAAATGGCATTCGACAGTTATTTACAGCAATAAAAACGAAAAACAAAACAAATCCCATTCTCAAGAAAATCTGATGTGATCCAAGAAATGCAACAACACTCCACCAATTCTCCAACCCAACTCAAATCTGTTCACAATTCAATAACACAATCTTCGAACCTCATCAATAATGCTGTGCATTATTCTCCAGAGAGTTTACCCAAGGCATTGCTAACTTAATCGTACAATGGCTCAACCTGCTAGCAGATTGAGGTTACCAAAAGCCTGACATACCAAATTGTCTTAGATTCTGGCTTTTCTCTCTCTTACCTAAACAGTAATGTGCAGACAGAGGACACTTACTTGAAGAATATGCCATCCAAATTTCTTAGAGAATTCAAATGATTTATGTCAGTCTCTCTATAAAAGTAGGTGGAGTCAATAATTCACAAATTTTGACAGAACATTTGAGTAAATCATATAATTGTGAATACAAAGCTGAGAAAATCCAGTTATTGAAAAATTTTCAACACTGACTTCAAAAAAAAAAGAAAAAACAAAAAAAATTGCTCTAGTATTTTATGACATTCAGGAGATTATCTAAAAAAAAAAAAAAAAAAATTAAATAATTATATATATATAAACCAAACCAGCCATGTTGGCAGAACCAACAATTTGCTAGTATACATATATATATATAATATATAAAAGGTTAATGGTCAAAGTTCAATTAGACCAGGAAACAGTAGTATTAAAAAGTTACCAATGCACATGTGAAAAAAAAAAATATAGAGCTTTTAACATTAAACATTAGGAGATAATTTCCTAATTTTTAGTTTACACAATTTTTTTTATATATATATATATATATATATATATATATATATATATATATATATATATATATATATACACACACACTAGATCATTTTTCTTGCCAGAATCTATCTTCCACATTTATAAGTCTACCATTCATCCATGCATTGAATATTGCTGCCACATCTGGTCTGGTGATCCTGCTATGTATTTAGAGATTCTTAATAAAATCCAAAGAAGTATCTATCTTCCACATTTATAAGTCTACCATTTATGCAGTTCTAGGAAAATTGCTATTGAATTGAGATCAGAGAATCTAATCTCAATGAAGATAATTTAATTAAAAAAAAATAATTTCTATTTTTATAATTACTAATTTTGATGCAAACTATCATTTCTCTTTTTATAAGTGCTTATTTTTATTATTTCAAGTACAACCTAAATGACAAGACTGTTAGTAAGATAAGACTATCCATTTCTTTTTTTATAATTACTTTTTCAAACCAAAAATACCGTTTCTCCATTTATATTTGTTTACGTCAAGTTGTAAATTGGTACGAAAAAAATGGCAAGAGTTGACTTTCCTACATATGAATTGATGCTTTTTTTATTTTTTTGGTTGTAGGAGTACGTTTTATTTTTTAAACAGTAGCTGTTATCTCCTTTCTTTTGTTCCTGTGAATCCTAAAAATAATAACCCCTTCAAATAAGCTAAAATTAACATTTAAGACCTTTAGAAAATAAAGAAATTTTTTTTTACTTTCTTTATTTTTTAAATTCCTTCTAAAGTATACATATTGTTTTTTCTTGATGAAATTCAAAGAAGAATCTGCAATGTTATTGGTCCTGACCTGGCATTTTGCCTTCAGTCACTTTCCCACCGCCATAACGTAGCTTCCCTTTTCTGTTTAGATTTTCACAGTAATTGTTCTGATGAACTTTTCTCTAAATTTATGAATTTAAGTGCAGTAGTTGATTGGCAACAAGGTCTCATCAGTTTATAACTGAATTGACTAGATGTAAAGTTCTAACTTTAAATGCTAACCTGAAAACTAGTTGGGTGTTTGAATTTTTATTGTTGCCTCTCTCTGTTTCACTCTCTCTCTATTTTTATATATATATATATATATATATATATATATATATATATAGTGTAAAGCCAGAAATGCTGTCAGTCAGTAGAAAACTGAAAGAAAGGACATTTAAGGCAAGCAGTCTTTGCAATAATGTACCTGAAAGCCTTAAAATTAAACAAAAAAAATATTATTGATCAATATTTTGTATATATAAAAAAAAAATTCAGAATGTTAATCAGGTAAGTGATAAATTCCACATTTTCATGAATCCTGTTTTTTTTAATCATTTCACCCCAAACAAGGCAATAAAGCCACTAGGATGTAAAAGCTGAAATATACAGCGAGGAATTGATTGCATTACCCCTAACATGAAGACGGTTATATTTTCGAGTGTTAGAGAATATAAGAAAAACTACTATTCAGGAGAGAGGACAATAAAAGAATAAGAATTAAGTAGATAAAAGATAACGATTGACTTTGCATTTAAATTTTTGAAGATCAAAGTTGACTGGGAAGCAATAAACTAGAAAAGACTTCCACAAGTAAGAAGTGCAACAGAAGAAACTGTTAGCATTAAAATTTAGAACTTTACCTCTAGTCAATTCAGCTGTAAAGTAATGAGACCTTGTTGCCAACAAAAGAGTTACAGCAAGGTATAGCGAGACATGCTCACCCATATCCTGAAGGACTTGGCACTTGAAAGACGAAGATTGCATTACCCCTAATTTTAAAACCAAAATAGATATAAGTTCTCGAGTGTTTCAGTTTTCAGTTGACAATGTTGTATTTTATGAATTAGCATTTCAATCATCTATTTACTTTTCTTTTTTTTATTTTGTTTTTCAGTAACCACAAACCGATTCCATGAGTCATTCATGGTATTCCATGAAGACGGTTATATTGTGTATGAACCAACTGAATGTGCTATTCGGCGTGAAGTAAAAAAAGATTATGGAAACTTCAAATACATTCCTGAGGCCCTTGACGGACCCCTATCACTGTGTGAGCCAACCCACCCTTGTAGTTGGGGATCAACAGTTAATGTGAAGAATAAATTCATCTATATTAGCCAGCCCAGAGAAAACCGAGTGGTTGTTGTGGAAATAACTCGCAGATGGAATCCAGTTCAGGTTTGTAACCAGTTCAAGATCATCACTTAGGGTCAACTGGGTGCGGTGGGGAGGGGCTGGGATTTTTCCTTAGAAATGCAAACAGAATAATGTTTATGTAAGTAATAATAAGCCTATTTCCCAATAAGACATAGAACAGAGTCATTTTATAAAGTGGAACCAAAAATATTTCAAATTGCTTGAATATCATGAATTTGAGTTACTCCCACACACACACATATATATATATATATATATATATATATATATATATATATATATATATAATTAATGAACAACAGACACTTCAAGGTACCATGACAATAATTTATTTCACCAAAATCCTTTTAAGGGATTTTTGGATCATCAGGTAACACTTCCAACAATGAAATGAGAGGAAAAATATGATTTAAGATGTGTTATAGTACTTTTGATACACCCTGTGTGTGCATATATATATATATATATATATATATATATATATATATAATAATGTCATCCCAAATTTCCAGGATCCGGTTCTATAAAAGCAGGTAATCAATATCAACCTATTCTGCTTATTTTCTTTTCAATCTGAGAATGGAAACAAATCACTTTATATAGTATCAAAAAGAAACCATTCTGATAATTTAATAGAAAACATTTATTACAAAGTTTCCACATTGAAATTCTGTTCCCATCATATTTCTGTTCAAAAGTCTGATAATTTTTGGTTCCAGTGTCATTCTTTCTTAACCACATTCCAACTAAATCACTGAAGTTCCAAAGATCCTTAACCACATTCCAACTAAATCACTGAAGTTCCAAAGATCCAATGGAAAACCAATTACATTTATGACTAGAAGATTTGCCACATTTTTAATTTCAAGAAGATTTCTTTTGTCAGAATAAATTATGTTCATCACAGAAAACCCCCTTTCAGCCTCTTCAGAACTTACAGCAATGGTATTAATTATATTTTTAGCTATTATATATCGGCTATTAATATATAAGATTATTTTCAGATAATCCAACAACCAGTTCACTTAGCTTTTCTAATTTTATAAATAAGTTTGTATGAACTGGTAGGATATATATATATATATATATATATATATATATATATATATATATAATTTCAATTCTCTCTTCGAGAAGGGCAGAGGAGGATTCAGTGAAAAAAAAACTATCCATTCTCATATGGATCTTAAAAACTTTTTCAGTATGCATATATTATAATTATTTTCTTTTTTAAAAAAATAATTATAATATTTTGCTCTACTGTTCTTTTAAAATAATATATATAGATATATATATATATATATATATATATATATATAAAGTAGTGCATAGGAAAGTTCCGTGTCAATAATTCTTTTATTGACTTATTCCATATTTCTAATATTTTTTTCTGTTTTCTGGTTCATATTTGGAAATCTAATTTCCAATGTCTAAGAATTTTCAGCTAACAACACTAACCATTTTCAAAGACATTTTTGTTATGTTGTCAGTTTAATTTTACTCTCAATGAGTTTTATCAAGGTATTACTTTATTTCCCAGCTGCATGATCATCTAATATAAAATTTTGTTTAAGTATAGACATTTTAGGCCTATTGAATTAATTCACAATTTAAAAAAAAAAAAAAAATGTTTAATTTTTTTGCACACCTGCTGCAGATGTATGACATTTTCAAAATTAATATAATTGTCATATCAAAGCTTTCAGTTCATGTGAGTCATCATCAGGTGTATATAGGTAAAGAATTTTTAACCGTTATCAAAAATAAGGGCATAGGTAAAATAAGATGAAAAAAATTATAATTAGTCCATTTAATATACAGGGTGTTTCAAAAAGAATACGTCCAAATCATCACGTGATATGTCAAAAACGAAAAAAATTACAAACCTCTAGCATGAACACATGTGTTATATATACATTCAAGTTTCATTTCATGTTTTATAAGTGCTCAATGTGGCCACCACCGGCAGTGCGGACAACATCAAGCCGATATGAGAATTCCTCCAAAATGCGTGTTGATTGCAGCTGTTATTCGATTTTTCAAGTCATCGATACTTGCTGGAAGTGCTGGAACATAAACTTGGTCTTTAACATACCCCCACAAGAAAAAGTCACACACAGTGAGGTTCAGGGATCTGGCAGGCCAAGAACAGAGAGCAAGGTCTTTAATACCTCTTCTCCCACTTCTTTGCTGAGGCCCGTTTTCATTCATATAAGCTCTAACCCCGAGATGCCGATGGGGTGGTGCTCCATCTTGCTGAAAAATGAAGTCATTCGAATCTGCTTGCCGTAAAGTGAATAGCCATTTTTGGAGCATTTCGAGATAGGTTTGTCCTGTTTGTAGCTGCACCAGAAACTATACTAACGACAGCGGGGAAACTGACACCCAATCAAACTTTGATAACTACTCTATCAAATAACCACTGATTCAGTTTACTACAATGCTATAGACCTGAAAAAACAGTGTAATGATTTTAGCGTATTCTTTTTGAAACACCCTGTATATTAAATCAGATAGGATAAACCCAAAAGGCAAATTTTTTTTTTCTATCATGTGTCACAATGCATATCAGTGATCTGTGATGATCCTTTTTTTTGTATGCATTGGAGAATGCTGGTTTGGCGATGATAATTATTTTTATTGCTGCAAGGTTGTTCTTGTCTGGTGTTTATGGCTTTGATAGACAAAAACAACCCCAAAAAGACAAATGCATTAATAATATAATTAATGTCACAAACCCAGCATTTTCCAATGCATATAAAATAAAAAAAATGTTAAATGTCATCATACATGACTAATACATAGGAGACATGGTGGAAAAGATTTCCCATGCTTTGGACATATTCGATCTAGTTTAAAATATAATGATGGACCAATTGTTTTCTTTGACCTATTTTACTCTTATACTTATTGTTTATAACAGTCATAAATTCACTACCTACATGCCACTGAGGATGACACATGGGAGTCGAAAGCTTGGACACAACATTTATATTGATTTAGGAAATTTCATACATTTGCAACAGCCAGTTTTGCAAAATATCATTCACAATTTAAGAAAAGGAAATGATTGAATAATAGATATAAAATGTCTATATTTTCAATAAAATATTTCAAAACAACAATTACCTCCTATATATATATATACCCATGTAAAATGAGAACAAACAGAATCCAATTCCGACATTAGTAAGATTCAATTTAAAAGAGGGCTCAATAAAAAAAAAAGTAGAGCAATATTCTTTATTTTAGAATATTACATCAAAAACATGTAAAAACACTACACAAATGCAATCATGTTTCAATATGTAGTAAGACATCTCATCAGGCATTAGTGAAATACTTGTTGGTAGATAATTTAACACCTCAAATTTCAGAATAAATTGTCTACTAACCAGTATTTTACTAACACCTGATGAGATGTATTATATATATATATATATATATATATATATATATATATAACAAAATGCATATATATATATATAAAATGGCTACTTTTTCATTTCTGAGCACACACATTTATAAGGATGGCTAATTAAACCCTGTTGTAGGTGCCTGATAAAGTACATTTGTTTTTGTACAAAACCTTTTTTTGGATTTTTTTGTTAATATCTGGTGCTTTTTCAGGTTGGTGATGAGTTTTATTTTGTATTGTTAATACAAATTGGTTTCTAAATTTCTTCGAAGATGATTTTTATCTTTTAATCATGCCCCATTTTGTTCTCCTGCCTTAGTATTTGTGAATGTGAATGTTTTCTTTGTTCTTGTTAGGATTAAGAAAAAGAAATTGTTTTCACCAACCCTGTTCATTTTTTGTCCATCCCTCAATCCTCCCTATTCTCAGTCTTCTCATTCTCTTTTACTCCCTGTAAACCCCTGTGTACTAGTGGAATTATCACCTTGCTTGGAGTGAGATGATTAAAAATACACACACTATATATATATATATATATATATATATATATATATATATATATAATATAATTATTATAATAATATTTTTTGTTTAAAAATATGATTCCTTCGCTACATAAGATTTCTCATGTTTCAAAAACGAGAGCCGAAATATCCAAATAATTATTAAAATTAAGTTGGATTGTGGTGTTTAGTCCCATTTCATCTTCAAGCGAAATTTTAAACACCACAATCCAACTTAATTTTAATAATTATTTGGATATTTCGGCTCTCATTTTTGAAACATGAGAACTCTTATGCAGCAAAGGAATCATATTTTTAAACAAAAAATATTATTATAATATAAGCTCTACTTCTGTATGGAGCACTGTCTTCTTAAAAATAAAAACAAAAATACTAAGGAACCCCGGATTATGCACCCAACGTGTTCTTTTCTATTTTCTGCATACCTACGCACTTATATATATATATATGGTTTGTTTTGTTTCACGACATATCAACCTCAATGGGTTATTTAATGCTGACAAAATTTTTATTGCTGGTAA
>CAHIKZ030000459.1:717500-775000 GCA_903632075.3 Acanthosepion pharaonis
TACTGCTAGTATATATATATATATATATATATATATATATATATATATATATATATATATATATATATAAACTATTTAATATATCTGTCTATATTTCTGAAATGAGGTATTATGTACACTATTTACATTATCGGACTATTGTCCTCATCTTTGTCGCCATGTTTATTACAATGTTTTGGCTGTTGTACGCTCCAGTCTTCTTCAGGTGGTTGGGATGTCAAACTGAACCCTTTATTTTGCTCGCTGGGGTAGACTGTTTAGTTTCATATCCCACGTCTAATGGTTGTCAGTTATCTCCTGTTAATTCCCCTCTCAAATTTTTCCACCACCATAACCAGGTATTGAACTCACCTCTCTTTGGGTCCTGTCACTGGATCAAACTAATGCCTTTATCCACTGTGTCATGTGTCCTTGAGGACATCTGTTTATGGATTTCTGGGTATTATAAACAGCATTGATGAAAGAAGAAACCTCTATGACATCATTCTCAATAGGAAGGTTAAGAATCTCAATCCAAGGAGTATCTTGAGAAAAGTCACAAAATGAATCCCAAGTGATACAGTGTGAAAGTCTTGTGAATAGGAGATTCCTTTCTAATAGATTGTGCATAAGAAATATTAACAGAAACTACTGCATGATCTCAATAGCCAATAGAACAGAGTTGTGATGCCTTACAAGAGCGAGGTAAGGAATAACTTTAGTAATGAAGCCTATTGGTCAAATTTATTCAGAAAATGAGTAGGGAAATCCACTATAAACGTAATATTTTGTGGGTACAAGTGTTTGTTTAAAGACCAGATATATATGCTCAGTGAAATGTCTCCTGGTCTTGAGATCAACGGTAATAATAGGGGATGCACATTTCATTTATTAAGACTTTTGATCCCTAGACCAGTAGACATTAATTTCATAGTTTAAAAAAGACGTCTGGCTGTATTTCTGAGATGAGGTATTGTAATTATTTACCATATTTACATTGTTTGGACTGTTGTCCTCTTTGTTGTCAAGGCAGCAAAGATGAGGAAAACAGTCCAAACAATGTAAATAGTGTAAATAATTACAATACCTCATCTCAGAAATATAAACAAATAAAGAAATTAGTCCAGGAAAGAGAAAAAAAAGATTCAGAAAAGAAAGGAAAAAAAAAGTTATTTACACTATTTACATTGTTATCCTCATCTTTGTTGCCATATTCACAACATTTCAGCCATTTTACACCCCGGCTTTCTTCAGGATCTGTCTATATTTCTGAGATGTGGTATTGTAATTATCTACACTATTTACATTGTTTGGACAGTTGTCCTCATCTATGTTGCCATATTCACAATATGGCAACAAAGATGAGGACAACTGTCCAAACAATGTAAATAGTGTAAATAGAAAAGGAAGTCTACTGAAACACATGTACACATTAAATATAATGTTTCAAATAATAAGAAATACAAATACATGTGTGTGTTTAAAGATATTAATTCATTTCTAGCCAAGACTTCTTCCCAAAGAATAAAAAAAAAAAAATTAGTGACACAAACAACCATAAAGAAAGAAAATATTTCTGAAAGAAAAAAAGAAGAATTTTATTTTAAAATAAAATATTTCCTTCTTTAAGATGAGTTTGTATTAAAGCATCTTTCCTGAAGCAAAATATACTTCCACCCATAGCTCAATTTTTTTTTTAATCATTTCACCAGAGCAAGTCATTAAAGCCACTAAGACACAAGGGATTACTGAGCATTGTGTAATTCTCAAAGTGGTGGGCCACAGGCTGGTGCCAGTAGGTGAACCATCAGCTACTGGTCTGCGGCCAGTGTCCAGGCTATGCTGAGGAATTATTTGTAAAGACTAAGGTTATATAATTTACATTTTTATGTTAATAAAAAGCTTATTTTCTATTACTTTTTATATGATTTTTTATTGAATTATTTTTTTGCAAAATAAATAGAAAATAAAAAAATAGTCAACTTTTATTCATTATATATATATCATTTCTGGTATAAATTAATATTGCCATGAAATATTAAATGTACAGGACACATTGAGAAAAAAAAATGCCGGTCAGCTATATCAGATAGTTTGAGAAGCACTGTATTAAAGAATATGAGAAAAATATACTATTAAGGAAAGAAGATGATAAAAGAATTAAGACAATATAAGATAGCGATTGGTATTGTATTTAAATTTTTGAAAATCAAAGTTGTCAGGGATGCAACAAGCTGGAGAGTTTCACAAGGAAAAAGTGTGATAGAAGAAACTGTTAGCATAATCATATTATCATAGTATCATATTATCATAGTAACAGGAATGAATATCTAATGACTAAAATATCATTGAAAAAGTTTGCTTTTGCATATGGGTACCCTAGTGTCACAATTTGATACATTCTTCAGTTCTATTCACTATATTTATCTTTATTATCTTTTATTTTTAGGTGAAAAAGATGTTTCTACCTCCAACCAACACTTTGCATCCAACCTTCCGTTTTGGCTATGTTATGCACAGTGGTCAGCGTGGCCTCTTTAAACTGGACATTGAGGGAATGAAATATATGAAGAACATTGACCTTAACCAATACAAGTGCGAACCTGAAAACCTTGCCTTTATCCCACTTGGTAAGTTCACAATGAATTCTTTTTCCCTTAATGGTGAACATTAATTCATTATTATGAAATGTAGAAAGGGTCCAGTAAAATCAAAAAACAAACTCATCAAAGGAAAATTCTTTTTCTATCACAACAGTTCCTCTATCTATTCAACTCATCAAACAAGGGGAACATTGCCCAGTGGGGAAAATATTGGACATCCACATTAGGTTTGATTTAGCACCTTCCGGAATATTGTTATTTCCAAATCATAAAACATTTTTCAAATTTACCCATTTTGAGACCATTAATGATGTAAAAAATAGTTAATTTATGCAGGTACAAAAATTTAAATAACAAAGAAATGTTTTAACAGAAAGTGTGACAGTGAAATGCAAAGTCACATTGGGATGGCAAAAGGTATCTTCCAAAAGCTAAATCAATTATTAAGCCACAGGAAAATCTCATTAGGAACAAAGAAAAGATTACTGAACTGTTACATGATATCAGTCTTCCTAGAAGGCAGTGAATGCTGAACAATCTCCTCACAGATGAAGAAGAGACTTGAGACAACAGAGATGTGGTTCTATAGAAGGATGCTGAGAATGCCATGGACTGAATATATGAGCAATGATAGAGTTTTAGAGAAAATGGAAAAAAAGACTTATATTTAACAGCAGAAAGAGAAAGCTAAAATTTCTATGGCACATAATAAGGAAAGAGGGCTTAGTAAATTTGACACTAATAGGATATTTTGAAAGCAAGAGGGGCAGAGGAAAGCAGTGTAGTAATTGTATGAGTAAACAGAGCTTAGGACAACAGTAAGAGTGCTATGCTTTATTCAACTAAATGAAACTCAGCTAGGACAACATAGCTTAGAACAACAGTAAGAGTGCTATGCTTTATTCAACTAAATGAAACTCAGCTAGGACAACATAGCTTAGGACAACAGTAAGAGTGCTATGCTTTATTCAACTAAATGAAACTCAGCTAGGACAACATAGCTTAGGACAACAGTAAGAGTGCTATGCTTTATTCAACTAAATGAAACTCAGCTAGGACAACATAGCTTAGAACAACAGTAAGAGTGCTATGCTTTATTCAACTAAATGAAACTCAGCTAGGACAACATAGCTTAGGACAACAGTAAGAGTGCTATGCTTTATTCAACTAAATGAAACTCAGCTAGGACAACATAGCTTAGGAACAACAGTAAGAGTGCTATGCTTTATTCAACTAAATGAAACTCAGCTAGGACAACATAGCTTAGGACAACAGTAAGAGTGCTATGCTTTATTCAGCTAAATGAAACTCAGCTAGGAAAACATAACTTAGGACAACAGTAAGAGCGCTACGCTTTATTCAGCTAAATGAAACTCAGCTAGGACAACATAGCTTAGGACAACAGTAAGAGTGCTACACTTTATTCAACTAAATGAAACTCAGCTAGGACAACATAGCACTCTTACTGTTGTCCTAAGCTATGCTTTATTCAACTAAATGAAACTCAGCTACAAAAGAAAAATAGGAGTTAAATAGACAACTGGGGCAAAGCCATTGCTTGTACATGGTGAACATAGGATACTATTACTACTACTACTACCACAAGCACATAACATAGCTAACAACTTTGTGTAAATGGTTAGTATAACAAGGATTAGGAAAGATACCAAAAAAGACAAAATTCAGTAATAGCTACAAAGGACAGGTAATTGTGAAGAGCCATGATCACCCATGTCCTGAAGTGACACAACACAGAAAAAGAAGAAATTTCCAGAACCTTCAGTTCTTCCAAGATGGTATGACTGGTATTATTGCTTATGGAAGGGACTTGATATTGATGGAGTTTATCTGTTAATTAATGAGCATATTTAAAAATGTTTACTTTTAATTCTATTTTTCCACAAAATGACTCCCCCGAATACCATATTTGTACTTCCTTTCTCATCAAATCTATAAGGTTGATATGAAGACAATTATTATTCTATTTGATTTAAAGACACTGATGGCAATTTCTCATAGACACTGCCATTTGGGTTCTGATGAGATTTCATCTACAGCGCAGTTTAAGATGAATGTCAACCTGGAACACGTAATTTAAAGAAATCAGGTCACAAAATAGGCTGTACTAGTGCTACACAATCACAAAGAACTTTATGAAGTAACAGAAACTATATCTCTCAATGACTTGCAACAACTAAAATTGATATCACCTCTAAGTCAAAGTGAAAATAATGACATAATCAAGAGGCTGACATTCCACATGACTTCAAATAAAAGGTTAGAAAAAAAATCCCCCATCAATACTGGCACACTTGAGAAAGCTATTTTCCTGAAGAGATTGTTTTAAGAGAAAGATTTTAAAAATCTCAACTGACAGCAGTACTGGCTGCTTGGTCAATGAATGTGTAAGGTTTCCTTATAAGGAAACAGCAATTATTACCATTATCATAAAATCCCCTCGTAAATCATTGTTCACAAAGCCAAGTTATTCTTCTGAATATATTCATGTGTGTTTACACACACAAAATTATTAAACATAGTACAAGCTCCTTGGTTAATGAATGCTGAATGTTTCCTTATAAGGAAATGGCTAATATTACCATTTCCACTGTATGCTGCTACATTGTATGTCTACATTGGTTTGAAAATAACACTAAGCACTGATATTTCATTGTGTCTTAAATTATATATATATATATATATATATATAGGATGCGATGGATAAATTGTCATCTAAATTATGCATAAATGAAAATGACACTGATATCTAATTTTAACAGATATATTTAACAAAATTACACAAAAATATCTTAAGGTATGAAAGAAAAATTTATTCAATAAAACTGCTCTTGGCTTCAATCATGGCCTCCAACTGGAAGCAATTGACAGAAAAAAGTCGACACAGCTGCAGCAACACAGCCAGCCTCATGTTTGCATTTGACAGACAAACAGCTGCCGAGGATAAAGACTGAAAAATCAGACTGACCAGCTGAAGTTTTCCATTCTCCTAAGTGCAGAAAGATCTCTACCAGAGCTGTATGCCCACTTTCAAGCCTGAAGTTGACTGACAGACAATCCTTCCTTGATCCAAACAAACAAGGAACAAGCCAGGAACAACACAGGGTTACTAAAAATAGGTGAAAATTTGGACAGCACATTCAAACAATGTAGAAAAAAACTTTTGTATGGAATCTTTAAAGGAAAAAACAGACTTAGTATTGCTCTGATGGAGATGGTGAAAACTAGGTATAGTCTTGTAAATTTTCTTTTTTTAATCCTGGTCAAAGTTTTAAAACTATTGAATAAGATCTCATTGATGAGGAATCTCAGTAATTGTTGAAGCTCTTCACTGTGTTGAAAGATTAATCATCAATCATTCATTTCACGAGTGTTAAGTGGCAGAACTTTTGTTACATTACCCAAAATGAATGTGATGACTTTTACGGTCCAACGTCTTTAATCTGGCATCATTGGAACCACAGAAAATGTTAGATGACAGAAATCACCACCAAAGGAAACCTTATGTAAATATAATCTTGCCAGCTCATTCTACATGTATACATTATTGTGTTATCAAAGGTAAAACAAGCTTAAAAGAGGAAATAAGACAAACATTAATGCTTCCAAACAAGGTTCTTTTTATTGTTTCATGCAATACAAAGACTAAAGAAAATATTTTCTATACTATATGCAGCTATATATAAGAAATGAGCATGACCATATCACTAAAACACTCTTTGCTGCTGCAGATAATTCTAAACAATGTGTGTTACTACTCTGATAGCCACTAATGGTGGCCGATTAAAAAAAAATAATAAATAAATAAAAGAATGAACCAAGGGAGTTGCTGAACCAACAATTACTGGATTAAAGAAGTCAGAGTGTAAAAGTTATTCTTTTCAAAATTTGAAAAGCCTAGGGCAAGTATTAATTTAAACTGACATTAAAAGTTCTGTTGGAAGGTTTTTCACTTTCTTGGGTGATCTAATAATAATAATTTGTCTTTTCCCTCTCGCCCGCTCTCCTTTTCTTCTTTTTCCCCCCTCCCCCCTCCTTTTTTTCCCCCCTCTCTTTCCCCCCTCTCCTTTTCTTCCTCCGCCCCCTCGTCTTTTCCCCCCCCCCTCTCGACTCTCCTTTTCTTCCTCCGCCCCTTTTCTTCCCCCCCCCTCTCTCGCCCCTCTCCGTCTTCCGCCCCCCCCGTCTTTTCCCCCCCTCTCGCCCGCTCTCCTTTTCTTCCTCCGCCCCCTCGTCTTTTTCCCCCCTCTCGCCTGCTCTCCTTTTCTTCCTCCGCCCCCCGTCTTCCCCCCCTCCCTCGCTCTCCTTTTCTTCCTCCGCCCCCCCCTTTTCCCCCCCCTCTCTCCCGCTCTCCTTTTCTTCCTCAATTTATTTTTGAACTGTTCAGATATTAAATAATTTCCTCCTCTGCCACTGACTATAGATCGGTGTTCTTGTGGTATGATGGTATTTGAGGATATTTTTTTAAAATCATTTAACTCCAGGCAAGGCAATAAAGCCAATAGGATAAAAGAGGTGACTGAGAGTTAAAGAATATAAAAAAATATTAAGGAGAGAGGACAATAAAAGAAACATAATTTACAAGACATAAGATAATGATTGACATTGCATTTAAATTTTTGAAGATCAAATTTAAAATCTTTGTTGGAACTTTTGAGCTGATCAATATGCCATGCCCAAGCAATGATTGATTGATTTGTTGGTTTGTTTATCTGCAGATCAACTTGTTATATGTCATTTAATGGCAAACTTATTTTCCTTGGGAGCTTTGAAATAATAAAAATAGGATATATTTATTCTGCTTTCACATTTGAATACATGGTAGATGATACTCAGCTTTTATGCATATACATGTGTGTGGACATAAAATATATATCACCATCTCTAGTAATTATGTGGTTTTGAAGTTATATTTTTGAATACAGTTTGATTTCTTTAAGAAATTGATGAAAGCATCCTTTCATATTGGTTGTTTGGTTGGCTGAATTTGTTTAGCAGCATATCAACCTCGATGGGTTATTTAAATCTGTGTAATAGGGAGATAAAATTGTATTGTTTGTAATTCTACTATAAATAGCTATTGCTGGTCCTTTTTATATAAAAATGTATTGCTGGTATTTTTACTATAAAAATATATTTTTATACTTTTTTATTGTTTGGGGTTCACTATTTATCAATAGCTGTGACATTAACAGCTGCTACCACCCTGGGTCAAGGTGAACTTGGGAAAAACAGCAATTAAGAGATATCCATGCTCCTCAAAATCTTGTTACAAGACAGTTATGCATTTTCCAATTTGTTGCGGGTGTTACTAACATCAGTATTTGAAATTGGGAATAACATGCTGTCTTCTGAAAATCCCACAACAAAGATGGCAGACTTGGTATGTGAGTCCATGTAAAGAAATGGAAAGAAACAAGAACCAATATATATGTACAAACAAATGATAATGTATTAACAAGAAAGATATACAAGTGACAATGATCTGTGTAATAAAAGAATATGAAAACCGTTTACGTTCAAATATGTAACGTTGTGAATGTGTGTACATACATGGGTTGTCTATATGTGGTTTGTTTAATGTTCATGTGTTTCCCAAATTGAAAACGTTCTCTGCAAGAGATTTACATGTTGACTTGTAAATAGAAAATTTAAGAAGAAAGTGAGAAAAAATATTACTGGTATTTATAGCCTAGAGAGCATCCCCTAGTAGTGGTTTCAAAACATTAGGAGGTGGTAACATGTCAACCTTGAATCTCCTAATCAAAGGCCATGTTGCTGGATGTAGTTTATTGTCATACCCAGGATTCCCCCAAGCAACAAAAGGAAAAGGATGGTACCAAGGGTTATTTTAATTTGCTCCATGATAATCTCCAGCTATTTGCCATCTCATTCACAGAGGTTGTGTGAAACATATCTACAAAGGGACATATCTTGAAGGTTTTCTTCTGAATTAGGGTCCTACTCCCTAAGAGACATGGCTGAACCCTCTGTGATTTTGTAAGTTAAGAAACTTGAACCAATGACCCAACAATCTAACAAAAAGTATTACCACAGTTACTTTCACTTTCACTTTCAGTCATTTGCCTATTTCTCTCATAGTTTAAAAATGCAACATGGTGGTGGTTTTTACAAATGTTCTTAATTGAGTTATACAGGTTCTGACGGGTGAATTGTTGCCATATTAAATTTTTAATTTTGCTCATGCACATTGTTTTTAATTTTGTCAACTGCACAGTATACCAGGGTCACTTGGGCACTGTCTGTGAGAAAAAGAGCACCATGACACAATTCACTCTGCCAGAAATCTGGAAACTGCATGCTGTACTACTTAGCATTTTGTGCCAGATGCTCCAATACAAACATTTCTGAGTGTCTGGATAACAATCTCAAATGAGTTCTGAGGATTCAGAATGAGTTGGATGATGTAACCAGTCAGCATCATGGGGTTTGGAGTGATCACTCATGATGGCGATGTTATACCTTCATTCATTTTCTCCACATACCTCGATATAGAGACCTACATCAAGTGTCTGGAGAAGGTAGAGCTGCCCTGGATCAAGAGGGTGGCTGCTGGAAGACACTATGTCTGGCAACAAGAATCTGCACCATGCCACACAAGCAAGGGAATCCAGTCATGGCTGTCAGACAATTTCTGCAATCATATCACCTCTTATATTTGGCCACCTAACTCCCCAGACTACAACCCCCTTGATTATTATGTGTGGGGTGCAGTTGAGTGAGAGACCACCAAAACTCCTTGTAACACCAAAGATGAACTGAAGGCAAGGATTGTGGCAACATTTACCAACTTAAACAAAGAGAACATCCAGAAGATATGCAGTAAATTCCAAAGTCATTTGGAGGCCATCGCTGAAGCCAATGGTGATTTAAGAAATTTACTCTTTAGTATTTAAAGATATCTTTGTGTAATTTTGGTAAATATATCTGTTAAACAGAGATGTCAGTATTATTTTAATTTATGCATAATTTAGATGACAATTTATCCATCACACCCTATATGCACCAGTGCGTATAGCATCTTTCTAGCAGTCAATGAATTGATATGATTATAAAAATATAAGAATGTTACCAAGTGGTTAGAACATTCACTTTCCAACTATGAGATCCGGTCAATTTATCAAGAAAGTCAGGCAATCCCAGCATGCATCACCTTTGGAAAGTGCCTGAAGACCATACAACAGGTTGACCCAAAATGCTTGTGAGTGAAATTGGGTAGATGGAACTATTTTGGAGCGATTGATGGTTGGGCTAGCACAAAGTCGCAAGTCATCGTGACTGAGTGTTTGAGGTTGCTGGCCTTGTTCAGACTGTTCATCATGACAGATAATCTGCTCTCTCCCAGAAACTAACTAAGGTCTGCTTAGCATAGCTGCAGCATAAACCACAAATGGTCTCTGGAGGTGCTGAACAAACACAAATATGCCTGAACAGGTGTCTGCTACAAGGATTGGCAAGCCACCCTAATAGACAGGGATACTCGGGTACAAATACTCAGCCACCACATACTTGTAAAATCTCCATTATCTATATGTTGTATCATGATTGAAATTGTAGAAGAATTAGTCTTCTATCAGTTTAAACCTGAGTAAAACTTATGACTAATAATGTTTATTTTCAATGAAGTTATTCCTTCCTCTTTTCTATGAATACTTTCATGGTAATTGTTCAGATGAACTTTCCTCTTTGGAACTAAGACTTGAAACAGCTAGATGGAACCATAAGTTCTATGCTTATGAAACCAATTTCTAGCTCTGATGCAAGGAAAGTTGGTTCACTGTGTTGCACTAGACATTTATTTTTGCTAGAATATATCTTATATATTTAGAAGTTTACAATTTTCCAGGTATTGCATATAAGTGCCCTATCTGGTCTGATGCTTCTGCTATATATTTAGTGATTCTTGATAAAATATGAAGAAGAATCTGCTGCATTATGAGTTCTGATCTGGCATCAGTCACTTTCCCACTACCCTAATGTAGATTCTCTGTACCTTTTCTATAAATGCTTTCCTCTTTGGTACCTAGACTTTATAAATTTAAGTGCAGTACTAGATTGGCAGCTAGGTCTCATCATTTTTCAGTTAAATGCTATATGTAACTAAGTTCTATGCTAACAGTTTCTTCTCTCACACATCTCACTTGTGGAACTCTCTTCCAGCCTTTTTACTTTTCAGTCAGCTTTGATCTTCAAAAGTCAAAATGCAATGTCAATTGTTATCAGATGCAGCAGGGCCAATCACATGAGGAGGTTACTGGTCCTGACTTGGCATATTACCTTCAGTTACTTTCCCATAACCGTAAAATAGCTTAACTGCACCTTTCCCATAAATATTTCATGCTAATTGTTCTGAGGAGCTTTCCTCTTTGGTACCTTGACTTTAAGTGCAGTACTAGATTGGCAGTTATGTCTCATTATTTTACATGCAGTACTCGATTGGCAGTTATGTCTCATTATTTTACAGGTGAAATAGCTAGATGTAAAATAGATTCTATGCTAACAGTTCCTTCTATCAGATTTCTCCCTTGTGAAAATCTCCTCTGGCCTTTTGCTTTCCAATCAGCTTTGATCTTCAAAAATTTAAGTACAATATCAATCATTACCTTCTGTCTTTTCAAATTCCTGTTCTTTTATTGTTCTTGATAATGTCTTGTTTTTCTCATACTCTGTAATCCCTTGTGTTTTAGTAGATTTACTACTTGCTTGGGATGAAATGGTAACAGTCATCTTCAATACCCATATGTTTTATCATAATGATAAGACATATGAGTATTGAAGATCAGGAGGATAGTATTGGTGACTAAAAAGTATTGAAGAAAAACTGGTTTCCTCTTAGTTTAATCCTTTTGCATTCAACACATCGAAAACCTTACCCTTAATTATCAGCTCTCAATGTTCAACCTGCCATAATCCACGTCATGTATACTCTTCCTTAATATATGACATAATATTGCAAAGTCTCATCCTTTTACAGTTGAAATGGCAAGATGGAACCATAAGTTCTATGCACATTGCACCTTCTTGGGCTAACGTTTTTCACTGACATCAAGTGGGAAGATTATATGAAACCAATTACTAGGTCTGCTGCTAGGAGAGTTGGTTCACTGTGTTGGACTAGACAACATAATTACAATTATGCATCCAGTGTGAGCCAATGTTTATGTCGTGGGTTTGAGAGTGTTGAATGCTGTGGGGTTAAGCCTAAATAAAAGTTATTCTTAAGAATGTTATCTCACTTCACTGAAGAATTTGGTACTATATATATGCTTCTTATCAGTACATCCATGTGCTTGTAAAATTATCAGTATTTTCACAATATATACAGCAATTTAAAAGTTTTAAAATAAAAAATTTGCATTGTACAAATACTTTTTTTCACCTATTAAAATGGATAAATGAGATTTATTTCTATTAAATCAATTTTTTTTCTGTTTTCTATGCATATTTAGTTATTATGCATCTGTATACAGTTAATTATATGAAAATCATGTTTATTCATTAGTTGAAAATACAGTAAATTAAAAATTTGTATGTGTACAAATATTTGTTTCCTCAATTATATATATATATATATATATATATATATATATATATATATATATATATATATATATATATTTATAGGAGGCATGGTAAAGTAATGGATAGCAGCTTGTATTGAGGAATTGGAGAGCCGAGTTTGAATTCCATTCGAATCCATTACATTCACTTACGTGCTAATAACCTTGGGAAAGGTATGAATCCTCCTCTTCTCCCTTCATCTATGGGTAAATAGAAGGACAGACTGGGTTCTATAGCCTTGGATGGCAACTGGTCTAGGAGAAGGATAACTTTGAATTCAAAACCTGTGGAGGGTCTTGTGGCACATAGTGCACCAGGTCTCTGTATTCGGCCCTTCAAAAAGTGTGGATGGTCCTGCACGAAACCTTCACCACTATAATCAAATCTCATGTGCTGGTGTCGTGCTGTCAGTTTCAAAGGAACTGATCTGCTTGACCCTCATACGTCAAATTCAATGGGAGAGTTGACTATATATATATATATATATATATATATATTCAACGGGAGAGTTGACTATATATATATATATATATATATATATATATATATAGGGGAAATGTATGGTGGAAAAAATTTTCTTGTGACACGTTTTGTTCTTTAGGACTTCAGACTAAATTTGTTATGCTGGTGTGACTACAGATGCACATGAAGGAGAGATGCTGGGAATTTTAATATATATATATAGATAAATAGATAGAGATTTTCTTACATATCCTTTTATTATCTCGACTGAATGACTAGGTGACATTTGTTTTTTCTTTTTCTCTCTTTGTACAGGTGGCCACATTGTGATTCAGTGCCTTGCCAATGAAGAAAATGGAATGCAGTCCCTACAGCTGATCTTAGACTACATTACTGATAAGGTTATTGCCAATTCCACAACTGCGGGAATTCCCTATGTCTCACCCGATTCACAACACATGGTCAATGTGAATAAACATGATGGACTGCTCACTGTGACTAAAATCACAGAAGATGGTAAGTTTGTTTTTTTTTTTTTGATTCACATGGAGCAGAAGCATTTGTGTACATATTTGTTTTTTATTTTTATTTTTTTTATTAGTATTTTAGATTTTTCGGATTTCCCCGGCCAATCTATCATTGTTAAAAACCCAATAAATTTCTTTATTCTAAATCATTTTTTCTATATAAATAGGCTAGTGGCTTCCTAGGGAAAGTAATGATTATCCTGGAAAGGGCTAAGATTTGTTTTTTTACCAATATTATGTTACATATTGACATTGATAGAATATAAAGAGGTTAATTAGTAAGTGTTACATGATGGAGTTATAAGTTGAATTTTGGGCCAAAATTTTTACTGTATAATGTTTGATCTATGGGATTCATTGAGCTGACAGTCATAAGTTGGATGATCTATTGAATTCACTGAGAAGTGTTTGTGTAAGTACATGTATCAAAACTGAAGAAACAAAGTGATATTTTCACCTCAAAATTAAAAATATAAATAAAACCCCCAAAAAAAAAAAAAAAGCAAAAATGATTTCTCATCTTCTAACAATAAATGAGTAGGTCTAAGAAAAAACAAGATAAGATATCCTTAGATGTGGACAGCAGAATGAGAAAAATATACCCCCACTAGATTGAATAAAGGGTTCAGATCAAAATTCCACAAAACATACCCAGATTGACAGACACCTGATGAAGGCCAGTGGAAACAATAGCTGAAACATTGTGATATTAACAACAAAGATGACAAAGTTAGCCTGACTGTAAATAATAACTCCTCCTTCCAGAAATTCAGACAGAAATTACATTTAAATGTAGCTTTATATGTACTTATACTAATCCAACCTTCTCGGGAATCTCATTAAATGCTTTTTGAACATAGATTTACTGGAAGAAGAAAAGAAAAAGATTAATTTATTGATTTTCTCTTTAAATGCAATATCCCATACGGGTGTATATGATCATGGCTCTCTATAGAGTTTTTTTTTTTTTTAAATTTAATTGTGAGTTGTCATACTTCTGGAGAAATGTATTAGAGTGGTTTCTCACCATTTTCTCCAGAGTTTGGAATTCAGAATTGTACTTCTAGACTGACTGCCATACCATGCCAGAGAGCGTAGACTACCTGGCTATTGATGACTTCTCCTGGACTGACTGCCATACCATGCCAAACAGTGTAGACTGCCCGGCTATTTATGACTTCTCCTGGACTGATTGCCATACCATGCCAGACAGCGTAGACTGCCTGGCTATTGATGACTTCTCCTGGACTGATTGCCATACCATGCCAGAGAGCGTAGACTGCCTGGCTATTGATGACTTCTCCTGGACTGATTGCCATACCATGCCAGAGAGCGTAGACTGCCTGGCTATTGATGACTTCTCCTGGACTGATTGCCATACCATGCCAGACAGCGTAGACTGCCTGGCTATTTATGACTTCTCCTGGACTGACTGCAGTACCATGCCAGAGAGCATAGCCTGCCCAGCTATTGATGACTTTTCTGGGACTGACTGCTGTACTATGCCAGAGAGGGCAGTCTGCTTGGTTATTTATGGTGAGAAAAGACAGACTAATGTTTTTACCAAGGGTTTTTGAGTGAAAGTGGATGTAACAGGTGAAGCTAGAATTTGAACTCTGCTTATTGATTCAATTTTGCACACTGATAACAATTATGCTATCTGCACACAGGCCCATGAAATAATCACAGATTTAAAAAAAATTTCTATATGAAAAATATGTATCCAAAGGTAGTCTGCCCAGTTATTTATGACTTCTCCTGGACTGACTGCCAGTCTACCCTGCTATTCATGACTTATGAAAATATGTAGCCAAAATATTTTCTGCATTAAGTATATCATTAATTCATACTATTGATTATCTGTTTTTTTTTCTTTACAAAGAAAGAAACAGACTTATAGCAGCAATAAACATCTGCAATAGATTTCTTCTGTCTCTCGACCACAACACTTGTAGCTAAATCACAGTTCAAACGATAGTCCAACCTAACAGTCCAACAGGCAATGTAGAAATGACAAAATGGGGTCACACATCTGAACTTCACTTCTCACCAGCAAAAACGCGTGTTCGTCCACCATGCTCAGAAAATCCAAATCACCCCCATAAGCAAAAAGCAACTGCTTTTGTTCACCGAGAGATCTTTCTGATTGGTCATGCCATTCAGAGGAGGGATGAATATTAGCATAGATTCTGGTCCTTAAAGTTGATTTTTGCTAACTAATTTTTGGTAATTTGTCTTCAGCAGATCACACACAAACACAAACTCTTTTTCGAGGAAGCTGATTATCTCTTTCACTACATTCTTGTAGGTTTGCTGCTGTGTGACTTCCTCAAGCAAAACATCATGACTGCATTAGACTGAAAATTTTCATATTAAATAGTGTTTTTATTGTGATCGTTTTTTTTTTAAATTTTGCTTTATCATTAAATAAACCACCATGGACCAAAAGAAAGTTCCGAGTGTGTTGTTGCAGAAGTCACTAGGCTAAGATGTAAGTGGGCAGTATGTGGAGGAGATGATGGAGGATTATCAGGAAGAACTGACTTCTGAAGAACTCCAAGACCTTCAGCTGGAGCAGCAACAAACAGCAGCTGAGGAAATAGCTTTGAAGGAGGAGAAGGAGAGGGAAGAATATGCCTTCTTAAGTGATTAAGAACATATCTTTAAAATTGAGTGAGGTGCAAAGTTTTGTTAAAAAATAACACCATAACAAAGCTGTTGCAAGCCGTGTATTGTTAACATGTTTAATGACAATGCCCTGTCACATTTCAAGCAAATTTTAAAAGCAGAAGCAAAAAAAAAAAAAACTTCTCTGAACAGGATCATTATTATCAGGTTGAATTTAAATATAGACCCCATGTTATTAAAAATTGGATCATTATTATCTGGTTGAATGCAAATACAGACCCCATGCTATTATTAAGTTTCAAACATCTTTATTGATTTAAACCCAACAGCCCTCCTTATATACAGCCTCTATCCAGTTGGGTAGATTGTTTTTTTACTACCTATTTGCTATCACTCTATACGTTTGACATCTTTGCCTTTATCTAAGAATCCTTCATCTGAATCTGCATTAAGTTTTTCAAGTTCTAATCAGTTCCTTTAATGTCCTTTCAGACTGATAAGTTTTTGCTTACTGCCTAATCTAGAGATTGAACTTTGAACTCTAAGGATTGGCATCAATGTTACCATATTTTAGTCCACTAGTTCTATAGGATTCTGGTCTAAATTGTGCATGAAAATAATAACACTTCATCTTAGAATTTCAGACAGTATTTCTCTCAAACTGCCATTCTTTCTTTGAGGAGTGCTGGTCATTTTGCTGTCTTTGTAGTAATTCTTTTTTCTTTTCTTTTAGGAAAATTTGGCTACAGCTTCACTCTGACAACTAACGGTCCGATTGATGATATTAGCTTCTTCCATTCTTCAAGGAAAAGTGGATATGACTTGTACTTGACGTCTGCCAAACGCAATGATGTCATCTATGTCAATCTGGAGACGGGCAAAATGGAAATCATTGAAAGTAAGCCTTCACAATATGAATTATTTTAACTACCATTTGCTTATGGGCTTTTTTTTTGTTTAGCCACATATCAACCTCAATGAGGTATTTAATGCCAAAATCTGAATATTTTGTTCATAATTTTTTGTTTGGTGCGGGGGATAATTTTTTTTTTTAGTGATACAAGTCTGGAGGGAGGACAAGTGGATTCATACCTTTTCCAAGGGTATCTGCATGTAAGAGAAAATCCTTCAATGCAAGCTGAATTCATTTAAAAAATAAAAAATTAGAATTGAATTCACTGTAAAGAACATTTTTGTTTTTTTTCTTTTACTATTGTTGACCCATTACAAGGCCTTTGTGCCACTCAAAGTAGAGTTTTACTGAATGGTGATGGGATGTTGAAAGTGTGTATAGAGAGAGAGCAAGGGTTGCATTCAGGGCCGGATTATGATCTGTTGGGGTCTCTAGGTTTATGAAATTATGGCGCCTTCTCAGATGGAGCCACCCTCAAACCTGCCTGAACCAGTCTTTAACAACACTTACAGAGCTTGAAGTAAACTTATTGCAAATTCTTTAAATAAACTGGAATGGCTATCTTTTGTTTGTCAATAAAAATATTCTTTACGAAATACCACTATTTTATTTATCGCAAAACAAATTAGCACATATTTCAATACAACTGAAGTAAAAAAAAAAAAAAAATTTTTTTTTTATAGTCAACATTATAACCAAGTCTTATGTTGCAGCCTATACTAGGCCTACAGGATAATCCTGACCTGGTTGTGTAACATAAGCATAAGTAGGATAGATAATGTTTGAACCTTGACTTGAAAAGGATCTACAAGGTGATCCAAATGTCTTGTCACTCCTATAAAATATAATTTTCTATTTCAATGCACTGTCGAGTATTATCAAGGAGAGAGTTTCACATGAACAATACCAAAATGCCTATCAGTTGAAGGATGTTGATTGTTGCAAAGGCTCTCCAAACAGCAAAGCACAGCTTCATAAAATATCACACAGGACATGGCGCTGCATCATGTTGTGCCACAAAAATGGTGGTGTTCATACAGACCTTCTCAATGTGTGACAGCATCAATGATAATGAATAAACTGAATCCAGTACATGTGCTTTGTATTACTTGTTCTATTGTTCTCATTACCTTTTTGGTAATGGGGTGACAAACTTTTGGACCACCCTGTATATTGCAACAGTTCTGGAGAAGAAACCGAGTCAAACTTACTCCTTACCATTACAATATGAAGAGAAGCAGTTTTAGTAGGCCCAGTGTATGCGGCACGGAGAGTGCTGAGCTGTGTTGGGTCAGGACAGGATTGGTAGAATCAAGAAATGTAATTTACCCAAATATTTTCCTTTTTTTATCATTTCACCTCTAGCAAGGTGATAATGCCACTAAGACACAAGGGGGTTACCTTCTGCCATTAAAAAGAGAGGTAGAACAGTAAGGGGCTAGCAAAATTTTATCTCTAAAGAAGGGGTTGAATGGTAAAAAAAACAATTAGTCACCTATGCTATGACTTTGAACTCCATCAAGAATGGAAATTGCCTATTGGATAGTCAGCCAGATGCAACAGCAATACTCCATTTATAGTCTGATCTGGCTCTTGTAGATATAGAGCATGTCAGAAGCATTCAGATACTTTCTGGAAAAATACAAGGAACCAACCATTTTTTCCAGCCTCTTCAGCAATGAACTGTGTATATAAGTTCCACTATGAACTTGAGCTCCAACAGACATGTCCTAGCTGTAAATGTTTGAACTGGTGTGCCTGGAGGATAGGGCTTATCTTAGCAGTTGCTATGTAAATAGCAATAGAGTAGTAATAGGCTTACAATGTTGCATCTGAGGTAAGATTGATTTTCTGGTGGCTTTTTAGAAAGATTAACAATTATTACTTGGTTTTCTTGCATCATGCTTTGATGCTTGTTATTAAATCTTGTAAGATTTTATTGTTTATTCTTATGTCAGAAAGTGGAAAAGATACCTGAGCATTGTGGCAAAAGAAAAAAAGGGATGAAAAATGAGTAAAAATTTAATAACCACAATTTATGGATTTATGGGTGTTGACAACTGGTGTTTATTCCTTATCTCATGCCTATCCCTGTTTTGTTGGATGTCCCTTGAGCATTTCTTATCTGCCTAACCCAGTCATGTTTTCTTGCATCCCCACCTTCCAACCTGCCTTACCCAAATCTCGGAGATAAGAGAGAGGTAAAAAAGGAAGAAAATAAATCTGAGAAAGAAAGAACTTGGTGAAAAGGGGGAGGAAAAGAAAGAATGAAGAGGAATGAAAGGATGAAAAGGAATGAAAGAAAGAAAAGGAATGAAGGAAAAGAATGAAAAGGAATGAAAGAAAAGGAATGAAAGAAAAGAATGGAAAGAAAGAAAAGGAATGAAAGAAAAGAATGGAAAGGAATGAAAAAAAAAATGGAAAGAAAGAAAAGGAATGAAAGAAAAGAAAGAAAAGGAATGAAAGAAAAGAATGAAAAGAAAGAAAAGGAATGAAAGAAAAGAATGGAAAGGAATGAAAGAAAAGAATGAAAAGAAAAGAATGAAAAGAAAGAAAAGGAATGAAAGAAAAGAATGGAAAGGAATGAAAGAAAGAAAAGGAATGAAAGAAAAGAAATGAAAGAAAAGAATGAAAAGGAATGAAAGAAAAGAATGAAAAGAAAGAAAAGGAATGAAAGAATGGAAAGGAATGAAAGAAAGAAAAGGAATGAAAGAAAAGAATGGAAAGGAATGAAAGAAAAAATGGAAAGAAAGAAAAGGAATGAAAGAAAAAGAAAAGGAATGAAAGAAAAAGAAAAGGAATGAAAGAAAAAATGGAAAAAATGAAAATGAATGAAAGAAAAGGAATGAAAGAATGATGAAAATGAGATGGAAGGGAAGAATTATTTCTTTCTGATTCAATGTAAAAGCTTCCTTTTTGTCTCCTTTTTCTTTAAAACTTCCTCATTGTTCACATGTTCAGTCCACTGTATTCACAAATCTCCTCTTCATCTGTGAGGGGATTGAATTAACCACTATGTTGATTTTCCTTTGACATGTTTTTTTTTTTTTTCAGGATCTCATATTTATACATAAAACTGATCAATTTGACAGTAGTTCTTTACCACTTAACACCCAAACTTTATTGATTTTAATATTTCTCCAAACTTTATTGATTTTAATATTTCTCTATCATTTCCTGTCATTTTTAATATTTCTTTATTTTTTTTTTTTTCTTTCTTTCCATTCAACCAGATGTGGGTCACAACAGCGAAGAGAAATCATGGCCCTGGCTCGAATCGCAATGGCCAATCATCAGTGGAAATGTATTTAGCGAGTATTTGCTGACCTCGACCAAGTCATCCGTTGTCATAATCAATGGCCACATGCGTGATGTGCAGTGTGAGTTTAAGGATCTAAAGAAGAGTGATGTGGCTGTCTTTGCAGAACCTTACAAAGCCTGAGAAAGAAATATAACCGCTGGTCAAAAATACTTTACCTCTCTTCCTTCCTTACCCTGTCATGAGCACAACCTACCCCACTACTTTCTACTCCACACCAATTTTCCCTGACCACCACAATCTTAACAAGCTGACACAATAGAGGTCAGTGCATTGAATTTTTGACCAACCAACTAAACCCTTAACTTGGGTCAGATATTATGTGCCCCTACGCCCCCCCCCCATATCAATCTATTTATGATTTTTATGACCAAGAGTCCCTTTTCCATTCCCAAATTTCTGGTTAAACTTTTGCACTGGCAGGAATAATGACTTTGGCCAGTGATGGTCAGTTGCCTAGTGCCAGAACTAAAGTATTTCTTTCCTCATCCTGCGGTCCTTTACCCACCTTCTTCATGCTATGGCTGCTGTGTTAAAAAGATACGGAACTGTCACAAACTATGAAGAAAAAAAAAATATAGAGAAACAAAGAAAAATGAAAAGAAAAGCAAAACAATGCTGCTTGAGTGGCATGTGTGTGTGTGTGAGCCTGTTGTGTGTATGTATGTATGTGTCTGTTGTCATTGTTTTTTGTTGTTGGTGTTGTTCTGCAGTATAGGTGCATTGCAGAGAAATGCTTTGTCTACAGGTGCATTGCAGAGAGAACTGCAAAAGAAAAAAAAAACGATGTTGGTTTTTCTTAAAGTTTTTAACAGGTTGTTGTTGCATGCTGCTGCTGTTTCTTCAAGGAAAACAAAACCCTTAAATAATGAAACTGTCTTTGCAAAAAATGAAACAAGTACTTAGAAATATATCACATGCACACACAATGATAAAAATATAGTTTTAAGGTTTGCTTTATTTATGGGTAAAAGTGCTCAATATCAGGGATAGCACATTTGTAAATATAAAAGTGCATACTGAGGTGACAGTCTGTTTCATGCTTGAAAACAATCTTAAGGACAAAGGCCTTTAGATTACATGCAACAGACTGTCAGCACTGACCTCAGAGTCCACAATAAATTTTAATTAAGGACAACATAAGAATATTTATTTTTGGTTCATTCAGGTTGTTCATCAAAGTTAAAATGAAGAGATTTATTACAAAACTTTTTAAAATGCTGGCTTTTCTTAATAAATCTCTATACTTTGCCTTTAATGAAGTTCCGGAAGGAAGGACATTGCAAAATTTTATCATTTCAAAATTGGGAGGTACATTTTTCTTTAATAGGACTTTTTGGTCTGAGCTAGCTGATATTATTTTCACTGTACAAGAAATTAAATAAAAACAAGAATATCAACTCTAACATAATTTTTAGTGGGTACCTATATTTCGGTAGATGCTCTGTTTATTTTTTAACCAATATTTACTCTATTGGCCTGAACATAAGATTTATTGATCTTCAGGCCAGTAGATGAAATAAAATACTGTTTAATAAATAAACAAAACCTCTACTCAACTATAGATATCCACTAAAAATAATGTTTAAAGTAATATATATATATATATATATATATATATATAAAATCCATATAAGTTTAATGGTCAGAGTTGAATCACACCAGGAAACATTCGTATTAAAAATCACTCAATACATGTATGAAAAAAACAAAATAAACCAGGCGATCAGTTGAATCTGCTATCTTGGTCTCAAGCGACTTTTATAAAAAGATTTTTATAAAAAATTACCTGAGGATAACATAAGGTTGAAACCAAGGTAGTGGAGTGGATTCAACTCATATGTGTATATATATATATATATATATATATATATATATATATATATATATATATATATATATATATATATATATATATATATATATATATATATATATATATATATATATACACACACACACAAATTTTCTTTCATCACTCATAGGCACAAACCTCTTCTTTTTTCTATGTTTTACCCAGCAGCAATATAGCATGGTTAGTCTTATCAACTTCAGTTTTAGCATGAAACAGAATTATAGATATTGATATAGATGTTTTCATAATATAGTATATTAAAACAACAAACTTTGGTTATTTTCTCTCATCAGGCGAAAATTCTTAAGTTTAGGAAAGGATTTCAGCAGATTTGATGCCAGTACAACAAAGTGAAATGAGAACAAACAATTCTTATAATACGATACATTATTTTATTTTTTTGCATGTCAATTTGTTTAAATCAAAATCATTACAGAATTGTTAAATCTCATTTCTGTAACAAATAACATGCCTCCCCTATGTCTGAGATATACAAGCCTACATTTTCAAGGCAAGCAGATAGATCCTCCTTACTTCAATTCTAAAGTCCCTGTGCCATGCAAATTGTTATCAATATGATTAAAAATCATAAGCAAGAACTGATGACAGTTGCAATAAAAAATTCTTTGGAAACCAAGATTATTTATATTATCTAGAATAGCAATAAAAATAATTTTTAATTTATCAAACTTCTTTTCCTACTTGATATATCACAGCAACATATATATTAGCCTAATTAACTAACAGAACTACGTATTGAATTAATTAACAGGTGTCACATTTATCTATTAGTCACATTAAATACATTAACTTAAATTTGTTCTATACTAAAAAATGAAAACATGTAATCTGAAATTTAGAGACATTTGTATTCTTTCTATGTGTTGTATTGTTTCAGGTTGTAATCAATCATGGCTCTCCACCTCCCCTATCTGTTGCAGCTCTCAACAAGTTCATTCCCTCTGCCCCCTCCCTAAGACCACGTTCTGTCAAGGGAAGGTGACATTTGTATAAATATCTTAAAATAAACTTTAGTTAAATGTTTGCAACAGTTATATATAAGAAAATATATTCTTAAATAGCATAAACTTTGTAGAAACAGCAGCGGAAACAGAGTTAGGTTCTATATTGACAGCAACTCGGTAAAAAAAATAATAAATTAAAACCAAAACAAACAAGAAGTGTGTATATTAAATATGAAAGTAACCTAAAACTGACTCTTGTCAAAATTTCTGATGCGTTCACTGGCTGTGTTGCTTCTATGTACATGTAATTTTTTTTGTCTTGATGTCATTTTAAGCATTTGTTTATTGCATAGCAGAAAGATACCTGTGAGATGAACAGATAAGAAAAACAAACATTATCTATGTTTATCTCTAAACTCATACAAGGAGGTACTGAAAGATCCTTGGTTTCAGCCCACTTTCCAAGTTTGTTCATTGAGAGACAGATTATGTGAAGTATGATGGGCTGAAAAGTTTTCAGTACCCACTTCAAACTATATATATATATATATATATATATATATATATATATATATATAATAAAAAGGTTGCTCCTACTTACAACAAGAAAAATAAACATTTAAAAATGAGCTGTTCTGTTTAACTTTTTTTTTTCTTTTTCTTTTTTTTGAGAGAAAGGAAAAATTCATCAATAAATTTTGAAAAATTAAAAAAATAATGAAACACCATTACAAAACCCTTTTTTTTTTTTTTTTTTTAAGCAATTTTTGGCTGCTATTATATATCATTTTTCTCAGTGATGGCCTAAAAATGTGCTTGAAATTTTTTAAAAATTAAAAAAATAAAAATATTAAAAAATAAAAAGCAAAATATTTAAGAAAACTGACAAAAAATATTTCTGGATATTTAAAATTTGGATTGAGAAAAAAAAAAATAATGATGAAGGTGACAGCTTTTTTTTTTTTTTTTTTTTTTCTTTCCAGGGGAAATTTTGGATGTTTGTTTTGAAGGGAAAAAAAAAAAAAAAAATTGAGAATGTCTCTTCTCCCCCACCCCGACCAATACTAAATGAACGCGAAGTAATTGTTTCTGAGTGGAAAAAGAACAATTCAATTTGTCACATTCTATCATCTTTCTACCTACCCACTACTTGCTATTGATCTATTTTATTTTTTTTTTTTTATCTCTCTTCTTCATATTGATCTACTTGTCTCTTCATAACCATCTATCACTCATATTAATTACCCCTCTGGTATTGTTTTCTTCTCCACCCCCGCCCCCATTTTTTTTTATTACTTCCTGCTTGGTGGCTGAGGCTGTTGCTATTTTGTTTCCAGTACCCCAATAAAACTGAGAACAAACTTGGATTTCGGATACTGTTTTTCAAACAGGATAGATTTACCCAAATCTGGTGGTACAGTGTTACAATTTGTGCATTTGTATACTTGTAAAATCTGCTATATGTTTGTTGTACAAATATTTATCTATATTGCTTTCCACTACATTTTTTTTTTTTTTTGTATCACTTCCCCTCAGTTTTCCTCCTCTCTCATATTGTCTGTTTATCTTCATCCTTTCTCTCTCCGATAATTTCTTCATCTCTCTTTTTCACCCTTACTCTTCTCCTTCAGCCTTTTTTCATTAACAGCTTTGCTGTAAAAAACTCAAAGCCTTCTGAATTTCAAGAAGGGAGATAATATTTTTTGGGCCATTTTTTTTTTTTTGTTTTCAATCTTTTTATTATAATTAATAACATTATTAAAAAAAAAAAAAGAGAGAGAAAAAAAAGACTGAAAGACACACAAAATTTAATTAAAAAATTATCATTGTTTTTTTTAAGTTAGTTATTACCTACAAATTCTACCCTTTCTTCACTGTGACCCACTCTGTAAGATTACTTCAAAGATTCTTTACAGCAAAATCGCAATACACTCGTGTACAACCATACCTGCATTACTATTTTTTTTTTCATTATTCACTTTCACCTAAGGACATCTTATAATGCAAACAGTGGCTTAAATATATTGAAAAACAATACAGAAAACTAAACATTTAAATATAAACTCTAAACATTTAAAAAAAAAAAAAAAAAAAAATTTGGTGTCTTCAACAAATAAATATTTACAAAACCTGGATTGTAACAATCAGCTTTTTACTTTTATTGAACAATATTTCTCTGAAAATAAAATATGCCCTTTTTTTTTTTTTCTTTACAATATAGCAACTGCATTTCTTCTAAAAATGTTTTATAATTATTGTAATAATAATAATAATTATAATAATAACACGGACACTATTTGTAAGTTTTACTGTTTATAACAATATTGTGGCTATATTTGTGGTTATATTCAACAGGAATAATGAAGTAAACTGAAGGAAAAAAAAGGTGTTTTATGAATTTTAAACATTGGTTTTTGTTGCTTTTTATATACAAAAATATGAGCTTTCTTCATTAAAACTTTTGCAATTTTTGTTCCTTTTATTTCATCTATCTTGACATTCAATTCCTACTTTTTGGGGTTTAGCTTGCTATATATATATATATATATATATATATACAAAAAAAACTTGTATACATATCTGCACAGATGTGTGCACACACATATATATATATTTTAATCTAGCTGATTTCATTTAGATTCTTTTTCTTTCCATCACTTTTGTTATATTATCACAGTGTGGGATAACTACTAAGTTTTGCCAGGAATGGTGAAACGTTGTAAGAGCCAGGGTGCAAATTTACTTGTGATTAAGGCACTGTCTAGATATTTTCGTTATAGTGAATTGTTTCTCTTTTGATCAGAGTAGCATCTTTTACATTGAAAATCAAAATTGTGGTCAGTCTCGTTACAGTGAGCAACCAATGCATTGTTTTGTAAAATGTCTCGATTGTGTTACGAGACTGAACACAATTTTGACCTAGTGCCTTAATCACAAGGTCATCTACAGTCTAGGCTTCAATAACATTTCACCATTCCTGGCAGGTCTTCTGTTATCACAGTGTGCGATATCTACTGACAAGATTGATGAAATGAAAAAGAATCGAAATGAAATCAGCTAGATAAAAAAATTCCTTTTAAAATTCCCAATATATATATATATATATATATATATATATATATATATATATATATATATAAAAAGCTTTTGTGCAGTTTATGTAACATATATATATCTATAGATTAATGTAATATATATGTTTCTGCCTATCCCCATTTTATCTGATTTTTTCATTTGTTTCTTTTATTTTGTTTTTTTTTTTATAAAATAAAATTTTATGTGTCATAAATAAATATGAATGATTTCATATGTCAACAATATGCAAGCTTGTTGTTTTTTATTTATTTTGTAACCAAAGGAACAATATCTGTTTGAATTTCTGGAAAAAGAACTTACTATTTACAGTCAGACTAATGTCCTCATTTTTGTTACAATCCAATTTCACCTGCTGTGCTCCACCAACCTTTTTCAGAAATTTGTTGATACAGAACATTTTGAACTGAAGCCTTTGTTCTGTCTTCCATGTCTAGGGATATGTTTATCCTGATTAATGATTGACTGGACAGTTCATTTTGGTATTCCTGGAAGATAAGTCGGCAGGCACAATGGCCAAAACATTATGGCTATAACAACACAGATATTAGCCAGACTGTAAATAAGAACCAAGAGGTTCTCTATTTTTCATTGTACTTTAAGGTACCAAACTGAAAAGGGGTCTTACTAATGGGGAAGAGGCTTGAGAATTTTCTCAATATGCAATAAAACAGGGAATGGACTTAATGAAATTGAAGGCCAGAAAATCATTTAAAGTGTCAAACAATGCAAAATTAATAATGGGGGTGGTTTTAATAAGTTCAATGGGGAGGTCAGAAAGATTTCTATAAAAATTAAAAAACTAGTAAACATCTGCAGCACCTAATCTCTTGTGAAATATCAGATATCTGTCTATATCTCTGAGATGAGGTATTATGATTACTTACATTATTCAAACTGTTATCCTCATCTTCATTGCCATATTCACAACATTTCAGCAGTTTTTACATTCCAGCTTTCTTCAGGTGACTGGAATTTTAAACTGAACTCTTTATTTCATCCATTAGAGTCGATTGTTCTAGGTCCACGTGTCATGCCTCTCCTGAATGTCTCAGTTATTTCCCTTTAACTCAACTCTCCAACTTTGGTTTACCACTGCTGTGGCCTGGTATTGAACTCATAACTCTTTGGGTCTAGTCACTGGATCTAACCAATGTCTTTACCTTAGTGGATGAAATAAAGGGTTCAGTTCAAAATTCAAATCACCTGAAGAAGGCTGGAGTGTAAAATGACCGAAATGTTGTAAAAGATGACAATAACAATCTGAATAATGCAAGAAATGTCAGATTTATTTGTATCATAAAAGATGACAGTAGAGTCCTAGTGGTTAATACACATGCAAGCAAATCAGCTTAAAGCACCAGCTTTCATTAAGTGTTTTTATTACTCGTATGTAATTTCCTTCCATATAATTTGCATGTCTTGTAAAAAGAAAAACCAAAAAACAACAAAAAAGATATTACATCTGTTTACACTCCAGCTATTCTTGGATATCTGATGTTTTCCATAACATTCCCAAACCTATTTTTGTAACACAGCAGACACATGATGAAGGCCAAAAAGTATACAGATAAATCATAAAAAAAAAAGACTGTGATTAATGTTTTTAATGATTAAAACAGCCCATCTGTTTTCCAGACAGAGAAATGATGATGATGAGGGCAACTATGTTGATGGCACAGGTATTCATAGTCAGGTTAATGATGACCTTGAACAAGAAAAATCAACATCCTCTCTAACAAGCGTTCCATGAAGTAGGACTCAGGATAAACATTTCCAAAACAGAAACTATGATCTGGACATTGGAATGAAGACAGTGTCGGCACCTATGCAAAAGCTATCATCAACAATCTATTAAATCTTTTCCTAGACCATGCATTTCATATATACAAGCGCAGTTATGAAGAGATGAGCACTGACCATTTAAACATACCACACTCCAGTTGATTCTACTAATAGAAAACAGCATTGGGGCTTCCTATCCCCAGGCCAATCTACAGAGGATGTGGGTGGGGGCATGTCAATTATATAAGTAGTCAGAGTTGGGATAAGAAGGATCTTGAAAAAAAAAAAAAAAAAAAAAAAAATCAACATCCTCTAACAAGGGTTCAAAAAAGTAGGACTCAAGAGGTTTCCAGTACAGAAACTATGATCTAGAATGAAAATGAAAGCAATGATGACCCCAATTCTGAATCCATAAAAAGAAATTCAGGATGTGGAATGAATAAATACTAAACACTTCAAATACCTCAGCACATAAATCAATTTTTTTTTTTTTTTTTTTTAGTCATTTCAGCCCCAAGCAAGGCAGGAGTGCCACTAGTATGCGGGGGGGGGGTTACAGAAAGTGAAAGTGGGAGAAAAGACTGGGTATATGGAGGATTGAAGAAAGAATAAAAGACGAACAGGTTTCAAGTCAACAGAAGATGACAGTTGACATCACATTTAAATTTTTCAAGATTATAGTTAGCAAGAAAGTGTAAGGGAGTTCCACTGCCAGTAAGTGTGAGAAAAGAAATTGTTGGAGTAGAAGTGGCCATTACATTTAACTATTTCAATAGTAAAAGGGTGGGATCTAGATGTCAATCTAGTGGCATACACAAATTCATGTTGTCGGAACATTAGTGCAAAAAGCTCATTAGAGCAGTTGCCATGAAAATATTTGTAGAAAAGACAGAGGGAAGCTACATCATGTCTGTAAGAAAGTGACTGAGGTCGAGATACCAAGTCAGGATTGATTATATTGCAGATCCTTCTTTGGATTTTGTCAAGAACCTCAAGATAAACAGCAAGGGAACCAGACCAGATATGGCAACAGTATTCAATGCACGGATGAATGGTAGATTAGAATAGATTTAGTATAGGTGATAAAGAAATTAAACATAGGACAGGCTGCACTGGAGACAGTTTTGTCAAACATCACAAGATGCTACAAACCAAAACATCAACCTAAGAACTCAAGTCATGTTCTTAAATAGTTTGTTCGATCAAGACTTTCATATGGATGTCAGAAATGTCTAAACCGTATACAACAGCTTTCTCAAATCAATGATTAAAAATTGCTTTGAGCAAATGAATCCTGTTGGTCTTCAAAAGAACCATCTCCCCTCAAAACTCATGGATTGGCACTACAAAATCACAAAGAACTGTACCAAATAACAAAAACTACATAACTTGATGACTTTCATGTAACTCAAAGAGAAAATAATGACATAATAAATGTGTTGACTACTTCAAACAAAAAGGTTAGAAAGGAAGCCAACAATCCCATCAGTGTTGGAAATATCAATAGCAGTTAAGGGAAGCCAGTTCTCCTGAAAAATTGTTTTAATAGAAAGATTTTATGAATTTCAAACAAAAGTAACACTGGCTGTTCAGTCAATGAATATTGAATGTTTACTTATAAGGGAAATGCTAATATTACCATTTGGGAAGATGAGAACAGATACTACACTTAGTATTTCCTAGTCCCGCCATGGTGACAGGATACATAAACATTGCGCAAATTAATTGATACAAAACAAATAATTCTGTTATTATTTACTTTTTTCATATTTTCACAATGAAACATGACCCAATACACATGTTAATACTTCGTATGTCTATTCCACAAAGTCATTCTTTGCATATAGTACTTTGATTTGCTCACTGGTGAGATTTACTAGTGCGTTTGTGCATCGTTACAATCTTTATATACTTCCTTGGAGTAATGTCCATTGCAGACAATGGCTGTAGGGCAACTAATCAACAGTCAAGACAATAGTGTCTGGGCGTGATAAAAATCTGATGGAATCATGGATGACACAATATTTTTCTAGGCCAAAAAAATTTCATTATACATCCTGAAAATAGATCTATATTATTGCACACCACTGCAAATGACCTAATCTGAGGAAAAAATAGAATTGATTAGATCCTGTCACTCCAGTGGGTCTAAAACTGACCATATGAAAACAGGAAACTAAAGTGGTTGCTTCAATTAATTAGCATAAGGGTGTATATAACTGGGATCCAAACAGGTGCTACTACCTGACCAGGTCAGGAAAGACCTGGAAACAACAGCAATTAAAAAGTGGTTCCATGCTCCAATTCAAAACCTCCAGTCTCCTGATCAGAGGCCTTGCTACCAGATGTAGTTTATGTAGGACTTGCCAATGTCTTTGAGAATGTAATTAATGTAACAAAGTTGAAACATCACATGAAAAACTAAAAGAACAAAAAATAAATGTTGAAAAAAAAAAAAAAAAAAAAAAATGCGGCAATATTAAAATACTAGGTTTTGTCAAAAATAATTTCTGTTTTTATTTAGACTATTTACATTCAAGACTATTGTCCTCATCTTTTTCAGCCATTGCCCTGTCTCCAACCTCTATAATGATGAATCCTCTTCCCAGTAATTCAGACAAAATTTCTATCTTTTTTTATCAACATTATTCCTCAAGAAATAAAGCATTTTGCATTTTATTCAATTATACATTCACCATTATTTGCAAAGCCTTGTTGCCATTTATCAGGCAGTTCTTCAATAACTTTTGAGTAAAATTCTGCAGGTTTTGATATAAAATAGTTTTTGACAAGCTCTCGAATTTGGATTTTATTAGTGAAAATTTACTCCCATCAAAGTGTTTAACAGCAATCAAAAAGGTAATACTCGGTTAGTGCAAGATCAGGTGAATATGCTGAGTAGGGTGGAAGAGACCAGCTAAGTTCCAAAATTTTTCATGCTTTATTCTTGCTCTATGCAGCTTTTTATTGCCATTGAGAATGACCACATTTTTCCTATTGACAAGTGCAGAACACTTTTCAATAATGTTGGGCTGATGCAAGGATCTTGTATGCAGGGATGGGTGGGTGGGATTTGAGGGTGTTACATATCAGCTCTGTATAAATGTGTATTTAGTGTTTCATTACATTCTAAGAACTCTAAATGAAGAATCTCTGAAGATCTCACCACATGCACAACTTTTTTTTTTTTTCTTTTTTCCATAGAGCTCAGATTTTGGGGTCAGTTATGAAGATTTGTTCTCGTCAATCTGCTGCCTCTTGGGTTGAACATTATCACATAATTAATAAATTGACAATAAATAAATATGTAGGATTATTAGTTAAGATGATACATTCATCATTTCAACTGGTTCTCAAAAATGGAAATTACTTATGACTCAACCTAATACATGTTTTTTTTTTATTATTTACTAAATGTTAACCTAATACAAGGCTCAAGAGCCACACAAGGTCACTGAAGTTTTTGTATGAATGCAAGTTGAAGAAGTAAGATTTTGAGGATATCTAAGATAGATTATGGTTGACTCTAGACTTCAAGAGGTATAGATTGAGGAAGTAACTTCTTGGGAGATTTTTCCTGCTGATTACTGGATCTATCATGGCGTTTACTCCAATACCTGATGACTGTACTGATCCATCACGTGGCTTAAAAGTAACAAGATGAAGTAAAAATTGAATGATAATATTTTACCAAGAATACCTTTAATATTTACTAACTTACTCATCTGTGCTTCATAAGTCAGATTGGGTTCAACTTTTCATTTTTTTACCAACAATATACACTTATAAGTAGATCCATCTTCATAGCACTTACCTAAGAAACAAGGTACAAATGAATGCAAGCTCCATTGGAAAATCAGCTTAATGAGCCACATAATCAAGCTAAAATCCAAATTCTAACAGAGTGTGAAGCAGAATTAGAATAGAAATAGAACAAAAACAGTACAACCTTATTGAGAACACTGGAACAAGAAATGCAATATTTATCAGAATTATATCAAAGAAAGCTATACAAACGTAGAAGGAAGTACACCTATGTTTTATAGATTACGCAAAAGCATTTAATAAAGGTACAGCACCTATTTGAACTGTTAGGAAAACTAGATCAATTTGGGGAAGATATTAGGATAATCCAGAACTTATACTAAAAGAAAACCACCTGCTTATGAATAGAAAATGAATGAAGCAGATTATGTTACTTTATTTTTCATTTTTTTATGGCTTATCAATTCTTTGTGAGTTATTTAAAGCCGAAACATAATTTGAATTGTAAAAATCATTTTTTTGGATAGTGAATACTGCATTAACAATATTTAAGAATAACAATAATTTTTCCAGATACAAATTCTACTATTTAATCCATATCTCGAGGGAGGGATGCATTCCTACCTTTTTCAAGGGTATTTACTTGTAACTGGAATTCAAACCCAACTCTCTAATTTCTCATTCCAAGATACTAACCATTAGACCAACAACAAATCCAAATTGAGTAAGTAAACAGAAATAGAAATGGATATATAACAAGGATGTATCTCCTCATCGGATTTATTAAAGCTCTACGGTGAGTCTATCCTAAGGGAGCTGGAGACACTACAAAGATTTATCATCAATGGGAGTATTTTTAGCAATATAAATATTCAAATCATACTGTGTTAATGGCTGACACAGAAAGAAAAGTACAGGACATCCTAGACAAGGTGGGAGAACAAAAGAACTATCAACTGTAAAAACAAAGAATGTATAGTTTATTAGCAAAAGAAAAAGCCCAAGTTTTCAAACTATGAATTGGAGAAGTCAACATCAAGCAAATGCTGATATTTAAATACCTGGGAAGTCCTAACAGAGGATGACAAATGCGACACTAAAATCTGAACATTGGCATGGCAAAAGATGCATTATAAAAGCTAAGCAAATTATTAAGAAACAGGAAAATGTTGTTAGGATAAAAAAATGTACTGGAAGGTTATGTAATATCAACCTTCTTTTATTGCAGTGAAGGCTGGCCAATTTTCTCTCAGATGAAGAGAAAACTGGAGATAACAGATATGTGATTCTACAGAAGGATGCTGAGTATGCCATAAACGAAGCATGTAAGCAACAAAAAAGTCTTCAGGTTAATAGAAACTAAAAGGATACTTATACTCAAAAACAGACAGTGACAGCTGAAATTTTGTAAACATATGATGAAGAAGGAGGACTTGGAGAATTTGACACTCACAAGACATAAAGAAAAAAGTGACAGGGGGAAACAATGGACCACATACCTGATGAACTTTTGTAAATGGATGGAAAAACAGGGTAATGGGAGTTTAAGAAAGGGACAAGGATTACTATGGGCTAAATGAGATAGGAAGTTGTGGAGAAACATGATCATGTCCATTAGGACTTGATAAAGAGAAGATCCACCTATCAAAACACCTGTAATTTTGTTGTGGCCTGTTTGGGACCAGAAAGAAAGACATGTAAAGAAGAAGGTAGGTTGAACAAGTATATTGAAATGACAGAACATATTTATATATATATATATATATATATATATATATATATATATATATATATATATATATATATATAAATAAGAGTGTTATTAGTCAGCAGATAAAAGTGTCCGTCCAAAACTGTCAGGTTATACACTGCATCCCAACTGCCTCCTTAGGAAGTCTCGTAGATTAGTATTTATGAAGGAGGAAGTGTTCATTCTAATGTAGATAGGTCACCATAACAAACTTAAAATGGTTTAGGCTTCAAGCCATCCCCCTTGATTTATGTATTAAAACAAAGTGCTATTTGTATGAACTTATTTCTACCACAAATGTCAAACTTAAGAATTTCTACTTTCTTCCTCATTATAAGCGTCTCCAATGGAGAGTACTCAAAGCAGTGTGCACACCTTGATTGTTATAATGACAATATTTGTACCTTGCAATCTCCCCAAGTTTCCACCACCAGATTATCCCAAGAGAGAAAAGTGTTAGTTAAGTGTATCTTAAAGGATTGTAAACTTGAAGGGATTAAAAAAAAAAGAATTCTGGTATTTGGTCATATTGTTGGAAGTGGGATTGGATGAGAACTTTCAAGTATGTCTCTGGCAATTTTAAGTTCAAACCCTGGTTAAAGGAGTGCAGAAGGTGCAGGCCCAGGCAACACTCTTGAAAAAATTAGCAGAATGAGAATCTAACCAGAAGGACTGAAGGAAAGATCCAGTTGGAAATAACCAAAATGTTCCCAAAATGGACACCTGAAAGAGGTCAGAGGGGACAAGAGCTGAAATGCTGTAAGTGAAACAACCACAATGAGGATGACTGTCCTAGTAAAATCAATTGTGGAATGAAAAAGATTTCTTTTTCAAGGATCAAAATCGGAAGAGTTCTCAGAAAATAATGAGATTTGTAGGAGAGTTAAAAAAAAACATTGAATTGGATTGATTCTGAGAAAGAAAGAAAAAAATACAGAAAAAAGAGAAGAAAAAGACAAGAGAGAAAGATAAAAAAGATTCAGAAAAGAATTCAGAAAAGTGAGAAAAAAGAAAAAAATATTCAGAAAAAGAGAAAAAGACAAAAATATTCAGAAAAAGAGAGAAAGTTAAAAAGAGATCCAAAGAAAGTAAAGATCCAAGAAAAAAGAAAAGGTCCAGAAAAAAAGAGAAAGAAACATTACAGAAAAAAAGAGAAAGAAACATTACAAAAAAAAGAGAAAGAAACATTACAGAAAAAAAGAGAAAGAAACATTACAGAAAAAAAGAGAAAGAAACATTACAGAAAAAAAGAGAAAGAAACATTACAGAAAAAAAGAGAAAGAAACATTACAGAAAAAAAGAGAAAAAGAAAATAAAGATCCAGAAAAGAGAAAAAGAAAATAAAGATCCAGAAAAGAGAAAAAGAAAATAAAGATTCAGAAAAGAGAAAAAAAGAGATAAAAGATCTAGAGAGTAAGTAAAATAAAAGATGCTGAAAAGAAAGATAACAAAACAATGATACACAAAAGAGAGAAAAATATAAAAATCCAGAAAAGGGAGAAAGCAAAGAAAACCAGAGCATACAACAGTGAAACATTGTGAATATTGCCACAAAGATCCAGCAAAGAGAGGAAGAAAAATAAAGATTCAGAAAGAGTGAAAGAAAAATAAAGATTCAAAAAAGAAAAAAAGGTTCAGAAAAAGTGAAAGAAAAATGTTTCAAGAAAGAAAGAATATTCAGTAAAGAATGTATAAAGGATCCAGAAAAGAAAGAAAAATATGAAGAGAAAAAGAAAGATCCAGAAAGGACAGAAAAATATAAAGAGAAAAAGAAAGATCCGGAAAGGACAGAAAAATATAAAGAGAAAAAGAAAGATCCAGAAAGGACAGAAAAATATAAAGAGAAAAAGAAAGATCCAGAAAAAAGAGAAAAATATAAAAGAAAAAGAGAAAGATCCAGAAAAAGAGAAAAATATAAAGAGAAAAAGAAAGATCCATCCAGAAAAATAAAGAGAAAAAGAAAGATCCAGAAAAAAGAAAAATATAAAGAGAAAAAAGAAAGAAAAAAAAAAGAGAAAATATAAAAGAAAAGAAAAGATCCAGAAAAAGAGAAAAATATAAAGAGAAAAAGAAAGATCCAGAAAAAAAAAGACAAAAATATAAAGAGAAAAAGAAAGATCCAGAAAAAAGAGAAAAATATAAAGAGAAAAAGAAAGATCCAGAAAAAAGAGAAAAATATAAAGAGAAAAAGAAAGATCCAGAAAAAAGAGAAAAATATAAAGAGAAAAAGAAAGATCCAGAAAAAGAAAAAATATAAAGAGAAAAAAAGAAAGATCCAGAAAAAAGAAAAAATATAAAGAGAAAAAAAAAAAGATCCAGAAAAAAGAGAAAAATATAAAAGAAAAAGAAAGATCCAGAAAAAAAGAGAAAATATAAAGAGAAAAGAAAGATCCAGAAAAAAGAGAAAAATATAAAAAGAAGAGAAAGATCCAGAAAAAGAGAAAATATAAAAAAGAGAAAAGAAAAAGATCCAGAGAAAAAAAAGAGAAAAAATAGAAAAGAAAAAAAGAAAAAAAAAAAAGATCCAGAAAAAGAGAAAAATAAAGAGAAAAGAAAAAAAAAGAAAAGAAAAAGATCCAGAAAAAAAAAAATATAAAAGAAAAAAAGAGAAAAAAGAGAAAAATATAAAAGAAAAGAAAATCCAGAAAAAGAAAAATATAAAGAGAAAAAGAAAGATCCAGAAAAAAGAGAAAAATATAAAGAGAAAAAAGAAAGATCCAGAAAAAAGAGAAAAATATAAAGAGAAAAAAAAGATCCAGAAAAAGAAAAAAATAAAAAAAAAAAAAAAGATCCAGAAAAAAAGAAAAAATATAAAGAGAAAAAAAAGATCCAGAAAAAAGAGAAAAATAAAAGAAAAAAGAAAGATCCAGAAAAAAGAAAAAATATAAAGAGAAAAGAAAGATCCAGAAAAAAAGAAAAAAAAAGAGAAAAAAAAAGATCCAAGAAAAATAAAAAGAAAAGAAAATCCAGAAAAAAAGAAAAAATAAAAGATCCAGAAAAAAGAGAAAAATATGAAGAGAAAATAAAAGATCCAGAAAAAGAGAAAAATATAAAGAGAAAAAGAAAGATCCAGAAAAAAGAGAAAAATATAAAGAGAAAAAGAAAGATCCAGAAAAAAGAGAAAAATATAAAGAGAAAAAGAAAGATCCAGAAAAAAGAGAAAAATATAAAGAGAAAAAGAAAGATCCAGAAAAAAGAGAAAAATATAAAGAGAAAAGAAAGATCCAGAAAAAAGAGAAAAATATAAAGAGAAAAAGAAAGATCCAGAAAAAAGAGAAAAATATAAAGAGAAAAAGAAAGATCCAGAAAAAAGAAAAAAATATAAAGAGAAAAAGAAAGATCCAGAAAAAAGAAAAAAAATATGAAGTGAAAAATAAGATCCAGAAAAAAAGTGAAAATTATGAAGAAAAAAAGAAAGATCAAGAAAAGAGAGAAAAATATGAAGAGAAAAAGAAAATCCAGAAAAAAGAGAAGAACATAAAGAGAAAAAAAAAATAAAGATCGAGAAAAGAGAGAAAAATAAATAGAACCTCCCACTAGAAAAAAAAAAAAAAATCTGTACGACTGCGCTTTGTGACCTACAGAAATATACATGTCACACCAGCCTAAAAATATATATATATATATATATATATATATATATATATATATATATATATATATATATATGCCATAGCAACCAGAGACCAAATAACAGCTAGAATGGTAATAATAATATTGTCCATTTCCTTAGAAGAAAACATTCATTGACTGAACATCCATTTCCACTTTTGGTTGAAATTTATAAAATCTTTCTCTTAAAACAATTTTTTCAGGAAAATAGGTTTCTCAAATCATTATCATTTTTCCAGTATTCATGGTGGGGGGGCATTCTTAACATTTTATTTGAAAGTAAAAAGTCAACATATTGATTATCATTTATTCTCCTTTCAAGGGATACAGTTTCTGTTATCTAGGTACAGTTGTTTGTGTGTTTGGGATACTGTAGCCCCCGTTTACAATGTTCAGAGTGGGATTATTTTTACCAAGACCGTCAGGCTTTACTCACTCAAAGCCCTTTTACCCCATTGATCTTAGGAAGCAATTGTATACAGCTGGCTGTTTAGATATTTCTTAACAGGTTTGGTGCCATATGAAAGTCTCGATCTTTCAAGTCTATTTAAGAACATGACTCGAGTTCAGAGCTCTGCTTGAAAACATTTACTCAAGTTCTGCGACGAATGCTATGCTATTCCATCTCTGTTCATTTACTGTTAAAGAAACAAGGCTTTCCAAAGAATTATTTTCACAAAAAACCTGACTGTTTTTTTTTGTTCTTTGTAAACATTACCTTATTATATACAAGATGCAGATAACTGCTATAAATTACATCAGGATATGCAAGGAAAACATAGACATGACTGGGTAGATGAATACTGTTGTGGCCTGTTATGACACAGAAAGAAAAAGATAGGTTGAACAAGTGTATTGAAATAACAGATATATACAAAGTAAGAGTGTTATTAGTCGGCAGATAGAAGTGTCCGTCCAAATTGACAGGTTACACTACATCTCAACTGTCTCTTGGAAAGAGGTAGGTAGGTCACCATAACAAATACCAACACATTTTTATATACACACATAGAGTATGCCATTTAGTCAGCAATATAAATAGTACATCAGATACACCGTTGATATAGATAATTTAAAGTGAGATATAAAAAAAACAAAAGGAAACACCAAAACATAGTCACCATAAAACATATCAACTGCCCCAAAATTTGTCAATTTGGTTTCAGTGCCATGCCTTCAAGTAAGTGTATAGAAAGAGAATACATCCAAAATTCTATTTAAAGCTTTGTAGTTTAAAAAAAAAAAGAAAGAAATAAAATGGCTGCAGGTTAGACCTTTAAAGTTTTCTGATAAAAACAATACGTTCCATGGGATACTAGAATATACAAGTAAAGGGATATTTAATTCTTGTGAGGAGGTATCAATACCACTTGATATGTTTCAACAAAACAATAGAAAATGAAAGCAAAATACAAAACAGACTGAAGTATTTATTCCACTGGAATAAAATAACAAATGATTGCTTGTGGAAAAGTATACCTTTCATTGATCAAGAGAGTCCATATGTTTACATTTCAAATGAAAAAAAAACTTTTCATTACTAACTACAGAGAAATGCAAAAGAAAAGAAATAGTTTCTTTGACAGTATGAGTTTATATATGAGTTTATATATGAGTTTATATATGAGTTTATATATGAGTGCATGAGTTTTTTTTTCAAAGCCAATGAGAACAGATTTTTTTCAAAGCCAATGAGAATAGAGTTTAAACAGGTTGATTTGCTTTTTTTATAGCCAATGGGGATTGTTTCAAAAGCCAATGTCAACGGAGATTTTATTAAATGCCAATGATAACGAAGTTTTATTAACACCAGTGATAATTGCCTTGAAAACTAGAACATAATACAACTGTTAAAAATTATTTAATAATATGTAAGTAAACTGATATAATACAGCAGAACAGGATCATTCATATGAATAACTTCTTTTTTTAATTATTTCACCCCAAGGAAGATGATAAATCCACTCAGACATCAGGTGCTACTAAGAGTGAAAGAGAATAAGAAGACTTTAATAAAGAAAAAGAATGATAAAAAATAGGTTTAAGGAAGATGGAAGATAGCGATTTTTTTTTTAAGCATTTCACTCCAAGCAAGGCGGGAAGCCACTAGGACGCAAGGGGTTACAAAAAATTTAGAGCAAGATCAGATAGGAGTGATAGAAGAAAGGATGAGGAAGGTAGTGGATAGATCAAGGCAACTAGAGATGTCGATTGACATTACACTTGAATAGCTGGAGATTATAGCTCTCAGAGAAACTGGAATAGGGAAGGGAGTTCCACAGGCGATAGGTGCGAGACATTAAGCTATTGGAGTAGAAGAGATGGCTACATTTAGGAGTTTCGACAGTGAAGGGGTGGGAGCGGGATGCCAGCCTCATATGGCGCTTGAATTCATGACGTCTGGGAACCAGCGAATGCAGCTCCTTGGAGCAATTTCTATGAAAGTATTTGTAGAACAGACAGAGGGAGTTAAATTTTTGAAAATTGTAGGTGGCAGGGAAGCAAGAAAGTGGACGAGATTTCCACAGGCAAGAAAAGAAACTATTAGAATAAAACACATCGTTACATCTAGCCATTTCAAGAGTAAAATGATGAGACCTAATTGCCAATCAAGTACTATGATTAAATTCATGTAGTTGAGGAACAAGGAAAAGAGCTCATTAGAAAAATTGCTATGAAAATATTTATAGAAAAGAAGACAGAAGGAAATCATGTCACAGACATGTGAAAGTGACAGCAGCCGAGATGCTAAGTCAGGATGGATAACATTTGGATTTTATCGAGAATCTTGGATTATATAACCACATCACCAGGCTAGATATGGCAGTAATATTCAATGCACAGATGAATGGTAGATTTATAGATATGCAATGAAAATGATCCAAAACAAAAAATTCTTTAACAGGTGTTCAAAGAAATGGGACTTCTAGATGGAAACTATGAGCTGGAATTGGAAAGAGAGAAGTGATGGCACCTACCCAAGATCCGTCAGAAAAAATTACGAATATGAAATTAATAAATACTAAATAATTATTAATAAATAACTCATATTTCCGTTACTATCGAAGTGAAATGGCATAGGTTATTCACAGTTACTATTGACATTGTCTGGACTATTGTCCTCATCTTTATTGTCATATTCATGATGTTTTGACCATCGTACACTCTGGCCTTCTTCAGGTGATATACGTTGAAATTTTAAACCGTTCACTGGGGTAGATTGTTTTTGTTCTACGTGTCATGCCTTTTCTGGAGCTTTCAGTTTCAGTTATGTCCCTTTTGTAACTCACCTCTCCAAGTCTTTGTTCACCTCTGCTGTGGCCAGGTATTGAACTCACAACTCTTTGGCTCAAGTCACTGGATTATTTCAAGCAACACTTTTGTCCACAATGTATCCGAACAATTTAAATAGTGTAAATAGTTACAATACCTAGTCTCAGAAATAGACAGATATCCATAGAATGATCCTGAACAAAAACAAGTATTTTTTATCAGGTGTACCAAGAAATGGGAATTAGGATAAAGACTATGAGTTGGAATTTGAATGAAAACAATTATGGTACGTATTTGGAATCTATCATAAAAATTCAGAATGTAGAATTAGTAAATTTTAAACATTTCTGATACCTCAGTGTACATGTTGTAACCTTGTTAGGGCCAGAAATAAAGACACAAAGTGAGGAATTGAGTTAAATATATTAACAGTAATACAAACATATACAAATGGGAGTGTTACAGCAATAATGTTCAGTCTGTCAGAGCTGACTGCTGGAAACTTCCCTTTCCAAAAGGCAGTACCTGCTCCTATTTATACCTGGGAGAGTCCATGCATGCGTGGGTAAATTACTATAACAAGATCTCAGAAAATGCGGTTCTACAGAATGATGCTGAGAATACCATGGGCTGAATATGCAAGCAAATAAGAAGCTTTAGGTAAGATTGAAACGAAAATGCCATAGACTTAGAATCAGAAAATGACAGTGTTGGGGCCTTTTGGGGGCCAGAAATAAAGACACAAGAGACGAACTGAGTTAAACAAATATATTAACAGGAACAGTTATACAAACATATGCAAACGAGAGTGTTAGAGCAAGAATGTTCGGTCTGACTGTCAGAGCTGACTGCTGGAAACTTCCCTCTCCAAAAGGCAGTACCTGCTCCTATTTATAGCTGAGAGAGTCCATGTTTGCATAAGTAAATCAGTTATACTAGGTGCATTCAGAATTTATCTGACTACATTTTTCCTGCCAAAACTAAGCAAAATCCTTCATGCGGGAGGTGACCCACCACTCTTCCTGTGCTAGTGCGAACATTTTCATGTGAGTTCTTGGCTGTTATGCTAAAGATGTGTAATACGTGTTCATCGGATACTTAATTTAGTATAGGAGGTAAAGAAATTGAGTACAGAATAAGCTGCATTAGGAGTACTTCTGTTAGCAAAACCAAAATATTAACCCTAGAACTAGAGTTATCTTCTTAAAAAGCCTCGTTAGATTTAGACTCGTTAAATATTATGAACAGTGGCGTAGCTAAGGGGGGCGAGGGGGGCGGACCGCCCCGGGTGCCAGCACAGGAGGGGTGACACAATGTCACCCCCAACAAAATTTTTCAACCAGGCTAAGGTGCCAAAAATAGTCTGAAAACAGTGGTGGAGACACAGGGTTTCGCAGGCGGGCATATGACCCCTCAGAAATAATTTATGACCCACCAGTTTTGTCCCCCCGTCAGAAATTTTCTAATAAATTGTCGGGAAATTTGTGAGTAGGAAAAATAGCAATGTTTTCAGCTTTCATGTGTTTCAGTTGCTACAATCTTGGTTACTAACAAGAGACATTGTTGTAACATTTTATCGGATGCATCATTAATAACAACAAAGCGAAATACGAAGCCAAAAGTGCAACAATTTCAGTCTTGCCTGTGTATCAATTTGCTGAGATACAATTTTCCATTGAGTGAGCGACATACTTTTGAATATATCTACTAGTGTTGGGACGATTAATCGGAATCGAGAATCAGAAAAATCTTAACTTTTTTTTTGGGGGGGGGGGTATCGGAAACGGTATCGGAAAAATTTGTGCCCATTTTCCGATTCCAAAAACGATTCTTTTAAATTTTTAACTTAATTTTCCATTATTGGTACTAATGATAAATATTTATTGTTTTTAAATTATCACTAAAACTAAAATCATAATAACATCAAAATAAGATGTAAATTTATTTTATTTGTATAAATAAAAACAAAAAAATAAACTTTGCATAAATTCTCTAGGTAATCTTTAAAAGAATGCAGTTGATTTACAATCTTCCGAAAAATGCTTAAAAATTAAATAGATCATTTTTGTCAAGAAAAATACTTTCAAACATCATTGATAATTAAATGGTACCCAGAAAATGATACACCGGAAAATTAGCAACAGAAAATTACGTCAACCATGAGCCAGTCGAGACTGTCGGATCTGGCTGTGCTGTCCATTGAAAACGCGCTTACAAGACAAACAGATTTTGACGATGTTACTGACCAGTTTGCCACAATAAAAACAAGAAAACATTCATTCTAAGACCATAGTATCGGATGTCATTCTTTTGTGTATTGCTGTGTTTTGTATTTTTAGTTGTTCTGAAAGTGAACAGTTGCATTTTAAAAATCTTTTAATTTGAACTGATTATTTTGTGGTATTGGATTTTGTCTTGTAAACAGTAACGTACCGGTCAGTAGAGTAAAGTAGAGGTAGAGCATGTATGAAAATTTAGCTACAGCTAACCATTCAGCATAGGGTGAATCGGGGTCATTGGGGTGACATTTGAGCGGACCGCCCCGGGTGACGTTTACTCTAGCTACGCCACTAGTTATGAACGTCTCCAACTCATTCAGAAATTGTTATCAGCTTCATTTACTTCAAAGGAAAATTATACTGAACAATTTAGCTACATTATAATGTAATGTGTTATACAGTGTAGTAGTTTTAATGTCATTTTCAATGAACAATGCAAATTTAAAACATTTTGTCTTGTAATTTGTGTCTAGCAGTATTACGGTGTTATATACGCTTATATCTATTTTTTGTTTGTATTAATTATATTAATTATATGTTTTTTGTAATCTTTTATACGTTTTACACAATTTTTGCTTATCGAATAGAGTAAAAACTTGCATATTTTGCTTGAGGTGATTTATAATTAGTATTCTGGTTTGAATATATTTTCCATTCAATGAACCTCATACAAAAGAAATATCAACTTTATTTGGATTTATTTTTGAAATATTAAAATTTTTAGTCAGTTTGAAAGCAAAAAAGCTGTGAAAATTAGATATTTCTATATAATTTTTTCAGATTATGTTTAAAACCAAATGCTCAAATATTGGTAAAAGCTATGAATCAACATTTTGGTATCAGTACTTAGTACATCAAATCTCAGCTTTTACATGAAGTGCAGGGTTAATTCTCTAAAAAAAAAAAAAAATGAAAAAAATCACCCAGCCAATTTCTCAGATCAGCAATTAAAAATGTCTTCAGTCAAATGAATCCTCTGTGCCTTAAAGAAGACAATCCTTTATCAGATCTGATAGAGTGACACAACAAAATTGCAAGCAAAGAATTTTATCAAATAACAAAACTGACATAACTTCCAATAGCAGCAACAACCAAAATGTAACTAGAAGTGTAAATAATTATATTATCAAGAAAGATGTTGATCTTCCACACTATCTTAAGCAAAAGGTTAAGAAGGAAACTCATCAACACTAGAAAGAGAGACAACAGTGGACTTGAAATGTTTTTTTTTTTTTATTTCACCCTTGTATAAGGCAGCAAAAGACAAGGGGTTATTGGGTGTGGAAGAATTAGAAACAGAAACATTACTATTGAGCAGGAACAAAAAAGTAATCAGCAGGACAGTAGATAGTCAATGACATTGTATTTAAATTTTTGAAGATAAAATTTAGCTGGAAAGCATTTATCTAAAAAAAACTGTTTTAAGTGAAATATTTTATGAATTTCAATTGATAGTAACACTAAATTTTCGGTTAATGAGCTCCAAATGCTTCCTGTATGGAAACGGCTATTCTCACCATTACCCTTAATATATATATATATATATATATATATATATATATATATATATATATATATGCATCATCCACAGACAGATTGTTTCACTGTATCACAGCTCCTCGGTGTGGCTAGACGTCTGATTGCTTCAAGCCGGGATCAAAACCCGACTGATTTGACATCAGTTAGATCTCTTACCTCTAGGCAATCATCGCACAGCAAGGAAGGAAAGGAATTTTAACGTTTTTCTCTATACAAAACATGCCAGCAGCTCATAGAATTCAATTCAGTTTGACTTGAAGAGTAATGTTTATCTCATGATAAGAGCCTTGCATATATATATATATATATATATATATATACCCGATGCGATAAGAACGAGAGTAATATATAAATTCCAGCGTTCACAGCATTAACCCAAAAGAGGGCTCGATACCGATAGTAGAGCGATAATTATTTATTTATTATAATTTTATCATATAGACAAAACCATTTTACTCACTACAAAGATGCAACTTGGTTTCAGTGCATTTCAACTGCACTTCGACGGGTGAGAATCGAAAAATTTTTTTAAATTCTCACCCGTCGAAGCGCAGGTGAAAATGCACCAAAATCAAGTTGCAGTTGTAGTGAATAAAATGGTTTTGTCTACATAATAAAATTATAATAAAGGAATATATATATATATATATATATATATATATATATATGAAAGTGCAAGTCTTTTATCAACAGACTGTCTTTTCTTATTTTCAATCTAGTGAAAGTGTCTTAATCTTAAATTTTGTCTACATATAGCTGACATTACCCTGGCCCAGATGAGACCTTTCAGCCCCAACCTCTGTACTCTTTCAAACTTAGGGAAACAAACAAAAGGACGTTAATTGGATAACTATTTGTATTCCCTGGAATATCGCATGTATCTGTCTAAAAAATGTGTGTCCAGGTTTCCTAGTCCCATGTCACGTCAAGTTAAGGCCTATCCTACGTTCAAAACAGCAGCTTTTACCTTTCTCATATTTACTGGTGTTATGATACGTGAACTGGACAGAATTAGATTCAAATCACAGCATCAGCAGAGGGATATTTGGTAGTATGTTTTATAAATAAGAAACCATTTTTGCTACTTTCAAAGTTAACACATGGCAATATGAAAGTGAAAGAATTTAATTAATGACTAGTGGTGTGGTCATGTTAACACTGCAACAGCAACAAGAAAAAACTGGTGTGTTCAAGTTCAAGCTTCAATCACGTGACCACAATAGTACAAACTATAAGCACACATGAACAGAAGACAGGGTGATGAAACTAAAGATATATTATTGTGAAAGTGTAGATCATTTTTAACTTATCCTCATACAATTGTGTAATATGAAGAAAAATATACACTATTTACATAATTTGGACACTCGTTAGTTAGATCCAGTGACAGGACCCAAAGAATATGAGTTCAATACATGGTTAAGGCAGTAGATAACTTGGATAGGGGAATTAACAGGAGATAACTGACAAATGACATCCATTAAACATCGCACGTGGAACTAGAACAGTCTACCCCAGTGAGTGAAATAAAGGGCTCAGTTCGACATTCCAAACACCGGAAGAAGGCCTGAGCGTACAATGGCCGAAACATTGTAATAAATATAATGACAAAGATGAGGACAATAGTCCAAATAATGTAAATAGTGTACATAATACCTCATCTCAGAAATATAGACAGATACTGAAGAAAAATATTCTCTAAACACTTTTTGTAACAGCCAAATTGGGTGTGCTTTTTTTTCCAAAATGAAGGCAAAGAAAATGTTACTGTTTTCTAAAAAAACAAATTACCAAAAATTAGGAGATTATATAATTTAAATAAAATGTTCAGCACTTTTTCATGAATAAATGAATTGTATACAGAGTAGGTTATTTTATTATGGTTGTTTGGTTGGTTTTGTTTAGTGGCATATCAACCTCTATCAGTTATTTAATACTGAAATCTATATAATCTGAATACAATTTTATGGCTTCGGTTAAATATATCTTGAACACAATTTCATACTTTCAACTATAGATAAAATACATTGCTGATTATTTTATCTTAAAAATGTGTTGTTAGTCATTTTACTATGAATATGTATTGTTCGTCGGTTTTAATATAAAAATATATTTATATACTTAAATAGTGTTTCATTTGAGGGTTCACTATTTGCCCATAGCTGGGACCCTAACAGGTGCTACCACCCCGGGTCATGGTGGACCTGGAAACAACAATAATTAAGAGGTGAAATCACACTCCTCAAAACATTCTGATCACAGGCCTTGCTGGTGGGTGGATTTTATTGTCATACCCAGAACTTAGGTTATTTTATTAGAAAACATTGTAGAACTATTTTGGTGAGGTTAGTTATCTTTTATTTTGATACATTGTGAATACTTTTAAAACTTGGAGGTGTGGGCGATGACAAATATTTTTTGTTTTTATAGTTTTACAAAAAAAAATCTCTGAAGGTATTTCAGTAAAAGATTTTTGCAACATCAAATCGGAGAATCTTGAAAATTTGTTCTGAAACCATAAAAAAATAATTCAATAAAACTTTAAAAAAAAAAAATTGTTGAGAGATGGTGCCTGAATCAGGCATTCACCTGCTGAGCCGAGTACTGGGTACGATGATAAACCATATCCAGCAGTAAAGCCTCCAATCGGGAGATAGGAGTTTTTGAGTGGTGTGGAACCACCTTTTAATTGCTATTGTTGTTCCAAGGTCCAACCCTCACCCAGAGTGGTAGCACTTATTAAGGTCTCAGCTATGAGTAAATAGTGAACTTTGAAACAAAAACAAAACGCTCTGAAAATATAAAAACACATTTTTATAGTAACAATTACCAACAATACCTATTTATAGTAAAAAAGGATTACCAATAATACATTTTATCTATAGTTAAAGGTATACAACTGTGTTCAAAATATTTAGATTTCAGCATTAAATAACCGATAGTCTGGTAAAAAGTAAGTGAGAATATTCAGTATATATATATATATATATATATATATATATATATATAAGTCTTTGAATTATGGCACGTTGTGTCTTTCACATGTTTTGACTATCCATTCAATCACCTGACGAACATTCATGAATGTTTTCAAATTTAAAAGCCTTGATAAACCAATGACATCCTCGATTTTGTATATTGTTGTAGGAGTATGCTGATCATGTTTTAGGTCGGAAAACACATGTCTCCTGGTATATTTATCTCACAACAAAAATGGCGGACTCAGAATGTAAGTCTGGGTAATAAAATGAAAGTAAAAACAAAACTATAAAACACAAATGACAAGCACGTATTAACAAAACAAGGGTATACATACACGATAGAAGATTGTTGCGTGTGAAAAAAAACAATGAACATGAATGAAGAAAATATTTAAACTAGTGTGTGTGTCTGTGTGTGTAGGAAGAGTCCTAGAGTACAATAATGGAAAGTGAAGAGGACGGTGCGCACACAGGTGTAGGCCGCATTTCTCCACATGGCCACCTACATTTTACCATGTAAGAGGAAAAGAGGAAAAAAGGATGACGGAGAATGTTACTTCCTATTTATAGGCTTAAGAAGCGTCCTCTTAAAACGTTTTTTTTTAAGTGGGAGTAACTCCACAATATAAACACGTACAACAATAGAAATCCTACATTGCATTGATAAAGTCCTTCAGAGGACAAAACACATCAGTTAAGAATTGATTTCCCCTTGTCTTTTTATTCATTTTGTTCCTTTCAAGATACGCTCTATCTGAAAATAGTGTATTCTTTATCATTAACATCAATATAAAAAATATTAATTATATAGTAATAATAGCAACAATAGGTAAAATACTTTGACAGCCGTTTCAAAGAATTTTTTCCTGAAAGAAAAAAATTGATACAAATGTCGGAGTTACCTCCTCCTAAGTTCCCTAATTCTTCACCAGGAGTCTCTCTCCCCATATTATAAATACTGGGAAACTTCTTGCCGCTTTCTCTTCTTTCCTTCAGGCGCTGTTTAGTAACTGCCCCACGTAGTCACATGTGGCACAAGGTCGAATTTAAAGTGGGGTTCCCAAGCCCGTAGGCCAGGCCAAAAAATCCCCGTAGACCCCGCATAAACGGGATCGGGTCTGTCTACCTCCCCGGACGAGACTCTGCCCTTCGGCATAGCCTCGTCCGGGTTCCTCTCTGCCCGAAGGCAGAGAGTTTGACTAGCGCAGCTGGGAAAGATCCCAGCTCGACTCAAAAAAGGTCGCTAGTTCTCGCAGATCCCAGCTCGATGCTATTTCAGGCCTCGTGCCGAATCCTACCTTGCGTGGAGGTGAGGTAAATCTCTCTTCTTCATTTCAGCAACAAGATGTAAGTTCTTAGAAGATGAGCGTTTCCAATTTCTGGGAAAACGCTATGAACATTACAAACATTCACCAAATACGAACGTTCACACACAAACACAATGTTAACTATCTATGTGGTTTGTAATTGTTTTGTTTAAAACATATATGATAGATAATATTAATGGTAAATATACACATACATATGCAAAATATATAAATATATATATACATAGGTGCATACACATACATATATATTTTTTGAACAAAACATTCCAAGAGGATAGAATCCAGGTAGAACTCAATGTCCAGGACAGAGTAAGGATATAATAAAAAGGCTTAAACACTAATATTCCATGGTCATAATTTATTCCATTGGAATCGTAAATACGATCCAATTCATCAGACTGGACTTTGAAAAGAAAAGCTATTGCCAGCAATACGTTTTTTAAAAAAGCTATTACCAGTTATACATTTTTGAAAAAACAATTTTAACCAGTTATACTTTTTTGAAAAAAAAAAAAAAATATTACCAGCAATACTTTTTAAAAAAAAAATATTACCAGCAATATTTTTGAAAAAATAAAAAAAATAAAAAAGAATTACCAGCAATACTTAAAAAAAACTATTACCAGCAATACTTTTTAGAAAAAAATATTACGAGCAATATTTTAAAAAAAAATAATACCAGCAATACTTAAAAAAAGTAAATATTACCAGCAATACTTTTTTTTTAAAAATAATAAATATTACCAGCAATACTTTAAAAAAAAAAAAATTACCAGATTACCAGCAATACATTTTTGCAGGAAAAAAATTTATCAGAAATAGATTTTTGATAAAACAAAATATTACCAGCAATAAAAATTGTCGGCATTAAATAGGCCTTTGATCGTGATATATCGCAAAACAAAACAAACCAAACCTGAAGGACGAAACGCCTCACAAGTAAACTTTTTTCCACACACACATACACATATATATGCTTAAAAGCCGCTCTAGCGGGCGGCATTTAAGCGAGCTGCTGCGGAGAGCTCTTGATTAGGCATTCATCACAATAGTTAGGAAGGAGGAGACGCGATAAGCTACAATAAACTACATGAAAACTCAAAATTGATATCTGAATTTAAGTATTTTATTAATATTTAAGCTTACCTTTTAAAAGTTCAACGATAATTCTTCTGCCACCACTTAAAGACAATTTGATGTACGTAGATCCTTACTTTCCATACAAACAATTATTTTTATTTCATGAATGACTTTCGCAATTAATTTCGATTATTAACAAATTTATTTCCAAGTTATTAAAATTGTTATTGTACAAAAAAAAATAAAATTGTCGCAAAAAATCACGCTGAAAACAATCGCAGTTATAAAAACATGGGAATCCAAAATTTCAGGATTGCGGGGTCTGGATCCGACCCGGAATGTTTTTCATTTGCTCACGAAGTTTCTATGAATCTGTTAGGTTAATTGAAACATTTTCATGTTTATGCGAAACAAAATTATCCAAAAGATGAACATGTTAACCACAAGTTTCTCTATAATCTATAAAGACAGAATTTATGAAAGCTTTTCAAAATGTAGAAGGCACTTTAAGATTATTCCTATGCTTGATGGTTACAAACTCCTCAGGAGAAAAATCTTTTTTTTTTTACTGTTGAAAAGAATTAAGAATGGACTTCGAATAAACACGTTGCAAAATAAACTGGCTGCACTTTGTCTTCTTCACGAGTTACGCTGCACTCCTTTCGATGAAATAATTAATGATTTTGTTATAGGAAAATCATGGAATTAAGTCTGTTTCATAAGGAGATTATTATTAAATTTTCTTTTGTTTAAATATTTGTACTGAATATCTGCTATTTGTCAAGGACAGTAATTATATTCTGTGTGGCAAATGGAGTAAATCAATTAATTAGTTTAAAGGAAAGTTTGGGAATTAATTTAATTTTGTAATCATTAATAAATAATAATCATGTATAATTATTTTAAAAATATTTAATAATTTTTTTTTTTTAGAGAAGGGCCTCAGCAGTTTAGGTTAGATAGTTAATTCTAAAAATCTCCAGCATCCCTTGTTCGTGTGCATATAGTCATACCAACATAACAAATTTAGTCCGATGAAGTCCTGAAGGACGAGCGTCCTGGGTAAGACGATAAACTACGTCCAACAGCAAGGCCTCTGATCGGGAGGTTTGGAGGAGCATGGAACCACCTCTTAATTGCTGGTGTTTCCAGGTCCACCCTGACCCGGGGTGGTAGCACCTGTTAGGGTCCCAGCTATTGGCAAATAGTTAACCCCTAAACTGCGGTAAAAACACTATGAAAGTGTATAAATAGGTATTAATACCAAAAATACTTTGTAAACAATTATTACCAGTAATAATTCTTTGCAAAAAAAAGCTATAACCAGTAACAAGTTTTTGAAAAAAAAAAGCTATTACAAGCAATACGTTTTTCAAAAAATAAATAAATAAATATTACCAGCTATACATTTTTGAAAAAAAAAATATTACCAGCTATACATTTTTGAAAAAAAAAATATTACCAGCTATACATTTTTGAAAAAAAAAATATTACCAGCTATACATTTTTGAAAAAAAAAATATTACCAGCTATACATTTTTGAAAAAAAAAATATTACCAGCTATACATTTTTAAAGGAAAAATATTACCAGAAATAGATTTTTGACAAAACAAAATATTACCAGGAAAAAAAATTGTCGGCATTAAATAACCCTTTGAGGTTGATATGCCGTAAAACAAAACAAACCAAAAGGATGAAACGCCTCACAAGTAAACTTTTTCCACACACACACATATTACATATATATATATATATATATATATATATATATGCTTAAAAGCCTCTCTATCGGACGGCATTTAAGCCAGCTGCTGCGGAGAGCTCTTGATTAGGCATTCATCACAATAGTTAGGAAGGAGGAGACGTGATAGGCTACAATAAACTACAGAAAAACTCAAAATTGATAGCTGAATTTAAGTATTTTATTAATATTTAAGCTTACCTTTTAAAAGTTCAACGATAATTCTTCTGCCACCACTTAAAGACAATTTGATGTACGTAGGTCCTTACTTTCCGTACAAACAATTATTTTTATTTCATGAATGACTTTCGCAGGATTTCGCAATTAATTTCGATTATTCACAAATTTATTTCAAAGTTATTAAAATTGTTATTGTACAAAAAAAAATCACGCTGAAAACAATCGCAGTAATGAAAACATGGGAATCCAAAATTTCAGGATTGCGGGGTCTGGACCCGACCCGGAATGTTTTTCATTTGCTCACGAAGTCAGCCCGATTCCAAAATGGTAGGATATGTTGGTCTACGGTGTCTTAGAATAAAGTTAAAAGTGTGACACACTGACATTACCATTTATTATATTGATATAAATATTTTATGATTATACTGTTGAAGAATAAAAGCTAATAATGAAATAAAAATATATTCTAAAAATAAAATGCGGCCCCAGGGAGTATGTGTTTCTAAGCTAAAGCTTATTTAGCTTATAGCTAAGTCCAGCAGTCTACCTGCTTGATTTTGACGGCCCCAATTCAAAGCCGACAACTTGGGATGTTTTTCTGACTGAGTTAACGGTTAATTCTTTGCTTTTCCTCGCCGTTGCTACCATGTCTACTTACAATTTTTCTTCTGGATTTGCCACCAACAATATCATCCGTATATCTTAAGCTGTTATTGCTACGGTCGCCGATTATGAATCTAGGTAAATTGCTCAAAATCAATTGCTAGAAATATAATTTCTCGAAAGGCTGATTGCTCGAAGTAATTTCGAAGCACCACGTAAACTGCGCCGTCTCACGACACCTCAACGGAGTTGGGATATAAAAGGAGCCACAGCACTCAACAATAAAATTGTATTATTTTATCTTATAGTAAATATTAGAAACAATGTAGTTTTATTTTTCTTTAACCACAGGTTTCGGGCAAACTGCGTTTCGAGAAAAAAAAAACATGAACTGCTCTATAAATCTACTCGTTCTTTAATATTAACTGTTCAGTTAACAACAATAAAGTTGTATAAGAATACAACTATATAGTGAATAATAGAAACAATGTAGTTTTATTTTTTTTTTTTTTAAACCACAGGTTTCGAGCAAACTGCTTTTCGAGAAAAAAATAAGACCTGCTAATATAAATGTACTCGTTCTTTAATATGTTAACAAACAGTTCAGTTAACAATAAAGTTGTATTATTTTTATATTATAGTGAATAATAGAAACAATGTAGTTTTTTGGGGGTTTTTTAACCAGAGGTTTCGAAAAAAATGCCTTTCGAGCAATTGATAGTTCGATGAATTATTTTTCGAGCAATTTACCGGATACCGCCAATTACGTATACTCTTAGGTCTTCTAGCATCTCAATGTTTAGCTTCCTGTGAGAAAATGCATTCTCCTTTGACTCCTTTTTCGATATTTTGTGTGCTTGCTAAAGGTGCCAAGTTACAGGAATTTTATTTCCAGTAAATCCTCGAGTTTATTTTAATACTTTTCCCTATATCAGTCGAGTCTTTCTGGAAGCAAGTGCAGCGGAGCAAATGTTTGATGATATATCGTAAGATTTCGAGCGCTGACAGCTCGAACGTGTGACTCCTACAATGCTTTATCTTTACTAGAGTCAAATCAAAGCAAAATTAAAGTTTGTTAAGACCTTTTGCTTGTATAATGAAACACATTATTTTCTTTCAGATTTTATTTACATACATTTAGTTTTTCATTTTATATGAACTAGCTTTAGAGAAAAGTAAAGTGAACATAGAATAAGTTGCGCCAAATGTACCGCAAATTGCTAAAAATCCAAAACATCAACCTGAATCTTCGAGTCATGTTCTTAAATAACCTTGTCAGATCGAGACTTTCATAATGGGTGCTATGCATGGCTTTGTCGATCTCTCAACAACATATGACCACATCAATAGAGACTTCCTCTTCACATCCATTAAAAACCGCCTTCCAAGCATCGAAGTCAATGATAGAGGAATTGTATCGATCTAGAGAGAATCTTACATGTCTGGCGAGGACCACAGTGCAGAAACATTTCAATCCTTATCAAGAACACGCAAGAAGGAAATGACAGCTCTAGTATATTTAATCTTTTCCTAGATTTGAATAGGTTTCGCTACTGGCAGTTTAGATCAACATCGCACATTACTACAAAAGCAAAACGTCCACCTGAAAACACTAGTCATGTTCTTAAAGAGACCAGTTAGATCGAGAATTACATATGCTTGTCAAGCATACCTCCAAAACAGTTCAGAAATATGTATACAGCCGCTTTCCAAGACCAACGTTTAAAAAGGTTTCGAAAGAGTAAAACCCGATGATCTTGTCAAAAATCATCTTCTTTGTACATTTTGGACTGGCGATACAGAATCACAAACAAAGAACAGTACCAAATAACAGAAACCACATCACTTGAGGACATTCAACAGCAGCAACAACTAAAATGGATAGTACAGGTAACAGAAAGAGTAAATAATGAAACCTGATTGTCTTGGCAAAGATCATCCTTCTTTGAATCTTGTGGACTGGTGCTACAGTATCAGAAACAAAGAACTGTACCAAATAACAGAAACCACATCACACGAGGACTTTCAACAGCAGCAACAACTAAAATGGGTATCAAAGTACTGGAAAGACCTATAACAGCTTCTGCAGTTTTCCTAAAATATTGTTTTGAGAGAAATACTTTATAAATTTCAATCGAAAGCATTTCTTGCTGCTTGGTCAATGAATGCAAAATGTAGGGAAACTGCTAATATTACTTTAATCGCTCAAATAAAGCCAAACTTTTACTAAAATGATGAATTTTAATTATTTTAAAAGTGTTTTTAAAGTTTTTTATGTAATTTTTTTGGTAGTACCTACTGTTTACCTGCACATGCGCACGGGCGTTTACTTTTGTGCAGTAGGGCCGCCCACGCTCTCGTTACTACCCACCTATGGCTTCCTAAGCTGCATGCCTAGAGCCCCATCCTACACCAATATGAAGACCCATCTTTCTTGCTATTAAGTATACTGCAAATTCAAAACAATTCATCTAACACCAAACGAACAGTCGTGACTATGACACTACTCACTTCAAACGTAAAGCATTTTGAATCCTGTAAACGTTGGATCTAGCTAGTGTGCGACACATACTGTCCAGGTGACGTCAGTAATTATTCAAACAAACTTTCAGACCTAACTTTAAACTTACTGCAGCAATGCTTGTTAGATTAAAATCAGTGTCAACCCAAATTTACACACATGTACGAGAGTGGGCCAAAAATTTCATAGGCTGACTATGAAAGAGTAATGCTAGAGCTGTGAAATCTTGGATGCATTAATTTCAACTTTCTTTTAATCGATTTCATCCCAAGCAAGCCAGTAAATTCACCAAGACACAAAGAGTTACTTGGTATGAAAGAATTAGAAAACAGAAACTTTACTAAGGAGCAAGAACAAAATAAAGTGTAATCAGGCGGACAGCAGAAAGCGATTGAAGTTGCAATTAAATTTTTGAAGATTAAAGCTGGTTGGAAAGCATGGAGCCGGAAGAGTTCCACTAGCAAGAAGTGCTAGAGAAGAAACTGTCAGCATAGAACCTTCGGTTACATCTAGCCAACAACTGTAAATTGGTGAAACCGCGTCACTAGTCTAGTGCTGCGCTTAAATTCATAAAATCTAGGTATCATGGCGAAGAGAGATATTTATTTCCGCTTATATACAGAAAATGTGGCACGAGGCCAAAATGGGGAAAAGGACAGTCTTCTTCTGTCTTACCGTTTAACTTAGCTAGCCACAAGCACTGACCTAAACATACAAACAATATTCCTAACACCAAAAACAAAGCATTCTTACTTACCTTTCATACTACATCCACCTTAATACTTTATTGTCTCTATGAAAGTCCTAACTAGTCCATAAATTTACAATTCATCGTCTGTTTTTTTTTTTTGGGGGGGGGGTAAAAACAACAATTTAAAAACTAGCCCCAATGAAGAGGGAAGAGCTCATCTGAACAGTTATCATGAAAGTATTCATAAAAAGGGCACAGGGAGGCAGTTTTACGGCAGCGGGAAAGTCACTGAAGCCGAGATGCCGGATCAGGACCATTAATATTGCTGATTCTTATTAATAACCTCATTGTTTCTAGATACATATATTCAGATATATATATATATATATATATATATATATATATATATATATTTCAGTTAATTTTTTTTTAATCCTTGATAAGTTCTAATAGAATAACCGAAACCCCTCCTGTATATAAAACAATTGGACAGTTTTTACACACTTTTATGTCTAGAAAAGAAAGCAAGAAGAATTGAATAAAAAGCTTAAATACAGTAGCTTGTCAGCTGTCTTTAACGAAAGATGTATAAAGCAGGGTTTGCTGCCCAAATACACAAACACAGGAAAGAAGGCATTAAAAGTTTGGAATTGTGCTGATCATACACGTGTTTGTGAATGTTCAGCCACTAAGGGGAAAGTTATCCCCATACCCGGGAGAAAGTCCCGGTTAGTGGTTTTACTTAAACCGCATGCCAGAAGGGAATAAGAGTGAAGACAGGAAGTGTCGTGTTTTATCATTGTTTGACAGAGCTACCTAACGACTTCTTGAGGTAATGCACAAACTAAAAAATAAAATAAAACCATGAGTTTATGTTTAATTCCTACGTTAATTGTATTCATTGTAAAGCATACATGTTCCTTAAGTATAAACGACTTAATAAAAAAAAAAAAAATATTGGTGCTAATGCCACCCGTCGCCGTCCCTAATGTCAATTTTTTTCCCTAATCGCCCTCCTAGATCTTTACACCGACACCAAGGGAACGGTAAAGCCCACTTTGATAATCCTAGATCTAAATGATCTTCAGGTCGTGGGCGATTATGGTTCTCCACATCTTCTTCAATGTTTGTTTTTTTTGCTGTCTATCCTAATGCCTGTTCTGTCAACTATTTACGCAAGTTTCTTAGGTAAGTTATTCGCTGCTTTCAATACGTTTCATGAGTGTTAAATTTTCCAAACCCTCTTTCCTCATTGTGTCCTAAAATATTCAGTCGTGATCAGAGTATAAAAAAGTAAAAGTAGAAAGATAAAGAATCATTAAAAATCGACAAGAACGCTGAAGAGAATGGGAATGGGAATTGTCGGGTGATTGAGGAACTCGCTGAATTTTGTTTCCCAGCGAAAACCACCAGAAACTGATTTAAAACAAAATTAATAAAACGAAGAGATATGAATTAATTAAATAAATTAATGAAACGCTAAAGAAACTGGTGAGATTAATAAAGAAACCGCCTTAACTTTGACAGATGTTAGGTTTTAACACGTATGTTAGACGTTAATATTTAAATAAAGTCTTTCTTTTTCTCTTATCGTGTATAACATGGTTTCAAAATGTCGAGAGATATCGGAAATTGTCTTTAATTATTGACTCACCTGATTAAATAAGTCGCTAGGGAAATTTATGTACTGAATTTCTCTGTTCAGCATCGGATTTGTGTCTGTTAACGTCACGAATGCTTATCTTCTGCTTGCTAGCATTTGCATGTCACTCTGACAAAAAAAAAAAATGGCAGAACTTTGATTTCAAACGAAAGCAAAATGTCCTCATGTATGTTATTTTGTTATAAATATTTTTTTTTCTGTTTCCGACATCATTTCAGACAGTTACGTATCGAGAATTTCTATTTGTAAGCTGACTTTGGAGATTGATACCATTTGCGAAGTAAGAATGAAGAAAAAATAGTAAACTTCGTCAGAGACGAAAAAGTCTATCTCAAAACGACTGCGAAAACCAGCCAGGGAGAGACATCCCAGAATGCAATGCTGATAATAAAGGAAGTCTTTGAAATAAAAACAAAGTCGGAAAACAAAGCGATAAAAACAGCAATTTTTACTTATACTCGATTTTCTCAGTGGTTAGCAAGCTACGCCGTTTATTCTGTATTTTTTCTTTACCCTATAAAAAACCAGTAAAGCACACTAAAGACAATACGCGTATTTTTCAATGCACCCACGTCGCTGCTGAATGTGACATGAAGTCAGTTTAAAGTGGGTTTCAACGGCAATACTGTGGAAAAATTAATCAAGAACCTCTCGGCACTTTCACTTTTGGGGACGCTGGATATTGATTCCAGTCCCCTTCCAAAGGAGAGGTACGGCCAGTGTAACCCGGATATAAGAGAGTTGTCGGGACCGGAGAAGAAGTCTCT
>CAHIKZ030000459.1:780000-857500 GCA_903632075.3 Acanthosepion pharaonis
TAAAGAATTGACAAATTCGCAAAAAGAACTGATTGTTAAGCTTTTGTTTTACCTTTAAGAAGGTAAAAGTTACAGGAAAATCTCAGACAATCTGAATATTCCATTTACTACCATTAGTTCATTCATTACTCAAAATTGTTGAAAACCAAAGAACTGGTGCTCCACGCAAGATTTCTACAAGATTTTCGAAGAAATTAATGCGTCAAATTAAACACAACACAATGACTACTCGTCAAGAGTTGCAGGATGATTTGCTTTCATCGGGAATCTGTGTCACGAAATGGACAATAAGCAATGAACTTCAAAGGAACAATCAAAAGTTAAGCTCCCCTTGAAAAAATTCACTGTTATTGAAAAGACACAGAGATGCCAGGTTGAAATTAATTCATGGAGATAAGGAAAAAGAAAAATCGTATTAGGAAAGAGTATTATGGACAGATGAAACCAGAAATTGAGTTGTCTGGGTGTATTTCTAGAAATTATGTATAGAGGAAAGATGGCGATGCCTTTAAACAAAAGGAGACAGTTCCAACAGTGAAATTTGGTGGTGGCACCATTATGGTTTGAGGATGTTTATCTGCAAAAAGTAATTGCAACATATCAGTAATTGATGGTAGAATGAATGCGGCAGAATAACAACATATTTTGGAAGCAAATTTAATGATTTCAGTTGAAAATTTTGAACTTCCTCCTGATTAGATCTTGCAACAAGGTAATGAGCGTAAGCACACTGCAAAATCCATGGGGAAATGGCTTGCTTAAAAGTAATGTAAATATCCTGAAATATCCGGTCAGTCCCCAGATTTAAACCGAATCGAGACTCTGTGGCGTTATTTGAAAATTCAAACTCAATAGAGTACTCCAAAAAAACATCCCGGATCTGAAGACCATATACCAAGAAGAATGGAAAAACCAACTAAAATTTGCAAATCCTTAATTGAGAACTACAAGAGGTTGGTTGTTGTAGAAGTGAATAATGGCTGTTCTACAAAGCATTAAATGAAAATTATGTTTGTTTTTTTTATATTGTACGAATACTTTTTTCACCCATTAAAATTGATAAATGGGAATTATTTCTATTAAGTCATTTTTTTCGGTTTTCCTTGCATATTTAGTGTACAGTTAATTATATGAAAAGTATCTTTATTCATTAGTTGGAAATACAATAAATTAAAAATTTGTATGTGTACGAATATATGTTTCATTCCTCGCCTCACTGTATACATGCAACTACATATGTTATCTGCATCACGGATATTGAGCACTTTCGACTAAATACAGCACACACACACACTCACACACACTGATATATATATATGTGTGTGTGTTTCAACTATAATTAAGCAGCAAGAATTTCTTTAAATATGTTTTATTAAATTCGACTGCCAAAGTTAGTCTGATTTTTTTATTGTTTTTTTTTCAGTTTGCTAATATGTTGTTCTGATGTTTGCTGCTGTTAAACATTTTCGCGACTTCAAACCGCAAAATTTGATTCGTTTTTACTTTTTAAAATTGCATGGAATCATATATAATTTTCTTTTTGCTGGTCAACATCATTCTTCAGAGAATAAAATACAATTACATTTTATTCATTTAATATATTCGCCCTTATTTGCAATAACCTGTTGTCGCTTATCAGGCTGCTCTTCGACATCTTTTTTCGGGGGTTTTTATGTAAAAGATTTTCAACGAACCTTTGAATCTGGTTTTCATTAAAAAGAAAGTTGTTTTTTTTTTTCAAAATGTTTCGCAACGATCGAAAAAGGCAATAATCAGTCGAAATTCAGGTAAATGTGACGGGTTGGATAGAGGAGACGAACCTAGTTTCGACCTTGCACTGCCATGAAAGAAGACATTTTTCCTGTAGACGAGCGGAGATCGCTTTTCGACTAAACTTTTATGGAACCGTTGCAGCTGCTGGTTGTATAAATGTACATTTAGTGTTCCATTGCGTTTTAAGAAATCTATATGAATAGATCCCACCCCATGCTCATTATTATCTTTCTTTTATGAAGCTCAGCTTTTGGGGTTAGTCGTGAAAATTTATCCTTGTCAATTCATTGCCTTCTCTGTGTAACTTGTTTTTCATCACCTGTCATATTTAAAGAACAGAAGTCGGCTAGTTAAAAATGATACATTCGTCATTAAAATTGGTTCCCATAAACGGAAACTACATATGACTCAAACTGATATATTTTAGCCAAGTATCATCATGCGAGCAGTTTCGACTTGAAGGCACACTGTATATCAATGTGAAATAAGTAAATAAATCTCAAGAGTCATGTCCAAACTCACTGTCTTGTGCTAACTCACAAGCGTCCTTCAGATCTTCAAAGATCTTCAAAGTTTTTTTTTTCTTTTTTTTTTACAGGCACTAAAGGAAGCTTATTAATACTTCTTTTTATTTCATTGTTCAATGTGTGTACTATTGTTTGTCCAAACACACCGCCGATCGAACCCCGAACTAACGCCAGTCACGATAAACTGATGTCCTCTCGAAGAGGCACCGTGCTTTGAGAGGATATTTGGGCCTCAAACACATACCCGACCTCAAGTAGAATTCCTATATACGATTCATCGCTAAAGACGCAGGTAAATGTGTCCCCCCCCCCCTGTACCGCTCCAGTAAGTACCTGACTCCTCATGCTATCCACTATATTTACAAGAGCCAGATCAGGAAGAAATACTGTTGTCATATTTGGGAGAAGCTGGCGAATCCTCACTTTTCAATCTCGATAGAGTTCAAAAACGTCTCCGTGTCCTTGTGGGTGAAAAATTATTTTCCACCCACCAACCTCTCTCTCTCACAGGCGGGGTGTGGCGAGCTTCTCACTGCTCTACCGCTACTTCCATGGAAAGTGCTCGGACGAACTACATTCCTTGCTTCCACCAGGTCTAGAACCTGCCATGCCACTTACATAGTAGCAAATCACCCATATTCTCTTCGTATTCCATTGGTGAGAAGTTCCACTCGAACAGCTTCTTCCCGCGAACCTCTGCCCTGTGGAACCAACTCCCAAGAGGATATTTCCCCGATCACTAAAATCTTAACCTGTTCAAGTCTAGAACTAATCGTTATCTTCCCTTCCCATCCGTATAAACTGCCCCTTAACGTATCCTTCTACGTCGAGTGGCCCCTCGGGAATTGTAAAGGGTGAAGCTGTAGCGGACCGGGGGGGGGTTACGTGTTGTTAAATTAGGAACACCTGTGTTTATTCCTGCTAGAAGAAGGTCCACTACAAGAACATGGCGAACTCAGAGATTGAATCCACCATAACGAAGTGTAAAAAAACCCAACAAGACCGATATATATATATATATAGCAACAAATATATTAAACAAAAAAATTTACAATGGACATAGACATTAACATTTGTGTTTGTGTGTGAAAGAGTTTGTATTTTGATGAATGTGTGTGTGTGTGTGTGTGTGTGTGTGTGTGTTTCTTGGTGTTTTCCTACAAGTGGGCAAAACGAGATCACATTTTGTAAATTTGTCCGCTGAAATGCAAAGTAAAAAGAGAACGAGGCAAGAAATCGCTCAGTATTTATAGTGTAAGGAGAGAGACCCCTAGTGAACAATTTGGACAATTAAGGAGTAGTTAACTCCGACAAATCTTTTGTAAAAATAAATGTCAATGGACGCTATTCTTCCATTTAGTATTAATGACAAAACTATTTCCTTTATATTTATTGTTGATTTTCAAAGCTATTAACTTGTGCTGTTTAACTCCGTTATTAATATCAGGTTCTTTGATTTTAATTTCTTGGAAACAGCATTCATCAAGTTTCTAATTATCAACAATAACCAATAAGTCTTGCTTTTCTTTTTTCTTTTAAGTCCTCTAACGTTAAATATCCGGTTAGTGAAAGCTTTATATGCAATTGGATTACGTTTTAAGAAGGTGACAGCTTTTAACAATTGACAACAGGAGAACTCATTACCGACATAATTTACGAGTTACAGATTTCGTGATCTTCTTCTATATGCCATGTCCTTTCTATAATTTCTGGTCCTTTGTAGCGCTTAATAAATACTGTCTTTTTGTTACCTCTCCCAAACCTTACCCCGCCATCCATTCACTCAAGCTTGTTACGGGCCACGTGTGTGTGTATATATATATATATATATACGTGTGTACTCCTGGAAAAAATATCCACAACAAATATGGCAGACTTGAAGAATGTTTCTACCAAAAGAAATGTAAAAGAAAACAACAAGAACTTATATATATATATATATATATGTGTGTGTGTGTGTGTGTGTGTGTGTATTAAGCAACAAAAGAATTTTCAATAGACAAAGACATTAACATATGTGTGTGGAAATTTCGTGTTTCAATAAATGTCCGTATGCACGTGTGTGTATAATTCTTTCATGACGTTTCCCCAAGGAAACACAGCGTGCCTCCCACAAAATAGAACGTAATCTTCTGCGAGAGCCTACATTATCGTAGTGTCCGCTGAAAATGAAAAGTGAAAAAGAGAAAGAACAAGGCCAGGGTCTCGTCAAGTTTATATAGTAAGTGGATAGCTCCCTCAAGTGGTGGTGTCAGAATTTAGGAGGAGATAACTCCGACAAGCCCACTTGTACGTTGTTTTCTTCTGTCCCGCTTACCTTCAATTTCGCCAGTGAGCATCAAATTTTACAAGTACTCTTTTTTCATTATGTGCTATAGATTCTTTCAACTATCTTTTCCTGGTGTTAACTATAAGTGTCCTTTTTGTTACCATTTTCTAAAAAAAACTTCGTCGTTGCACGCATGTTTGGTCAACGATATTCTCAGCATCCTTCTGTTGAACTACATTTCTTTTACTTCAAGTTTTTTTTTTCATCCGTGAGGAGATTGTCCAGCATTTACTGCCTTATAGGAGGACTGATATGTCATGACAGTTCATTATTTTTTTCTTTATTTCTAATTAAGTCCTCCTGTTTCTTAATACTTTGCTCAGATTTTTTAAATTAAATTTTCATTATTATTTTTCCGTTACGAGATTTTCTTTAAAAAAAAAACCCTATGTTTTCAAGAACTTACATCTCACCAAAAAGAACTCAGAAGAATGGTTCGCGATAATCTGCGTGGTATGGCGGGTCTTAGACATGAACTGGTGGAATAAAGGAACGTATCCATCTGAGGTAGAGTGATAGGAGGAGATTGTCCAGAATTTACTCCTTTATAGGAAGACTGATATGTCATGACAGATCATTATTTTTTTCTTTATTTCTAATTAAGTCCTCCTGTTTCTTAATACTTTGCTTAGCTTTTGGAAAGCACCTTTCGCTATCCTAGTGTGTATTCGTATTTCAGTATCGCAATTTCCATCCTTTTACATAGTTTTAAATAAGTTCCGAACTTTTAGCGACTGACAGCCAGAGAAGTCATTACCATCATAATTTACGAGTGAGGAGTTTTTCGTAATCTTATTACTTCTGTTTTTTGTCACAGTTGAGTAATCTGTATCGATAAACATGAAGTGCATGTAATTTGGCGAAACGCTACTCGAAAGTTGGCCGTTATGCATACACTATGTGGTTTCTTCGTAAAAGCATGTGGCAAAGATGTTATTATCGTCGACTGTTGCGAAGAAGAATATAGATCTTCAGAACAATGCTGACTTTTATGAAAAATAAAGACAAAACTGATCGATTCATTTGAAGCTGAATGATAAAACGAAGAAATATGCCTGATCTCTCTCTCTCTCTCTCTATATATATATATATATATATATATATACATATATATATGTAAATCTTTTTTCTTCTACTTACAATAACCTTATCCGACTCTATATTTAAGATAGCCGTTGGGGAAAAGGCAAAAAATGACGTCAATTACAGAGATGTTGCTGACGCTGAAGACATCACTTCCTCGGTATTCCACGCACGAAGCAGCTTGTAAGGAAACCTTCACAATGCGACAAGATGCTGCCAATTTCGTTACTCTTTACGCGCTTGTGAAAGTCCCCCGAAGCTTTCCAACTGCATTCAAAAATCGAGACAAAAAATGTGACCTCACTCCTGACCTTACACTAAAGAAAAGTAGTAATCCTTGGGAGAGAATTGATCAATATGAATTAATAACGTGAGCATTCTTAAAAGGTACCCCTGCTCGTCGAAATGATTTTTCATACCAACTGAAAAAAGAGAATATTACTGCGGTTGGCAAATTTGCAAATTTTTCTTTTTTTTTTTTAAATTAAATTTTCATTATTATTTTTCCGTTACTAGATTTTCTTTAAAAAAGAAACCCTATGTTTTCAGGAATTTACATCTCACCAAAGAGAACTCAGAAGAATGGTTCGCGATAATCTGCGTGGTATGGCGGGTCTTAGACATGAACTGGTGGAATAAAGGAACGTATCCATCTGAGGTATAGTGATAGATAGCGGCTTGGATTGAGGAATTTGAGAGCCGAGTTCGAATTCCACTCGAATCCATTAGGAAAGGTATGAATTCTCTTCTTCTCCCTAGCAATGGGTAAACAACAGGACACGCCGAGTTCTGTAGCCTTGGATGGCAACTGGTCTACTGCGGGAAAAAAATCTGCCTCGTCAGTCATGGTTGATAAAATAGACAAACAAAAATGTGAAAAAAAGAAAACGAAACAGAAATATTTATTCTATCAAGAAAATTTTCTGTGGAAAGAAGATTTGAAGGGAATTTCTGGAACCAATGAAGGAAAAGTTGAACTGCTGTACGTATTGTCTAAACCAATGCTTCTCAACCTTTTTCAGCTCATGGACCATTTTTTTCTTTAAAAAAATTAAAATGGACTACTACTTTTACTTTTAAACTGTTCTGTTTTTCACACTATGAAAATGAAAAGACAAAGTAGTCTACTAACATTTTAAAATTTATTTTAGTAAACAAAGATAAACACAGGATTCAAAATCAATTTTGATGATGTCATTCAGCCTTCGTCTATTCAGCTAGTGACTACCTCGATCTTGGTATTTCTGACACAAGATATCGTAATCAATTTTGATGGTGTCATTCAGTCTTTGTTTGATAGTTCCTCTGCTAATGAAATCTAATGTATTTTTTTCTACTGAAAACATCCACGACAGCCGAGATTCCAGATTCCACCATCCAATAATAAAAATAATACTTTATTTCTATAAATTAGAATTATCCAATTTATTATCAAACAATATTGTGTAGTGATCTATTAACATAGGAATAATTTTTTATATGAATAAAAAATGTATATTATATATAGTATATATAACATTTTATATATATATATATATATATATATATATATATATGTGTGTGTGTGTGTGTATGTATGTATATGATGAAAAATAAAATCAATATAGCCCTGCATAATACCTACGTAATTTCGAAATTTTCAAATATAATGGACATTTGTGTAATTAAACAAAATATTATATTTTTAAATTCTTCAAAGTATGAATAATTTAAATACATTATTGTGAAATGGCTACAATTTTTTTAATGGCTACGAATTCTCTGTAGACCACTAGAAATGCTATGTGGACCACCGGTGGTCCACCTGGACTATGTTGAGAATCAATGGTCTAAAGCCATATTCGTCTACTGCGCGGAGCAGTAAATTTAGTGTCCTGTCCTGATATCGGTCCCAGTGGCGTAGCTAGAGTAAACGTCACCCGGGGCGGTCCGCTCAAATGTCACCCCAATGACCCTGATTCACCCTATGCTGAATGGTTAGCTGTAGCTAAATTTTCATACATGCTCTACCTCTACTTTACTCTACTGACCGGTACGTTACTGTTTACATGTATCCAAGACAAAATCCAATACCACAAACTAATCAGTTCAAATTAAAAGATTTTTAAAATGCAACTGTTCACTTTCAGAACAACTAAATACAAAACACAGCAATACACAAAAGAATGACATTCGATACTATGGTCTTAGAATGAATGTTTTCTTGTTTTCATTGTGGCAAATTGGTCAATGACATCGTCAAAATCTGTTTGTCTTGTAAGCTCGTTTTCAATGGACAGCACAGCCAGATTCGACAGTCTCGACTGGCTCATGGTTGACGTAATTTTCTGTTGCTAATTTTCCGGTGTCCAATTTTCTGTTGCATCATTTTCTGGGTACCATTTAATTATCAATGATGTTTGAAAGTATTTTTCTTGACAAAAATGTTCTATTTAATTTTTTCTGACGGGGGGGACAAAACTGGGGGTGTCATAAATTATTTCGGGGGGGGGGAGTCATATGCCCGCCTGCGAAACCCTTAAATTCATATACTCTAATGTCCCACAGAGCAACACTCATCAGAACAATTACCAGAAAAGTATTTAAAAGTCACAGGGAATTTACGTTAAAACGGTGGGAAGGTGACTGAAGTCGAGATGCTAGGACCAATGACAATATTTTTTTCTCTCATAGTCAACAAGTTAACCGAGCTAAAAAAGAAAACAACAATAATTAAAAAAGAAAAACTAGCAATAAAAGATTATGAGATGGGATGTGCGGTTATCGGCAAGAAAAATGAAATCTGCGAACTAGGTTCAAATTCCGTCTCAGTCTGTTGCGTTCATTTGCACTAATACCCTTGAGAAAAATATGAATCCATTTGTTCTCTTTCCATTAAAATAGCAAAGTAGATTAAGCTTTCTTGCCCTGAGTGGCAACCACTCTAGGAGAAAGATAACTCCGAATTCAAAACAGGACAGCTGGAATCCACTTCACTATATTTTCCGTGACAATTCACATAGAGAAAAAAGGAATCTGTGGAAAGACATGTTACTCTGAATCTTGAACGGTATTTTTAAAGAAATAACAAGAATATTGAGATTTTCTGATTTCATGTCAATGCCAATGTATTGGTAAATGATTGTTGAAAAACAAATAAGGGAAATCAATAGCGATTTCATGTGTGTGTGCGTGTGTGTATGTTTGCGCTTGTATGCATACATTCCTCCCTCTTTCTCTTTCTTTCTCTCTCTCTATATATATGTGTGTGTGTGTGTGTGTGCGCATGCATATGTTTCTCTCTCTCATTCTGTATGTGTATACATTTCTCTCCCCCTCTCTCTTTCTATGTGTGTGTGTGTATACGTTTCTCTCCCTCTCTCTCTCTCTATATATATATATATGTGTGTGTGTGTGTGTATGCATATGCTACTCTCATTCTGTGTGAATGTGCATACGATTCTCTCCCTACCTCTCTCTCTCTCCCTATGTGTGGGTGTGTGTGTATACGTTTCTCTCTCTATATATGTGTGTGTGTGTACGTATGGCATAAGTTTCTCTCTGTCTTTTATATATATATATATATATATATATATATATATATGTGTGTGTGTGTGTGTGTGTGCATATATTTCTGAACAATAAGAAAATTAAAAAATTAAAATCTTTAGACACACTGGTTTGTAGATTAATATTCTTTCGTTTTTTTATTATTATTCCATTTAGATTCCTCGACTAGTTTCGACCGAAATGGCCATCATATATATATGTTTGTGTGTGTACATACGTTTCTCCACTTTTATATTGATATACGCTCTAAACCTTATATTGAGTACTTTAACCCATAAATATAGCATACCATAAAACTATATTTTGTGGGTGAAGAATTAATTTCAACTCGGAACTAATTTAAAAAAAGAATGAAAGTTGCAGAAAAGATCGATTCTGAATCATTTTATCTTCTAACGATTTTTAATGCTAAATTAAAATAATTAACACCAACTCATTACATTTTGTTTAGGAATTCACGGAAACTGATAACTTTGATTTTAAATTAAGTTGAAATTAGTTCTGTCACTCATATTTTTATCATATATATATATATATATATATGCGCGTATGCAATCTCTTTGTCTTATTCTTGTAACTACCATCATATATATAATTATCTTTTTCTACACCAACCCACTTAAAAACCTTAAAAAATAAATTCTCTTTCGTCAATTTTAAAATACACAAATCCTCGTTCTTTTTTCAATGAATGTCACTTCTAGGCTTTGAAAATTTTCTTTTTACTTTTATCCTTTCTTTTCATTTCTTCTTTTTCTTACTTTTCATCTCCTCGGAACACCAATGAAATCACACGTCTGAGTATGGAGATGTATATAATCTTCTTACAGAGGTCATTTCTCCATAGCAGAAAAATAGGATTTTCTTTTTCTTCCCTATGCGCCGTATCCCTCATGACGTAGGTGATCACGGCTCTCCATGACTTCCCGTCCTTTGTAACTCTTGATAAATTTTGTCTTTGTGTTATTTCTCCTAAACCCTGTTCCGCCAACCTCACTAAGTAAGTTATGCGTTTTTTTCCTCTGCCCCTCTTGCCTTCAATCTGTTTGGTGAGTATCAAATTTTCCAAGCCCTCTTTCCTCATTATGTGCCCTAGAAATGTCAACTGTTTCTTTCTGACGTTAAGTATAAGTTTTCTTTTTGTTTCTTTTTTCTCTAAGACTTCGTCATTGCTCACATTTTCGATCCATAGTATTCTCAGCATCCTTCTGTAGAACCACATTTCTGTTGCCTCAAGTCCCTTCTTCATTTGTGAGGAGATTGTCCAGCATTCCATTCCATACAAGAGGAACGATATCACATAACAGTTCAGTAGTATTTTCTTTGTTTCTAGCAAAGTTTTTTCTGTTTCTTCATACCCTGCTTAGCTTTTGGGATGCATCTTTGGCTATTCCAATGCACCTCCCAATTTTAGTGCCACCCTTTCTGCGCTCTGTTAAAACACTTTCCAGATATTTAAATTGTTGTTCTTGTTTGATTTTTGAATCTCCGATTTGTAATTTGCATTTGGGGCTCACCCTTTTGCCAACAACAATGCATTTTGTCTTCTCACACTTGATGTTTAATCCTTTCTTCTCACTTTCCTTCACTACCTTTCTGCAGCAGATTTTTTTAGTTTTATTTCCATATCTGCTATCAACACTGTGACATTTCCATATCTTATATTGTTAAGATTGTGGTCACTAGTAATATATCCTGGTAGGACTTTTAATTCTCTCAGAATCACTTCACTGTATAGGCCAAATATGTCTGGTGAGAAGAGGCATTCTTGTCTTTCACCTTTTTCTATTCTTCTATATCTGCTGAGTTCATTTTCTATCCAAATGCAGGCAGTTTGCTATCAGAATAGGTTCTTGATTTTTCTAATATTTTTCCAAAATATGTCAAGGTTGCTGGGCAGTTACAAAATATGATGACATACTGAATATAAGACATTCTATCACTGCCAATCAAACCCTGAACAACTGCCAATCATCATGAATAGATGTCACCTTAAGGAGCTACCATGGCTTGAGAGAATATTGGGCCCAAAACTCACACCCAACCTCAAGTAGAACTCTTATATATGCTTGGTTTGGATTGGTTTGTTTTATGGCATATCAACTTCAATGGGTTATTTAATGTTGTCAATTTTTATTGCTGGTAATATATTTTTTTAAAAGTGTATTGCTGGTAAGATTATTTCCTTCAAAAAATCTATTTCTAGTAATATTTTTTCTTCAAAAATGTATCGCAGGTAATATTTTTCCTTCAAAAAATCTATTTCTGGTAATATTTTTTCTTCAAAAATGTATCGCAGGTAATATTTTTCCTTCAAAAAATCTATTTCTGGTAATATTTTTTCTTCAAAAATGTATCGCAGGTAATATTTTTCCTTCAAAAAATCTATTTCTGGTAATATTTTTTCTTCAAAAGTGTATTGCTGGTAATATTTTTTCTTCAAAAATCTATTTCTGGTTATATTTTTTCTTCAAAAATGTATAGCAGGTAATATTTTTCCTTCAAAAATGTATCGCAGGTAATATTTTTCCTTCAAAAAATCTATTTCTGGTAATATTTTTTCTTCAAAAGTGTATTGCTGGTAATATTTTTTCTTCAAAAATCTATTTCTGGTTATATTTTTTCTTCAAAAATGTATTGCTGGTAATATTTTTTTCAAAAATGTATTGCTGGTAATATTTTTTTCAAAAATGTATTGCTGGTAATATTTTTTTCAAAAATGTATTGCTGGTAATATTTTTTTCAAAAATGTATTGCTGGTAATATTTTTCTCCTTCAAAAAGTCTATTTCTGGTAATATGTTTTTCTTCAAAAATCTATTTCAGGTAATATTTTTTTCAAAAATGTATCGCTGGTAATATTTTCTTTCGTTTTCAAAAATGTATTGCTGGTAATAAATTTTTACAAAGTATTTCTGGTATTAAAACATTCTCTGTTTTGACCCCAGTTTGATCAGAGGCTATTGAACAGAGTTTATCATTTTACCCAGGACACAGATGTAGTTTATCGTCATACCCAGCATGGTCTTATATATGCTCCATCACTAAACATACAGTTAAAATGATTGGTCTTTGTACCGCTCCAGTAAGTACCTGACTCCTCATGCTATCTTCTACCTTTATAAGCATAGATGAGACCAAAAAGTGAGTACTGTTGCCATATTTGGGTGGAAGCTGCCCAATTTTCACTTTCTAGTCTTAGATTTCAATAATGTCTCCATGTCCTTATTGGAGAAGAATTATTTTCCATCCTCCAACCTATTTCTGTCAAGTGGAATATGATGAGTCTCTAACCACTATATCGCTACTTCCATGGAAAGTGTTCAGATGAACTACATTCCTTGATTCCACCAGGTCTAACCTTCATGTCTAAGACTCATCATGCCATTTATATAGTAGCAAACCATCCACATTCCTCCATATTCCATCAGCAAGAAGTTAAGTTCTACTCAAACAGCTTCTTCCTGCAAACCACTGCCCTGTGGAACAGACTTATAAGAGAATGTGTCCCCAATCAATCTTAACCTATTCAAGTCTAGAGGTAACTTATCTTCCTCTCTTTTCCATAAAAACTACTTCTTAACATAACCATCTATCTTGAGAGGATCTCGAGCCTCGCACAGGATGAACCTTACTGTAAAAAAAATTTAATGGTGTTGTACACAAAAATATGAAAGAAATTGACCACTCCCTATAAAAAAAGAAGATAGACTTTATAGATACTAGAATGCTAAAGAAACAACAAAATCAGACATAGCAAAGCATGTGTTATAAAAACAAGTGTCAAGGCATACCAATTATTTTGGAATGAGGGAAAAAACTGTATGCACAATTAGTTTAGTTGCACGTATGAATAAGGTCACTCATGTTCAGTTTCTATGTAGGAACTCCATTCCTGTACTCCTAAGGTTAAGGTTTTAACAGAGGAATTTCCTTGAAAAGAATTGATCATATTTTCTCAAAATCACTTTCATTTATATTAATACAACAATGAAAAAATTATATTTTTTGTGATGTCAACAAACACTCTTTGCCACTTATGTGATGTCAACAAATACTCGTTGTCATTTCTGTAATGCTCATTGTAGTAGACACTTTGTAATCGCAGAGAATAGTTCTCTGTATAGTAATAGAGGATAGAGTAGAAATAGCAATCCGAATAGTAATAGAGGATAGAATAGAAATGAAGATCATTTAGACATATACATTTCTCCTATGATCATGTGATCCACTTAGTTCAATAATGGGATCACTTGTGTTTGTTCTCTGGCAACCTATGTTGAAACTCGTGTCGACAGCAACACTTTATTCCTATATAACATTATTCAATGCTGTAACTCTCTGGGGTGAATGTTTTTTATCTGAGGTAAAAAAAAAGAGTCAATGATAAAAGCAACTTGGAAAAAATGATGCTACCTGGAGAAAGAAAACAAAATATCTTAGAATAAAATTATGGTTTTAATTTAAATTATTCTGAAATTAACAAATTTAGGTATTTAGTAAACTTACGTATATCTTTTCACTTAGAACCTCCAGCTATAAAATATGATAAATAGATTTGAAAATGACTCTAATAGGGTTGATATTTCAGTGCAGAAAACTTGATGCAATACAAGCTTGCAAATATTTGAAATTTACAACAGTTTAAAGAGAACTGAAGACTTTTGAATGGTACAATACAGAGGCAAAAATTAAAAGTTCAGCAGAAAAAACTGCTTTCTCAGATCGATGGTTAAAAATGGCTCTGGCTAAGTGAAGTATGTGGGCCTCAGTGAGAATCATCCTTTATCAAACCTCATGGACTGACAGTACATAATCACAAAGAAAGAACTGTTCAAATAACAGAAACAACTTCACTTGATGAAATTTAACAGTGGCTAAAGTTAAAACAAGTAGTACATGTAAGTCATAAAGACAGTGATAATATAATCATGATGCTGATGTTCCACATTAATCTAGATAATAAGTAAAGAAAAGAAACCCCATCAATATTGGAAAGAGTGATGACAGCTACTTGACTTGAGAAACATATTTTCCTGAAAAATTGTTTTAAGAGAAACAGAATAACATGAACCACATCTCTTGAGAACTTTCAACAGTAGCAGCAATTAAAATGGATATCACATGTAACTACTTCAAATAAAAGTTTAGGAAGAAAGCCATGTCAGTACTGGAAAAGTGATAACAGCTACTTGATTTACGAAATGTATTTTCCTGAAAAATTATTTTAAGAGGAAGATTTTATAAATTCCAACCAACAGCAGCATTGACTGCTCTATCAATGAATGACAAATGTTTCCTTATAAGGAAATGGTTAATATCCACATTACCATAAGGTCAAAGGATTAAATAATCATATTGCCCTGACTAAAATTATAGCACTTCTCCAAAACATATTTCTGCCCCCTTGAAAATTCGTATTGCCCCTGAAGAGGTGTTATCAACCAATTTTTGAATCACTGGTCTAGTCAGCTAAATGTTATTGTAAAAAATATCTTTTATGTCTGAGAAAAATACTCTAAAAGATGCTAAATTAAAATAAATCCTTATGTTGTTTGTCTAACATTTTGTTCCGTTGACATTTGAGAATATTTACTGTCCTTTGTACGTTCATAAATGTTGAAGAGTAAAAGAACTTTTCCCCGTGTATGTTTATTTTGTTTGGAGATAAAGTAGAAGAAAAATGAAAAAGAATGAAAGGGATGAGAAAAGAATGAAAGAAAGAAAAAAGAATAAAGGACAATCAATGAAAAAATAAAAGAAGGAAAAAAGGGAAAAATGAATCAATAAAATAAAGGAACCACCAAAGACAATAGAAAATTTAAGAACAGAAGAAGTTAAGAAAGTCCCATAAGGGAAAAGAAAGAAAGAAAGAAAGAAAGAAAGAAAGAAAGAAAGAAAGAAAGCAAACTTAATTAAATATGTAAGAACAAAGAAGAGGATAAGAAAAAAGAAAGAAAAAAGAAAGAAATGTGAATATAAGGAATAAAAATGGAAAAAAAAAAGAAAACAAAGAAAATGAAGAACAAAGAAAAGAAAGAAAGAAAGAAAGAAAGAAAGAAAGAAAGAAAGAAAGAACTATAGAATATGTGATAACAGAATAACAAGATGGAAAAGAAAAAGAAAGGACTGTGCCATAAGGGTTGAAAAGGAAGAACAAAGAAAAATGAAAGATAAGAAAGAAAGAAAGAAAGAAAGAAAGAAAGAACTATAGAATATGTGATAACAGAATAACAAGATGGAAAAGAAAAAGAAAGGACTGTGCCATAAGGGTTGAAAAGGAAGAAGAAAGAAAAATGAAAGATAAGAAAGAAAAAAAGAAAGAAAGAATATGTGATAACAGAATAACAAGATAGAAAAGAAAAAGAAAGGAATATAGCATGAGAAATGTAAAGGGAGAACAAAAAAAATGAAAGAAAGACAGAAAGAAAGAAAGAATATGTGATAACAGAATAAGATAGAAAAGAAAAAGAAAGTAATATAATATAAGGAATGAAATGGAAGAACAAAGAAAGAAAGAAAGAACTATAGAATATGTGATAATAGAATAACAAGATGGAAAAGAAAAAGAAAGGAATATATCATAAGGAATGAAATCGAAGAAGAAAGAAAGAAAGAAAGAACTATAGAATATGTGATAATAGAATAACAAGATGGAAAAGAAAAAGAAAGGACTGTGCCATAAGGGTTGAAAAGGAAGAACAAAGAAAAAGAAAATGAAAAGGAAGAACAAAGAAAAATGAAAGATAAGAAAGAAAGAAAGAACTATAGAATATGTGATAATAGAATAACAAGATGGAAAAGAAAAAGAAAGGACTGTGCCATAAGGGTTGAAAAGGAAGAACAAAGAAAAATGAAAGATAAGAAAGAAAGAAAGAACTATAGAATATGTGATAACAGAATAACAAGATGGAAAAGAAAAAGAAAGGAATATAGCATAAGAAATGAAAAGGAAGAACAAAAAAAAATGAAAGAGAGGTAAGAAAGAAAGGAAAGAAAGAAAGAATAAAAGAATATGTAAGAATAGAATAACAAGATAGAAAAGAAAAAGAATGGAATATGCCATAAATGGTGAAAAGGAAGAACAAAGCAAAATGAAAGATAGAAAGAAAGAGAAATCAGGATAAAACAAAGTTGAATATATAAGAACAGAAGAACAAGATAAAGAGAAAACAAAGGAAAATGCTATAAAGGGTTGAAAAGGAAGAAGGGTTGAAAAGGAAGAACAAAAAAATGAAAGATAAAAAAGAAAAGAAAAATGAACGAGAGATAAGCATAATCCAATAATGATGGAAAAAAATAAAGGAAAATATATTTATGGGTGAAAAGGAAGAACAAAAAAAATGAAAATAAGAAAAAAGAAAGAAATAGTAGAAGACAATTCAGAATTCTATAGTTGAAACTGTTTTAAAAAAGAGAAAGTTGATTGAAGGAGAGAAAGCGGAATTGAGAAAGTGCTAAAAGAAAATAACAAGGAATTAAGAGAATTGATAGAAGAAAGAATCGAAATAATAGGAAAGAGAAAAAAAATACTGACAAAAGACTGAAAAAGAACCTAAAAATTCATAAAAAATAATAAAGAAAGCAAAGAAATCAAGAATGGAAAAGAAAGTGGAAATAAAAGAAAGAAAGAAATAGGATGTAAAAAGAGAATAAGAATTGAAGAAAAAAATAAAGAAAAAGAGAAGCTGAAAGAAAACAAAGTAAAATGAAAGAAAAACTGTGAGAAGAATGAAAGATAAAATTAAGAAAAAAAATTGAATGAAACTATATGGAAAGAATTGAAAAAGATAAAAAATTAAATTAAAAAAATAAAAAGAAAGAGAGATGTGAAAAAATACAAAAAAAAAGGAAAAAGCAATAGACAATATCTAATGGAGTAAAAAAAAAAAGACTTTGAAAAAAAGATGAAAAAGTACAAAATAAAAAGGAGTGAAAGAAAATGATAGAAAAAAAGAAAAGTTTTTCTTGACAAGGGTTGAAAAGGAAGAACAATGATATCTGTTTTTAAGAAAGAAACAATTTTTTCTTTTGTTAAATTTTAGAATTCAAGATGGAATTAGAAAAAAAGGAATAATAATGAGAAAAGGAACAAAGAAAAATAAAAGATAAGAAATATGTCAATCAACAGAATTATAAAGAATAACAATATTGAAAAAATCCATTTGTTCCACAAGATCTCATAAAACAAAAAGAAATTTATCCCAATATCATTAAAGAAATGAAAGCCTGGAAAAGAAAATTCTAGAAATGATAGAAAGAAAAAAAGAAATTGCAAAGAAATTAAAGAAAGAAAATAGGAAACATTAAAGACAAGAAAGAAATAGAAAAAGAAATAGATAAAAGAAAGAATTGTAGGAAAGAAAAGGTAAGTAATGGAGGAAAGAAAAATAAATAAAAAGGAATGAATGAAAAGAAAGAATGTAAAGAATGGATGAAAGAAAAAGAAAAAAGAAAGAATGAAAAAGAAATGAAAATAAGAATGAAAGAAATGAAACTAAAGAAATGAAAGAAAGAATAAAAAATCCAAAAACAAATGAAAGAAACCAAAAAAAGAAAAATGATAAAAGAAAAAAGAAGACAGCAAGAAATGAAATAAAAACAAAAAAAATGAGTGAAAGAGTAAAAGAAATCAAATAGAAAGAATTAAAATAAAAGAAATGAAAGAAATCAGAAATAAAATGAAAGAAAAGAAAGAAATGAAAGAAAGAATGAAAAAGGAGAAAAAACGAAATAAAAGAAATTAAAAAGACATAAAAGGAATGGAAGAATGAAATAAAAAAAAAGAAAAAATGGAACAAAGAAATAAAATAAAAAAAAAGATGATCTTAAAAGTAAATATTTGGGGGGGAAAAAGAGAAGAGGGCAAGAAATCTTATTAGCAAACATGACGCGTCACTAAACATTATATTTTTCTTTTTATTGTTTTTAATTGGCAAATGTTTTCACTCTTTGCATTTTTCACAATTCATCAAAACCAAGTGCAAGCATCTAAAATAAAAAAAACAGCAAAAGACATATCAGCATACAAACGAGTTAATTTTCATTTCTTTTTGCTCTTCAGAATTAAAATAAAATAAAACAGAACAAAATCTTTGAGTGACAAGCCCTAACTCTTTAAAGTGTCCAAAATTTTCAAATCAATAACAAGAATGTATAATTAATGTGTACTGTATACGATGATCTTTCTGAGGCAGGTGTTGCTTCAACCTTGTTGCCAAAATACAAGCCTTTCAAACTGGTTGAACTGAATGTTTGAGCAGAAGATACTTTCGATTTATAACTTTCTTTTTCTGTTCTTTTTTTTTGAAGATGAGGGCAAGACGTTTTTTTTTTCTTGCAGATACTCAATGAAACTTACACATAATTTACAACCTAAACAAATAAAGCTCAGAAACTTGGAACTTTATTTGGGTCCTTTCCTTTTTTTCTTCTTTTACAAGATTCGCGATACAGCTGATTTAGACATGCAGCTTAAGATGTTCAAAAAGATTTTGAATTTCTTACTTTATTAATTATTTACTGTTAGTTTTCACATCCTAAAACAATGTGAGCCTAGACAAGGGATTCATTTATCATTTCACCTGAAACAAGGCAATAAAGCCACTAAGACATGAGGAATTACTGAGTGTGAGAGAATATGAGAAAAAACATTATTAAGGAGTGAGAACAAAAAAGAACAAGAAATTAAGTTAACAGAAGATGATAACTGACATGGCATTTAAATTTTTGAAGATCAAAGTTGACTAGCAGAGATTTCCTCCAGCAAGAAGTGCGAGAGAAGAAACTGTTAGCATAGAACTTACAGTTACATCTAGCCAACTCAACTGTAAAATGATGACACCTTGCTTCCAATTTAGTACTACATTAAATTTATAAAATCTAGGTAACACAAAGAAAATCCCATCAAAACAATTACCATGAAAGTATTTATAGAAAAGGTATGAAAAAGCTATGTTTCAGTGGTGGGGAAGTGATTGAAGCTGAGATGCCAGCAATAACATTACAGATTCTTTTAATAGGGATCTGTAAATATATATCAGAAGCACCAGATCAGATGTGGCAGCAATATTCAAAGCATGGATAAACGGTAGACTTATAATAAATAGATGTATTAGGGGATTTTTCATGAAGTGTAGTATTATTTTGTGTCAGACACAGTTTATTTTAATTTTTCTTTCCCAGACTTTTGTTATTCTATAAGCCAAAATGACTAAAAGCTGAAACACAAATGGAAAAAAAAAAGAAATGATTTCAGAATTAAAGATTAGGACATGATAATATATATATATATAAATATATATATATATATATATATGAAAGATAAGAAAGAAAGAAAAGAAAGAAAGGAAAGAACTGACTTCAATGTCCACTTTTATATTTATACTTACATATGCTCTATTCCTGATATTGAGAAAGAAAGCACTTTAATCCATAAATATAGAATACCTTAAACTATAACAAGATATATATATATATATATATATATATATATATATATATATATATATATATAAATGTATATTTTCACGTACAATTCTTTGGAACTAAATAAATATATAAACAAGAAATTTCAGCTACATAAAAAAAGATCTAAACGATGGATATTTTTGTTATTAACTCTTTATATAATGTAAGGAATTTATGTGGATATTTATATATATATATATATATATATATATATATATATATATATATATATATATATATATATATATGAGGCACAGTGGAGTAATGGATAGCGGCTTGATTGAGGAATCGAGAGCCAAGTTCAGATTCCAGTCGAATCCATTACATTCACTTACGTGCTAACAACTTTTGTTACCTTGGGAGAGATATGAATCCTCTTCTTCTCCCTCCAGCTATGGGTAAATAGCAGGACAGACTGGGTTCTATAGCCTTGGATGGCAACTGGTCTTGAAGGACAACTCTGAATTCAAAACATGCGGAGGGTTGTTTGGGGACCTTGTGGCACTTAGTTAACCAGGTCTCTGAATTCAGCCCTTCAAATAGTATGGATGGTCCTGCATGAAACCTTCACCACTATAATCAAATCTTATGTGGCATTGTCGAGTTGTCAGTTTCCTGGGAACTGATCTGCTTGACCCTCATATGTCGAACTCGATGAGAGAGTCGAATGTGTGCAAATATATAGAAAAATAGTAAAGAACTGTTAGGTTAATAATCCAAAGTTCTTTAGTATTATTGTTTTTATTTTTAAAAAACAGTGCTCAATACATAAGCAAACCCTAAATTATAATTATTTTAAAAAAATATGATTCCATCGCTACATAAGAGTTTTCATGTTTCAAAAATAGAAGCTAAAAAACCAGCTCTGTTTCATCCTGAAGCGAATTTTGGAATGACTAATCTTGAAATTTACGGAGCTTTATAAGCATATACATTTGTGATATTAATTAAATGAAAATTGTGAAATCAATTATTGTAATAAGGGATGAAAGGGTGAACAAAATTCACTTAAGGTTGAAATAGAGATGGTTTTTTAGCTTCTATTTTTGAAACATGAGAACTCTTATGTAGAGATGGAATCATATTTTTTAAAATACACGGATAAAAATGTAAAAGAAAGACTGAAAACATCTACACCCAAAAGGTACAGACAACAAAAAAGTGCTCAATATAAAATTCAAAATTGAATATGTAGAGATATTTATGAAAAGGCAGGTTGCAAGGTTGGTTGGCTAAAATGCCAACCAACCTTGCAACCCAGGTTTCGACCTTGAGGTCGGCTCAGACAAGTGGAAGGATTTACAAGCCAAAGAAAACTATTCCAATACCTATGAACTTGAATAAGCAAAATAAAATAATTTTTTTCCCTCTTTTCATCACTTACAATTTTTTTTTCCCCTCTCTCTTCCTGTGTTCTGGTATATTGGAGTAGTTTCTTTGGCTTGTACATCCTTACACTTGTTCGAGAGGATATATATATATATATATATATATATATATACACACACACATATATATATATATATATATATATATATATATATATACATATATATATATATATATATATATATATATATACACATATATATATATATATATATATATATATATATACACACACACACACACATATATATATATACACACACACACACACACATATATATATATACACACACACACACACACATATATATATATATATATATATATATATATATATATATATATACACATACATATATACACACAAAACATACATATATATACACACACATATTGTTGTGGGAGTGATTTCACAGTGGAGGCTTGTATTTGTACTAAGACGGTCCTAAAATAGGTTTGACGTACAAAACGTTAGGAACTTGATATAATAGGTATCACACAGAGTAATCTAGTTGTGGTCGCTGCTACTTTAGTATTCAACTAGCAGTCATCTGACATCGACTGACTGACCGCCTCACTGAGCGACTCCCTCGTTACTCTTACTACTCCTACTTATTATAGGTGGGAGAGTCTATTAACTATAGAATAGGTGTGTTCCACTATAACACATATGTATACACACACACACACACACACATATATATACACACACACATATATATATATATACACACACACACACACACACATATATACACACACACACACACACACACACATATATATATATATATATATAGGAACATAGCTTTCTGACTATAGAGACCTGGGTTCAAATCTCTCCATGGTCACTTTGTCAGGAAGGTGAATTCCTGATGTTATCAGCCTGGAGGAGGCTATCCCAGTTTGCACCACTTTTGGAAAGTGCCTGAAAACCATAGCACAGGTTGACCCAAGCTTTGTGAGTGAAATTGGCTAGACAGAACCTGAGGTGACATCAATGGCTGTTCTAGCATGAAGTCACAAGTCATCGTGACCAAGGGTTTGAGCATGCTGGCCTTGTTCACGTTGTTGATCACGATAGATAACACACTTCTCTTGCAGAAACTGTAAGTAAGGTCTGCTCAGCATAGTTGTAGCATAAACCACAGGTGGGATTTGTTGGTGTTGAACAAACACAAAATGCACATGAGCCAGCATCTGCAATAGGGGTTAGCTAGCCGCCCTTGTATCCTCAAATACATGTGGCCAGCCATTAACATTAATTTATATATATATAGTAATAATAATAATGAATTTTCCTTTCGGTTTTGATGCATGAGGATCTGACAACTTAGTTGATTCAGTTATGAAATTTTGTGCGATAATCTTAAGTGTCACTTAAGACCTGCTATTTATTTACAAAGGAGGCCACATATATATATATATATATATATATATATATATATATATATATATATATATATATATGTTCATAATAAGGAATTTTTTAACCATTTCACCTGAAGCAAGGTGACAATGTCACTAGAGTGAAGGGGTTTACAGGGAGTGAAATAGAATGAGAAGAATTGAGTGGAGAGAATTGAGGAAAAGACAAATATGGAACAGGGTTCAAGAAGATTGATGATGATTGATGTTGCATTTAAATTTTTGAAAATTTTAGTTATCAGGGAATTAAGTAAGCAGAAGTGAGTTCTAAAAGTGGGAATTGTGAGAAAAGAAACTGTTGGAGTAGAAGCAGTTATGGCAAATAACTATTTTGACAGTAAAATGTTGAGACCTAGTTACCAATCTAGTAGCAAGATTAAATTCATGTAGTTGAGGCATGTAGGAAAAAGTTTCTCACAGCAGTTGTCATAAAAATATTTGTAGAAAAAACATCATTGAGAAAGTGACTGAAATCAAGATGCCTGGTTACGATTGATTACATTACAGATCATTTTTTTGATTTTGTCAAGAATCTCAAGATGTATAGCAGGAGCACCAGATATAGCAGCAGTATTCAATGCCTGGATGAATGGTAGATTTGTAAATGTGCAAAGTGGATTCTGAGAAGAAAAAATTTCTAGCACAACACAGTGAAATATTTTAATTTGTACCCTCTTACTTCTTTAAATGCATTCATACTTCTGATTGTGATTGAATTATTTTGTTAAAGCTGTTCAGCTGAAATATTTAACAATGCAATAGGGGTATTTCCATGGGTATTTTATAGTTGTAGAACTTGCAATGAGCTTATCCAATCATCAAATTTAGAATTATGATTCATCAGAAAATTCAAATAGCAAATCCATTAATTTTTCACGGTAATTTCTCGTCATAAAAAATCAGTACAAAAATGAAATCAATATTTATATAATTTATGTAATTGTTTTCAGGTTTATGTATTGTACTTACTGAATATGAATTTGGGCAAATAATATTTTATTCACTATTGAATATTATAATTTCTAGGTTGACAATAATGAATAGAATTTAGGATGAAGAAAAGCATTACATACAAAAATAGTATAAATCCTTTGTTTTCTATGTGTAGATTATTTTTAAGCAGTCATGCCTGGGGAAATTCATTAAAAGATGTAAGCCAGCCATTCCATCTATTTTGATCACTTCAAACAACCAATCATAAAAGAGGTTATAACTCACACTATCTTCACTATTTACATTATTCGGACTATTGTCCTCATCTTTGTCGTTTTGGCCGTTGTATGCTTCTGGCTTCTTCAGGTGTTTGGAATGTCGAACTGAACCCTTTATTTCGTTCACTGGGGTAAACTGTTCTAGTTCCACATGTCATGTTTTAATGGATGTCAGTTGTCAGTTTTTCCCCTCTCCAAGTTCTCCACTGCCTTAACCAGGTATTGAACTCATACTCATTAGGTCCTGTCACTAGATCTAACTAACGCCTTTATCCACTGTGCCATGTGTCCTCAATAAATGTATTAAATATGGCAACAAAGACAAGGACAATAGTCCGAATAATGTAAATAGTGTACATAATACCTCATCTCAGAAATATAGACAGATACTGAAGGGCCGAAACATTGTGATAAATATTGCAACAAAGATGAGGATAATAGTCTGAATAATGTAAATAGTGTACATAATACCTCATCTCAGAAATATAAACTTACACTATCTTATTGGAAACAGCATTATTTAGTTAATATGAATCATATATATCTACAAAACATAATAACAAATTATAAATATTATTTTGAAATTGATCCCAGGATTGGGAATCTTGAGTAGAGCAAGGGTTAGTCACCAAAAAATAGCTATTATCACACTTTGTCACTAAGACAATGACCTAGTGGATTAAAGTGTTGATTTTTGAATTTGGTGACATAGTAATTGTGAGTTCAATCCCTGGACCGGGCAGTGTGTACTTGAACTCAGTGGAAACAGGGCGAGCAGTAAATGAGTACTAAAAAATAAGAACACGACATCCCTAGACATGGGCAGTGGAATGGATTAAAACATTGGTTTGTGAATTTGATGACTGTTATATACCGTACCTATGAACACTAAAGAGTATGTCCCAGTCCTCATAAATATGTTTGATACTATTATACGTGGAGGTAATATGGTGTCTAAGTAGTCCACCACTAGCAGTGGTTTACCTACTTCATGCCACTGGCAAGTATTTTATTTTGTTAATGGTATAAAGATTACCATTCCATTTACAAGCTCAGTTTTGATTATTCTTCATTCAGTAACCATTTCTAGATTACAACAGTGACATAGTAATTGTAAAATCAATCCCTGGACTGGACAGTATGTACCCAGTGGAAAAGGGGTGAGAAATAACTGAGCAGGACTAAGTAAGAACTAGAAAAGATATCCCTGGACATTGACAGCAAAAATGAACAATCTTTCTCCTTCAATTAAATAAAGGATTCAGTTTGAAATTCCCTGAAGATTAACTGGATTCACAATGACTTGATGAAGGCCAGAGGGCATAACACTGAGAACATTTTGATAGCAACAAAAATGAGGACAATAATACACAGGTAAATAGTCACTAAGACCATTTGTTAGTGTAGAGTTTAGTAGTAGTGTCTGGGGAAATTTCATTAATGCAACTTAAGCAGCTATGCCATCTATTTTGATCACTTCAAACAACCAATCATAAAAACAGGCGTAAGTCACACTATGTTATTGGAAATGGCATTATTTAGTTAACAAGATCCATCTAAATTTCCAAAGCACAAATAAAAATTTATTACTTCTAGCTTCAAAAAGGATTTAAAAGTGATGGATGCTCTCAATCTAAAAAAAAACTGGCCCTTAATAACATCAATTATGAATATGGTCATAATGTATTGACTGTATTTCGAAATTAATAATACCTGTTTGGAGCATTATCCTGTCTACAATAAATACCTTTTGTTATAGTAGTATAACAACATAAATATTTGGAAATGATTAATAGTTTAACTGAAAGTGCTTGCAATCAACAAACTTTTGAACAATTTTACTGACACGATTCATGATAATGATATTTCATCATTCTAGAAATAAAGATCTAAAATTTCATAATTAGAAAAACAACCCTTGCACCACAAGCAAGAGAGCAGTAGTAAAAGGAACAACACAGACATATCTTCTTTGCACCATGAAAATCCAGAGTTGATGGTTCCAAAAGCTTCTCTTAACCATGGAATTTTCAGAAGAATTACAAACAAAAAAGCCCAAATTTTAAAGAAACATAGAGGCAATGAACCTGAGAACATTTAACACACACAAATCAAATATTGTAAAAGAAAAATGCACATTCTTGTCATTAATTTCAATACTTGTCTCAAAGTTTTATTGTTGTATATTATTGTATATTATTGTTGTAAATTTTCATTTCATTTTCAGTATAAAAAAGCAAAAAGCAATCCTCTATCAATTACTAATACATATAAAACATGGTAACTTATTGAATACTGCTGCTATATATGATCTGGTGCCCCTGCTGTTCATCTTAAGGTTCTAAACAAAATCCAAAGACGGATATGCAGTGTGATAGGTCCTGACCTAGCATCACAACTCCAGTCACTTTCTCACAGATGTGATATAGCTTCCCTCTGTCTTTTCTACAAATATTTTTCATGGCAACTGTTCTGATTAGATACTGGTATCCTAACTGCATGAATTTAAGCATGCTACTAGGTTGGCATCTCAATCCCACCCTTTTACTGTCAAAAAAGTTAAATGTAATCACCTCTTCTACTCCAACAGCTTCTTGCACTTCCCGACAGTAGAACTCCCTTCCTCTTACTTGCTTCCCTGATAGCTATAATCTTCATATATTCAAATGTAATATCACTCAACATCTGATGCCTTGATCATGATCCCTATCCTTCTGTTTATCCTTTCCTCAAACACCCCTCTTTACTTTTACTTTCACTGCATGTTAACTCTCACCTTGCCTGGGGTGATATGCTTAAAAAAAAAAATGAAAAACTCAACATTTGATCCCATTACAGTACATTCAATAAGTACAAAAAAAAAAGAGAACACTTGCATGCATACAAGAAAAATATAATATAAAACTGTATTATCTTTGAATTGATGAGAGAGTTTGTCAGCTTACCAGAACATTTTTACTTAAACATTAGCCTCCTGATTTGTATCGCCATTGAGTTCATCTTTACATTTAAACCACCCAAAAAAACACTGCATACACCATTCACTGTTGAGGTATGTCTTGCAACCTTTACAAGATAACAAGCACTAAAAAAAAATTGAAAATTTCAGACAGTGGATGCAGGAGATTAACAGTAATGGTAATATTAACCATTTCCCTATAAGGAAGTATTTGTCATTCAGTGACAAAGCAGCCAGTACTGCTTTCAGTTGAAATTCATAAAATCTTTGACTTGAAACAATTTTTCAGGAAAATTGGTTTCTCAAGTCAATTAGCTGTTATCACTCTTTGTCACTAAGACAATGGGCTAGTTGATTAAAGCATTGGTTTTTGAATTTGGTGACATAGTAATTGTGAGTTCAATCCCTGGACCAAGCAGTATGTACTTGGAAACAGGGTGAGTAGTAACTGAGTACTAAAAAATAAGAACAAGACAAGATACCCCCAGACATGGGCAGTGGAATGCGAAGATTAAATAAAGAGTTCAGTCAAAATTCCCTATTGGTTACCCAGAAAGACATACAGTGGATAAGAATAGTCTACACCTGTAAATTAAATAAAGGGTTCAGTTCTGAATTCATTGAAGGTTACCCAGATCGACATAAACCTGATGAAGGCCAGAGGACACACTTGACATGTTATAACAGCAACAAAGATAAGGATAATCATTTGGATGTAAATAGAGTAAATAGTCACTTAGACCATTTATTAGTAATAGAGAGTTCAGGATGTCCTAATCTTGTGGCCTTATGCCAGTCCAAGAAAGGCTCTATAATTATCAAAAACAGTACGAGGATTATTGATTTCAAAATTCACTATGTTTTATCTGATCTTGGTTCAAATCTCACTATAGTTGATTTGAGATAATGCATTGTAGTTTTCAGGCTGGTGAGACAAGACACGACTGTGGCACCATTGCTATTGCCTGAAAACTATACCACAGAGTTACACAAGCCTTGTGTGTAAAATTGGGTAGACAAAACTGTTTGGAAGACATGGTTGCGCAAGCATGAAGTCACAAGCTGTCATGACTGAAGGTTTTAGTACTTTGGCATTGTTCAGCTATTGATTGTGCAAAACTGACCCAAGTAATCACTTTCCCAACTGACAAAGTTTCTCCATGAAAGCAGTACCACGTTTACGAATGTACTGACTATTTTCTCTTGTTATCTGTCTATATTTCTGAGATGAGGTATTATGTACATTATTTGCATTATTCGGACTATTGTCCTCGTCTTCGTCACCATATTTATTACAACGTTTCAGACGTTGTACACTCCAGCCTTCTTCAGGTGGTTGGAATGTCGAACTGAACCCTTTATTTCGCTCACTGAGGTAGACTGTTCTAGTTCCACGTGCCATGTTTAATGGATGTCAGTTATCAGTTATCTCCTGTTAATTTTCTCTCTGAAAGTTCTCCACTGCCTTAACCGGGTATTGAACTCACACTCTTTGGGTCCTGTCACTGGATCTAACCAATGCCTGTATCCACTGTGCCATGTGTCCTCAAGTTAAGTCCTGGTTAAGGCAGTGAAGAACTTTTAGAGGGGAATTAACAGGAGATAACTGACATCCATTAAACATGGCACGTGGAACTAGAACATTCTACCCCAGTGAGTGAAATAAAGGGTTCAGTTTGACATTCAATCCACCTGAAGAAGGCTGGAGTGTACAATGGCTGAAACGTTGTAATAAATATGGTGACAAAGATGAGGAGAATAGTCTGAATAATGTAAATAATTTTCTCTCGTGTAGTGTTTTTTTTTATGCTGAGCTGATCAGGCAAAAAATTTGCATACGCTCAACCACTCCTATTAATTTTCCTAGTTCTGAGACAATGTCTTTCTTAAATTAAGGTGTCAGGGTATTGTGGAGTGATTTCGCAGTAGAGGCTTGTATTTGTACTAAATCGGTCCAAAAATAGGTTCAACGTACAAAATGTTAGGAACTTGATATAATAGGTATTACACAGAGTAATCTTGTTGTGGTCGCTGATACTTTCGTATTTGACTAACTGTCATTCGACATCAACTGACCTCGACCGACTGTCGTTTCTATTACTACTCCTACTTATATTAGGTGGGAGAGTCTATTAACTATAGAATAGGTTGTAGAAGTCAAGTGACTTACCTGCCAACATGGCTGCCTCCTTCTGCTCCTTGTAAAGCAAGCCAGCTGATTTTACCTCATTTTATAGGAGAGTGTCTAATACACCAGTTAGGTTGGTCCATTTTGCTAGAATGGACCTGCCCAATACATTTGCATGAGTGGTCTTTATTCACCTGTATATTTCTCCATGAAATGACTCAAGTCAGTCTGAGCTTTGGCTACACTTGTCTACTTGTGTGTCAGACCACTGGCAAACTAACCAATATTCTACATGGCGCTGCGAAGAGGATTCGATGATTGGCAAGAGCTACTTATCAAAATTGGCATTCCCGCTGACTCTGCTAGGACTTATGCTGAATCTTTTGTGAAAGAAAACATTACTAAGGATAGCCTCTCTATGATAGACCAAGAAATCCTTAAAGAACTAGGTGTCACAACCTTGGGACATGCTCTAGCTATCCTCAAACTATTAAAGGAACAACCTTTGACATCAGAGAGCTACACAAAGGCCCCTGTAGTCAAACTCCCCCAGCTCCATTCAGAGATGATGTCACAGGGCAACCATATTTCTTTTTCCTTTCCTTCACTTGCTTTTGTACACCAGGCATATATGTGCTCACTTTGCCACACTAGCTAAGCCATCTTCTCTTTTCCACACTGACCATGCCAGATTATGCACTCTCTTTTAGAAACGATAACTAAGGTCCACTTAGAATAGTTACGATATACATAGGTTGGTTCTGTGGATGTTAAGTAATCACTATGTGCCTGAGTGAGTTTTGTGACATACAGTGGTTGTTAATAACTAAGTATAACTCAAGACTTCAATGCTAAAATAAATAAGTATTTAATTACAACCAGAAATAAATACTTAACAAAAACAAAGAAGTAAAAGTCAGTCAAATATAATTAACCATTTCAGTGAATGCCTTATTAGTAGCACGGTTCAACTTAATGTCCAGTAAATCCTAAATCAAAACTCAAATCATCAACACACAATAATTCACTCCAATTTGACTGGATAGTTCTACTCAATAGTCACTCAATAATCACTACAGTCAGTAGCCTGACATCGCTATTTATACACCTGACAGAAAACATATATTCATAAGTCCAGAGTGTCACGCTTGAACTTCAGTGTTGGTAGTTACTCATCTTCTTCCTATATGACAGTGGGCATCAACAACAAGGTTAAGATTAGTTAACCAACCCAGCAGACTCCGTAGACACCAAAGACTGATGGAGGCTCACTCAATCTGATCTAAAGCATCCAAAAATTTATTGAAAATGAAAAAAACTTTCTGATCTTTCTGAAGCACAAGAAAAGAATTTCATCTTAGACAAGAAGGTTTTTTTCACTGAAGACACAAGAAAATACAGAGAAAACTAATTAAGTAAAATTAACCGACTTTAATTAATAGATCACCAAATTAAATGTCTCCAATGAATAATTTGATTTATTGAATTAAATTAATTGAATTAATCAGTTAAATCAATGTATCTGAAATTTTGAAACCTCTCCCTAATATTAGAGAAAAAAGAAAGAGAAATCTTTTAAAAGACAATGGAAAATTTAGAAAAGGAAAAAAATCAGAAGAAAAATGAGGTTACACAAATGAAAGAAAAGATAAAGGTTTGGTTTCATTGTTTTAGTACCACAGCATATCGACCTCTATGGGTTATTTAATGCTGAAATCTAAATATTTTGATTGGTTTGGTTTCATTGATTTTGTTTAGTGGCATATCAACACCTCTATGGGTTATTTAATGCTGAAATCTAAATATTTTGATTGGTTTGGTTTCATTGATTTTGTTTAGTGGCATATCAACACCTCTATGGGTTATTTAATGCTGAAATCTAAATATTTTGATTGGTTTGGTTTCATTGATTTTGTTTAGTGGCATATCAACACCTCTATGGGTTATTTAATGCTGAAATCTAAATATTTTGATTGGTTTGGTTTCATTGATTTTGTTTAGTGGCATATCAACACCTCTATGGGTTATTTAATGCCAAATATCTAAATATTGTGTACACAATTTATGGCTTGAACTACATATATTTTGAACACATCTTTATGCCTTCTGCTACAGATATTTTGTATATAATTTTATAGATTAAACATATGTTTTATAGATATGTAGTTTGTAAGTGATCAATTTTAGGGGTTATATTTTTGGTATAAATCTATTTTTTTAAAGTTGGACATTATGTTGACAGTTTCAGTATTTTCAAATAATTTGTCTAATATAGTTTTCCTTGTAGTATATGTCTTAAAGAGGATGGGGACTATAAGAATCATTAAGAGATGATAATGATTTTACTGATACAAATACTACTAATTAACCCATAGCTGGGGGAGAAGAGGTGGATTCATAACTTTATAAAGAATATTTGCACATAAGTGAATATAGCAAACCCAACTGAAATTCGAACTCAGCTCTGCGATTTCTAGTTTTGAGCCATTATCCATTACACTACACACACAGCCAAGCTTACAGCACTTGTTATTCCCAACTACTGACTCTCACCTACTGACTGAGGCGCAGTATTTATTAAGTATGGAATAGTCCATTATTATTATTATGGGTAAGATCCCATAACACCCCCCTTCTGAAGCTTTTGTGTAGAAATTTTTTTTTTTTAATATCTTTTTTTCTTTGGATCTATTTCCAAAGGTTCAGTGAATTTTCTTTTTCTTGATGATTTTCTTGGTTCTTACATTATTTGTGGTCTTTTTATATCGAATGTGTCGAAAATCGTGTCCAATACCTCTTCTTGAGGTGGACTGTTAGCATCCTTATTTGGTTTACGTGTCTTCTGTGTGAGAATTTTTTTCATTGTACTATGTACATCATATTACCTATTCTTTTCTCAATTATGCCTTGCTCCCAGTAAGATGTATTATTTTTATATGCCTTAAAAAAAACTTTTTCTCCTGGGAGGAATTTTCTTTTTGGTGCGTAGGACTGTGTTATTTGTTTTGTTTTACTTGGTAGTAATTTATCGAACGCTGATCTGATTTTCCTAGCAAACATGATATCTGCTAGTGATAATGTTGATGGTGTAGAATTATTTGGCGTTATTTTATATACCTGTAGGGATTGCTGTAATGCTTTCTCCGTAGGCACATCGTACGCTTTTCGTAATGCTCTTTTGATTGTATCCACGAATCTCTCCACTTGTCCATTTAATCTTGGGTGGTAAGGCGGGGATTTTATATGTTTTACTTGATAAATTTTGATAAATTTCGCAAAACTCTTGGAAGTCTGCTGACGTGAATTGCGTTCAATTATCTGTTACTAAGCAGTCCACCACACCAAACCGAGCGAATAGCTCGTGGAGGAAATTTAAGGTCGTTTCTGTAGTAGGATTTTTGCAACGAAATACCTCCGGCCATTTGCTGTAGCTATCAACTATGATTAAATAGTAAAACCCGTCAATTGGTCCTGCATAATCTGCGTGTATTCTTGACCATGGACGATCAGTCTCTGGCCAAGGCTTTTGTATGATTGGCGGTGCTTTGGCTGCTAAATTACAACCCTTGCACATTTCCACCATATGAGTAATATCCTGGTCCATATTCTTCCAATATACATAGCTTCGCATTAGCGACTTCATTCTATTTTTACATTGGTGTCCCCTGTGGAAATCCTTTAGGATCCGCTTTTGTAATGTTTTGGGAATTACAACCCTTTCGTTGTAAAGTAGCACATTATCGCATAGAGAAACCCTGTCCGAAATTTGCTCATTTTTTCTGCTATTTTTGCTTTTTTTTCATTAATAAATTCGTCATTTTTGGCTACATTTTTTATGTCTTGCAATGTGACTGGGAGGTTTCTGACTGTACAACATAGTACTGTCCTTATGTCTTCTTCATTTCTTAGAGCTGCGATTACCGTGTCTTTATTGGTATAAGTCTCGACAGGCCATCCGCGTGCTCGATTCTTTTCGTTGGTAAATATTCCAATCTTCGTTACCCATCTAATTAGCCTATTTGCAGTGTACACCGGTAGACCTTTTTTTGAACCAAAATTTTTTATTAACGGTTTGTGATCCGTCTGCAGAGTAAAAATGTCTACCATAGACGTACCTATGGAATCCTGTTACTGCGAAGATGATTGCTAGAGCTTCCTTCTCTATTTGCAAATAATTTTTCTCGGCTTGTTGTAGGGTTCGAGAAGCATGTGCGATAGGTTTTATTGTCCCATCTGGCATTTTATGTAATATACACGCTCCGACTCCGTAGGCGCTCGCGTCACTTACTACAATAATTTCTAGTTTAGGATCATAGTGTGCCAAAAATAAATCCGATGTTAATGTCTTGATTTTTTTTTCAAATGTTTCCTGGCATTGATCTGTCCACTGCCAAACTTTTTCTTTCTTTAGCAGTTCGTTCAGTGGTGCGCGAAGTTTATGCATTTGAGGTATGAATTCCTGGTAGTAATTCACTAATCCAAGAAAACTTTGTAGTTCTGTTATATTCTTAGGAACTGGCATTTTTTTTATTGCTGTAGACCTTTCAGGGTCTGGTCGTCTACCTTCTTGATCTATGATATGGCCAAGGTATTTAATTTCCTTCATGAAAAAATCACACTTATTTTCTTTTACTTTGAATCCATAGCTTTGAATTCTCTTAAAACGTCTTGTACATATTGCCAGTGTTGTTCAACGCTTTCACTATTAATCAATACGTCATCCAGGTATGCAATTGTGTAGTCTAGCCCGGCAAGCATCGTATCCATTGTCTGTTGAAATATAGCCGGCGCGACCTTAATTCCAAATGGTAGTCTTTGGTATCTGTACAATCCCTTGTGTGTATTTATGCATAGAAGTTTTGAACTTTCTTCATCGACTGGAATTTACAGGTACGCCTCGCTTAAATCAATTTTTGAAAAATATTTTCCGCCATTTAATTTAGTGAATACTTCTTCTGAACTGGGTAGAGGATAGTGGTAGTCCTTTATTGCTGCGTTAAAACCTGTAGAAAAATCAGCACAAACTCGAATTTCTCCTGATTTCTTTTTGACGTAGACCGTCGGTGCGGCCCATTTGCTGTATTCTACTTTTTTCAATATGCCCCTATTTTCGAGTCTAGTTAATTCTTGGTCAATTTTTTCTATTGACGCAAACGGTACGCTCCTTTTTTCTTGAAAACAGGTTGAAAGTTTTCCTTTATTTCGATATTAGGTGTCATTTTCTTACATCTTCCGACACCTGCTGAAAATACTTCGGGGAAACTCGTTTTTAGTTTTCCTTTTAATTTGTCTGCCTCGGTTGATAAGCTTTTTACATTTTGGCAGTACGTACTAATAGGTAAATCCCACATTTCGAATTTTTGCATCCAGTCTGTTCCGAATAGATTTTCGGTATTTCTTAAGACGTACATTTTTAGTTTTTCGTCATTCCTTTAAATGTTACGTTTGTAATTACTTCACCCTCGAATTTTATCTTTCTCCCCGTAACTGATCTAGCAATTTTATCCGTTTTTAACATGATAGGTTTGTTCAGTTTTCTCCATGTTTGTAGGTTTATGATAGTTAAGTCTGAGCCAGAATCCAGCTGTAACCTAACTTTTCTGTTTTGCATTTCAACTTGTACATATTATATTAGTCTCATCTGCTTGATCAGTCCTCGTAATTCTTATTCTGCTTTTGCTTTCTTTTCTATACCCACAATGAGAACTTTTGTGGCCAATTTTTTTACATGATAGACAAGTTTTAAAACGATATGTACAGTCTTTAACCCAATGCCAAGACCCACAACGATAGCATGGACTGGGTGGTAGTTTTTATTTTCTGTTGATTATAATTAGAAAATTTTTTTTTACCTGTTCTTGAGGCGGGAAAATCGGTTTAGTTTGTTTGTGAGCAGGGAAAATTTGTTTGCCTTCGTACTTTGCGTACATGTGCTATGCCAGCTTGTTCTATGTCTTTTGAGTCTTTCTTCACACTGATGCATCTCTGGCAGTCTTCGGCTAGTTTTTGAAGTGTCAGATCTTGTTCACTCTCCAATTTAGTAAGTATTCTGCGTCTCATTTCCGCGTCTTTGGTTGAGACCAAGCCTTGGACGTAAATTAAGCATTTGAAATTGTCCGCGCTGAGTTCCGATAATCTGAAGTTGTCACAATATTTGTTAACAATGGATGCGAAAGTTAAGTAATCTTCGCTGTCCTTTTTTGTAAGGTTCAAGCATTTCCATCTTTTATGGAATAGTGAAGTATAATGGCTGAAAAGTTCCGTTAGCAGTTTTATGGATTCTTTGAACGTTAACTCGCTTGTTTTTCTGGGAAGGATATAATGTACGAATTTGGTATATTCGTCTGTGCCTAATTTTCTTAGTAATAGGCGTACTTTACATGCGTCTGACCAATCTTTGCAGTCAAAGTCATATAGATCTTCGTACCTTCGGAAGTAATTTGCAAAAGTTTTATCTTCGTCGGGTGCGTACTTGAAATCTTCGATATTACTCCAAATAGAGTCTTGTGAGAGAACTGTTTCGTTCTCGGATTTTTGCTCCTTATTTGTCATTGCACGTAACAATAATTCTTGCAATTCCAGATGTTTCTGTTCGTACCTTTGTTGCTGTTCAAACTGGGTTTTGGATAAGTTCCATAATGGTTGACTTATTTTTTTTTTTTTTTTTTGTGTGTGTGTAACCTGATATTCTGTAGCCTGTGCACGCAACAGAAAAAACTTTCCTTTGTTGTCAGTGAAAATTTGATATTAAAAAAAATAATTTTTTTGGAATTAGTTTCGTATTACCCTTTTAGGGTTTCTTCGTCGCCACCTGTTATGCGCGACGGATAGCAAAAAAAAAAAAAAAGGTTTCACCTCCCCGTCGAGAGTTGGTTTCGTGAGTTAGCTCGTCGCCACTTGTTATACTGTGGCGAACTTTTTTTTCTTCTCCCGAATGAATTCGAATCTTCGTCGCCACTTGTTATGGTCCGGTTCCTTGTACCACAGTGATAGTCCAAGGTAGAACCAATAAAGAAGAACTCGAACACAGGTATGGAATAACACAGATATATTACAAACAGGAATATATACAGAGAAGTAGAAGTGTTAGTATGAACAATCAGGTTTAGTAGAGAGAACAATGTAATCTCGACCAGTATCACTATTCCAATGTCTTGCAGTAATTGTCTGAACGCGACTCTGTTTCGGACTGCTTCTGACTCGACTCTTGACTCGACTTGAACTACTGACTCGCCTACTGACTGAGGCGCAGTATTTATTAAGTATGGAATAGTCCATTATTATTATTATGAGTAAGATCCCATAACAATTTGTAAGAAGAAATGCTAAATCGAATAAAAGTTTTAATAATGAATAAAAATTTAGATGAAAAAAAAGCAGGAAGATGTGAAAAACGTATTGTCAGAGTTAATTACCGTCTTCATCAATTGTAACCCTTATTGTTTGTTAATACACTTATACCTGCTTGTATCTATATATATATATATATATATATATATATATCAAATATGTGTGCAGTTCAATTTATATTACAATGAATCATTCATACAAAAAGTAGATTAGTAAAGTTAATGATATAAAATGGCGAAATCCCTTCGCAAACAAAATTTTAAAGGTGCATTAACCTACAAATCACTTGATGAATGTTATGAACCTTGTTTTTAAAAATTATAAAGTTTATGAGGTCTTTCTTTAATCAGCAAGTACTTTCCACTGTACATTCAGTCATCCTCAGGCATGGAAATTATTTTGTTTTTGGTAAAATTCAGGTAGCAGCTGAGACGAAAAAATTAAATGCAAATTGAGTCATTTGTAGGTTAATGCAACTTTAAAATTTTGTTTGTGAAAGGATTTCGCCCTTTTATATTATTAACTTTACTAATCTACTTTTTGTATGAATGATTCATTGTAATATACACCAGTTTTGTTGTTTTCTTCACATTTTCTTTTACATTTCTTTTAGCTGAACTCATTCCGAATCTACCATATTTGTTGCGTGGTCACGATTTCAGAAGATACACATGTTCATCTCACAATGCGTACAAACACAAGGCCCGCTACAGTATCATGTAAAGATTGAATGAAAGAACATAAGTAAATATTTGTAAAAATGAAGGTGAAATATCAAATGAAAGAAGAAGAAGGAATGGATGAAGAAAAGAAAAGAAAAAAAAATGAAGGGCTGGTTGAATAATTAAAGGGAAGAAAATTAAAAATGGGAAAGAAAAAACGAGAATGTTTTCAAAGTAACAGAATAAAGTGAACGCAAAAAAGCAGATATGCAAAAATAAAATAAAAAAAATGAAGGTTTCTAAAAGTGAAAGATGGCAGGGAAAATAAAAAAAATAAGAAAAGAAAGAAGCTGTCAAAAAAAACAACAAAGAGAGATGAAAAAATAGTTGGCAAACTGAAGAAATGACTAAAGGAGAATGAAAAAAAAAAAGAAAAGAACCCATAATATAATGCCAGAAAAACTATAAAGAAAAACAAACACACATTATTACTACATTGTTTCAACATAAATGCACTCATCTGAATTAAAGATTTACCAGCCAGACAACAGGTTCACTTAACTTTTGGCTTCAAGCCATATCATAGACTTTCTTTTCTTATATCTGGCATATTCAACATATAAGCAAACAGAATGAAAACAAAAACAAAAAAAAAACAGTTTTGAAATAATGTGTTTCTTTGCTTCATATGAATACATAAATAATACTGTTTTACCCAGATTGTCAAGTAGAGCTTTTTGTTTTACAAAGGCATTTTTGGTATTAATATTTATAACAAAACATTGCAGTAACATTGGTAAGGTTCTACCTCCCATTTATAATACCATTTCTTTAGGTATAGTGACGGCAGGACTTTGGAGACTACAGCAAGAGGCATCTCCTACTTTGAGGGCCTTTGAAGATTACATGAGGGTTATTAAATTTTTCAATGTTAAACTGCTGTTAACTGTTTATTATAAAATTGTACTATATATATATATATATATATATATGAAAGTGTACACTATAGTCAATATCCAGGTATGACAATCTGTTTCATGCTTAAACGCAATCATCATAGTCTGACTTCAATGTTCACATTTATATTTACATGTGCTCCAAATCTGATACACACACACACATATATATATATATATATATATATATATATATATAGAGAGAGAGAGAGAGAGAGAGTCCATATATACTGTGGAGGGCTCTTGATTGAGCTTTCATCACAATAGGTAAAGACATGTAGAGGCAATAGGCAACAATAAACTACAGAATACCCAAAATTAATTGCTGCATTTAAGTATCGTATTCACATTTAAGCTTACCTCTGAAAAGTTCAACGATAATTTTTCTGCTGCCACTTTATATATATATATATATATATATATATATATATATATATATATACAGAGAGAGAGAGACCATATATTCTTGTATAATGAGTAATGTTTATTTTAAATACAGCTGTACTTTTTGACTACAGTAAATGGATATATAGTTTGGCCGATGGTGTAGCCAGGGCCAGCAGTACATATGCTAATTTTATATCTCATGTATTATGTGACCCCGTTAAAATTAGCTTCAAAGTAGATCTTCAAATGTCATATGCTATATGAGTATATATCATATATGATAAAATATAATTTTATATATTAGCTTAAAAGCTCGTCTATCAGGTGGCATTTAAGCTAGCTCCTGTGGAGGGCTTTTGACTGAGCTTTCATCACGATAGGTAAAGAAGAGTCGAGACAATAGGTAACAATAAACTACTGAATACCCAAAATTAATCGCTGCATTTAAGTATTGTATTAACATTTAAGCTTACCTCTGAAAAGTTAAACAATAATTTTTCTGCTGCCATTTAATTTAAAGACAGTTTGATGTGTATAGGTTCTTACTTTCCATACAAACAATTTTATTTATTTCATGGATGACTTTCTCTGGATTTTACAATTAATTTTGATTATTCTCAAATTTATTTCTGTTATATTCTGTGCTAATAGAAATATATACTTGAGCCACAAAGTGGATGAAATAAGTAAAGGTTTATTGTAAAAACAAGTACAATAAGAATAAAGAATGAGTACTACTATTGGAAGGTCAGTAGTTCTCATGTAAGTCTGAGTCATACTCAACAGATACCAGCTAGACTCTGTAGTCTGTTGACTTACAAATACTTATAGGTAGTTACTACTTATAATGTAGTCACTCATGGGGGTGACAGGTTATTTCATTACATCAATTTCCAAGTTATAAAAATTGATTTGCACAAACAAATTTGTTGCAAAAATCACATAAAAATAATAACAGTAATGAAATGTTGGGAATCCAAAATTTCTGTAACATGAGCTATTGAAAGTTAGAGTGTTGTGTCCCTTTAATTGAAAAATGTGACACAGTGACATTTGCATTTATTATATAGATGGTAGGTGACTCTATGAGTGCTACTGGTATCCTATACCCCAATAGTACCTACCATATGGTATAATCCAGTCACCGGTGGCTAAATCGGTTCTCCCACCAGGCTTTTTATAACTATTTATTAATATAGAGATTTCAGGATACCCTTTGCCAGTCTAAGAAGAGCTATATAAATATCAAAACAGTGCCAGGATATTGATTTCAAAATTCATTATCCTTTGTCTGATCTTGGCTGAGTAGTTAAAATGTTAGCATCCCAGCCGTGAGACACAGATTCTTAATCTCGCCATGGTCAATTTGTCAGGGAGATGATGCATCGTAGTTATCGGCCTGGGAGGACAGTCCCAGAGTTTGGTGCCATTTATCATTTCAAAACTGTTAGTCTTTGTAAAAATAAATTTAAATTTCATTACATTTATTGGGTTGACCAAAAAGTTTGTTCAGTTATTAAGTAGAAAACTTTTATTAATAAACTGAACAAACTTTTTGGCCAACTCAAAATATTCTCTTTGAAAGTTTACTGAGGATTTTACAATTAATCCATCAGTGTAATATTTCAACTAGGAAACAAAAGACAATAAAAATGTGCACTTTGGTTGATTGCACTGCAATATTATAGCATATTTAGACCTTCTTTTCTCTTGAACCAATAAAGTGTATGACAAACACAGAAATAAAAGAAACACATTTTTCTTTCTTTTTAATCTTTTTTCTTTTTATGTCATTTTAACTCAGGTGAATGTACAGTCACAATCATTGATACAATTTACAGAAAAAGAAGAGAATTTGGCAAGAAAAGTATTTGGAACATGCTCAAAAGAAACATTGTATCACAGAAAAATAAGTAAAAATTATTGTCCATCACATAATCTTAAGACATTAACTATGAAGGTATTTTCCAAACAATATGGCTGCAGATAATAGACTTTCAATTAGGCAGCAAAATCGATGGATAATTTTGTTAATATTTTACATGATTAGTAAGTTATGAACAGAAATCAGATCTATGTATAGACTCTGGCTCTTGGCACACTATTGTAGAGTGAAATTTAAAGCAGTAAAAGTTTTCTTTTTTGTTTTTTCTTTAAGCAGCTTAGAATTTTGATGGGTTGCTTCATTTTTATATAAGAAATACTACTCATTATTTAAATGGTAGATTAATTTTTAGTGCTTGAGTTTAAATAGAAAAGAGAGATATTTCAAATAACTAAATTAGAAAAATTTTTAACACAGTATAGCAATGTATTTAATCACTATTTCTTACATTTCATATTTTTCTTTTTTTTTTCTTTTTCTCTTTCTTGAGAAACCAAACTAACATCAATAACAGAATTACTTAAAATTTAGTCAATTTTGAGTAGAGATGCTTACAAAATAATAATTGTCAAACAGTCTAGCAAACCTTTACTACTCTATATTGAGTGTGATCCATACTGGGTGCCTCACACTAAGCTAAGCTATGATCCTCATTGGGTGCCAAATTAAAGAAAGCCTGCTAAAAATGTCTAATTTCACGTCTCTTCTTTCTTGCAATATTTTCCTTCATACTAATAGTAGAGCATGTAGCCAAGAGATTATGATTTGTAAGTTAGTCTAGTAGACTACTGCTACTATGTTAGTGAATATTATTCTACACATGTAGCTAAACTATGCTAAGCTTAATAAATACCTCTAGAAATACACACAGGAATCAAAAGAAATAACCAAACACACAGAAACAGAAGAAAAATAGGTGAACAAAATTGAAGAATATGAAAGATCAGTGGATGAAATCATTGGTGAGATTAGAAGATCCACCATTTAAAAAAACTCTAAGGTTTACTCCTTTGCTGGGATAAATATGTTGAAAAAGTTTCTACCATCCGTGGCAAATAAGTTCATTGGGAACATCAAAGAAAACAATTGATGAGCAATTCAGAACAATTTGTGCTAAGTAACAATAGCTTAGAACTAGCTCCAAATCATCTTACCTATTATAAAACGCAGATTGTGTGTGCGTGTGTGTGTCTGTACGTTTATATATTGGATCGGATTTCCTACATTTTTCAACCAATTTTGACAAAACTTCACATGTCTACGTAAAATTACCTTGCGGTGGTTCTGACAGTGCCAAAAATTGGAAAAACACAATTGTTTTTGCACGAAATCAATTTGAAAACACGATTAAGAGGCATCACGAGAATGAAAGGGGGACAACTCATATCGAGTTATACTTATTATAAAACCCAGGTTGTTTGTGTGTGTGTGTGTGTGTGTTCATTTATATATGGGATCGGATTTCCTACATTTTTCAACCGATTTCAACAAAACTTCACTTTTTTTTTTGGCAGGTAGTATTTCTTATTGTCTTGCACACTTTTTCTTTATTTTTATATTCAGAATGCTTTAAAAATTCCATTTACAATTGTTTATAATAAAATGCTATTCAATTGATAGACTCATAACGATTGAAAACAATGTTTTTGTTTGAGTTTGGGTTTGGGTTTGACCAATTCGTAAAAAAAAAAAAAAAAATTAAGACATGTGTGTCCGTCAACCTTAAACAATAATCTTTGCCAATTTTATTTTTCAGTCTTTATGATGGTAGATACTTGATCTATCTCTTACTGTTACATCCCCGAGCAACGCCGGGCTCTACTGCTAGTAACAGCTACAACAGCTCAAACCATTCACCAGGCAAGACTGAGAAACAAAAGTTGTCCACAGTAATTTGGTTTCTTGAGTCTACTTCGTATATCTTGAAAAGTTTTGCATGACCTTATTTTCTGTAAATGTTTTGAAGCAGGGGACAGCCATTTTCATTTCTGGATATTTTACAAGCAAGGCATGTGTGAACTCTTTGCATCAATAAGTCATTTTGTTTTTTAATCTTTTTCAGTTGTGGTGGTAGGGTTGTTCCTACTGCATTTTCACAGCCCTTCTTATCTTCAAAATATCCCATGAGTGTCAACTTTACCAAGCTCTCTTTCCTCATTATGTGCCCTAGAATTTTCAAGTATCTCTTTCTGGTGTTATGTATAATTGTCACTTCTGTTTCCATTTTCTCTAAAACTAAGTCATCTTGGTTTTTAATATTTTTAAGTTAGGGGCAGTTTTTCATTTCATCACAGGTAGTGGTCAGTAATTTGGACTTATTTAGTAGTGCATTTGATGCTCATTGCCTGCTTTCTACTTATTGTCTTCTGTATTTTTAATGGTGAAATCTATGGCCCTGTTCAGAGTTACAATCTGGTTTGGTTTGGTTAGTTTTACAGCATACAACCTCAATGGGTTATTTATTGCTAACAAAATTTTTATTGTTGGTAATATAGTTTTTTAATAATCTATTTCTGGTAATATTTTTTCTGCAAAAAACCTATTTCTGTTAATATTTTTTCTTCAAATATGTGTAGCTGGTAATATTTTTTTTTCAAAAATGTATTGTTGGTAATAAGTTTTTATAAAGTATTTCTGGTATTAAAACCTATTTTTACACTTTACTTTGGCTTGGTTTAGTTTGGTTTACTCTTTGGACTGTTTTGCATATCAACTTCAAAGGGTTATTTAAGGCTGACAATTTTCATTCTGGTAATATTTATGGTATTAAAACCTATTTTACACTTTCATAGAGTTTGACCCCACTTTGGCTTGGTTTAGTTTGGTTTACTCTTTGGACTGTTTTACAGCATATCAACTTCAAGGGTTATTTAAGGCTGACAATTTTCATTGCTGGTAATATTTATGGTATTAAAACCTATTTTTACACTTTCATAGAGTTTTGACCCCACTTTGGCTTGGTTTAGTTTGGTTTACTGTTTGGACTGTTTTACAGCATATCAACTTCAAAGCGTTATGACAATTTTCATTGCTGGTAATATTTCTGGTATTAAAACCTATTTTACACTTTCATTTGGCTTGGTTTAGTTTGGTTTACTGTTTGGACTGTTTACAGCATAACCTGACAATTTTCATTGCTGGTAATATTTCTGGTATTAAAACCTATTTTTTACACTTTCATAGAGTTTTGATTTTTGGCTTGGTTTAGTTTGGTTTACTGTTTGGACTGTTTTACAGCATATCAACTTCAAGGGTTATTTAATGCTGACAATTTTCATTGCTGGTAATATTTCTGGTATTAAAACCTATTTTTTTTCATAGTTTTGACCCCACTTTGGCTTGGTTTAGTTTGGTTTACTGTTTGGACTGTTTTACAGCATATCAACTTCAAGCGTTATTTAATGCTGACAATTTTCATTGCTGGTAATATTTCTGGTATTAAAAATTTTTACACTTTCATAGAGTTTACTTTGGCTTGGTTTGTTTGGTTTACTGTTTGGACTGTTTTACTGCATATCAACTTCAAGGGTTATTTAATGCTGACAATTTTCATTGCTGGTAATATTTCTGGTATTAAAACCTATTTTTACACTTTCATAACCCCACTTTGGCTTGGTTTAGTTTGGTTTTGTTTGGACTGTTTTGGCATATCAACTTCAAGGGTTATAAGTTGACAATTTTCATTGCTGGTAATATTTCTGGTATTAAACCTATTTTTACACTTTCATAGAGTTTTTTGACCCCACTTTGGCTTGGTTTAGTTTGGTTTACTGTTTGAGACTGTTTTAATATCAACTTCAAGGGTTATTTAATGCTGACAATTTTTCATTGCTGGTAATATTTCTGGTATTAAAACCTATTTTTACACTTTCATAGAGTTTTGACCCCACTTTGGCTTGGTTTAGTTTGGTTTACTGTTTGAGACTGTTTTTATCAACTTCAAGGGTTATTTAATGCTGACAATTTTCATTTGGTAATATTTCTGGTATTAAAACCTATTTTTACACTTTCATAGAGTTTTGACCCCACTTTGGCTTGGTTTAGTTTGGTTTACTGTTTGGACTGTTTTGCATATCAACTTCAAGGGTTATTTAATGCTGACAATTTTCATTGCTGATAATATTTCTGGTATTAAAACCTATTTTTACACTTTCATAGTTTTGACCCCACTTTGGCTTGGTTTAGTTTGGTTTTTGACTGTTTTTACAGCATATCAACTTCAAGCGTTATTTAATGCTGACAATTTTCATTGCTGGTAATATTTCTGGTATTAAAACCTATTTTACACTTTCATGAGTTTTGACCCCACTTTGGCTTGGTTTAGTTTGGTTTACTGTTTTGGACTGTTTTTACAGCATATCAACTTCAAGGGTTATTTAATGCTGACAATTTTCATTGCTGGTAATATTTTGGTATTAAAACCATTTTTACACTTTCATAGAGTTTTGATTACTTTGGCTTGGTTTAGTTTGGTTTACTGTTTGAGACTGTTTTTACAGCATATCAACTTCAAGGGTTATTTAATGCTGACAATTTTCATTGCTGGTAATATTTCTGGTAAAACCTATTTTTTTCATGGTAGTTTGGTTTTACTGTTTGAGACTGTTTTTTACAGCATATCAACTTCAAGGGTTATTTAATGCTGACAATTTTCATTGCTGGTAATATTTTGGTATTAAAACCTATTTTTAAATATCAACTTCAAGGGTTTTTAATGCTGACAATTTTCATTGCTGGTAATATTTCTGGTATTAAAACCTATTTTTACACTTTCATAGAGTTTTGACCCCACTTTGGCTTGGTTTAGTTTGGTTTACTGTTTGGACTGTTTTACAGCATATCAACTTCAAGGGTTATTTATTGCTGACAATTTTCATTGCTGGTAATATTTCTGGTATTAAAACCTATTTTTACACTTTCATAGAGTTTTGACCCCAGAGTTTTTTGGCTTGGTTTAGTTTGGTTTACTCTTTGGACTGTTTTACAGCATATCAACTTCAAGGGTTATTTAAGGCTGACAATTTTCATTGCTGGTAATATTTCTGGTATTAAAACCTATTTTTACACTTTCATAGAGTTTTACTTTGGCTTGGTTTAACTGTTTGACTGTTTTACAGCATACAAAGGGTTTTTCAATTTTCATTTGGTAATATTTCTGGTATTAAAACCTATTCTTACACTTTCATAGAGTTTTGACCCCACTTTGGCTTGGTTTAGTTTGGTTTACTCTTTGGACTGTTTTACAGCATATCAACTTCAAGGGTTATTTAATGCTGACAATTTTCATTGCTGGTTTTTTGGTATTAAAACCTATTTTTACACTTTCATAGAGTTTTGACCCCACTTTGGCTTGGTTTAGTTTGGTTTACTGTTTGAGACTGTTTTACAGCATATCAACTTCAAGGGTTATTTAATGCTGACAATTTTCATTGTGGTTATTTCTGGTATTAAACCTATTTTAACACATTTAGACCCCACTTTGGCTTGGTTTAGTTTGGTTTACTGTTTGGACTGTTTTACAGCATATCAACTTCAAGGGTTATTTAATGCTGACAATTTTCATTGCTGGTAATATTTCTGGTATTAAAACCTATTTTTACACTTTCACTTTGGCTTGGTTTAGTTTGGTTTACTGTTTGGACTGTTTATAGCATATTCAAGGGTTATTTAATGCTGACAATTTTCATTTGGTAATATTTCTGGTATTAAACCTATTTTTACACTTTCATAGAGTTTTGACCCCACTTTGGCTTGGTTTAGTTTGGTTTACTGTTTGAGACTCATTTTTACAGCATATCTTCAGGGGTTATTTAATGCTGACAATTTTCATTGCTGGTAATATTTCTGGTTTAAAACCCTATTTTTACACTTTCATAGAGTTTTGACCCCACTTTGGCTTGGTTTAGTTTGGTTTACTGTTTGGACTGTTTTACAGCATATCAACTTCAAGGGTTATTTAATGCTGACAATTTTCATTGCTGGTAATATTTCTGGTATTAAAACCTATTTTTACACTTTCATAGAGTTTTGACCCCACTTTGGCTTGGTTTAGTTTGGTTTACTCTTTGGACTGTTTTACAGCATATCAACTTCAAGGGTTATTTAATGCTGACAATTTTCATTGCTGGTAATATTTCTGGTATTAAAACCTATTAAAACCTCATAGAGTTTTGACCCACTTTGGCTTGGTTTAGTTTGGTTTACTGTTTGGACTGTTTTACAGCATATCAACTTCAAGGGTTATTTAATGCTGACAATTTTCATTGCTGGTAATATTTCTGGTATTAAAACCTATTTTTACACTTTCATAGAGTTTTGACCCCACTTTGGCTTGGTTTAGTTTGGTTTACTGTTTGGACTGTTTTACAGCATATCAACTTCAAGGGTTATTTAATGCTGACAATTTTCATTGCTGGTAATATTTCTGGTATTAAAACCTATTTTTACACTTTCATAGAGTTTTGACCCCACTTTGGCTTGGTTTAGTTTGGTTTTACTGTTTGGACTGTTTTAATATCAACTTCAAGGGTTATTTAATGCTGACAATTTTCATTGCTGGTAATATTTCTGGTATTAAAACCTATTTTTACACTTTCATAGAGTTTTGACCCCACTTTGGCTTGGTTTAGTTTGGTTTACTCTTTGGACCAGCATATCAACTTCAAGGGTTATTTAATGCTGACAATTTTTTGCTTGGTAATATTTTTCTGGTATTAAAACCTATTTTTACACTTTTAGAGTTTTGACCCCACTTTGGCTTGGTTTAGTTTGGTTTACTGTTTGGACTGTTTTACAGCATATCAACTTCAAGGGTTATTTAATTGACAATTTTCATTGCTGGTAATATTTCTGGTATTAAAACCTATTTTTACACTTTCATAGAGTTTTGACCCCACTTTTTGGTTTAGTTTGGTTTACTGTTTGACTGTTTTGGCATATCAACTTCAAGGGTTATTTAATTGACAATTTTCATTGCTGGTAATATTTCTGGTATTAAAACCTATTTTTACACTTTCATAGAGTTTTGTACTTTGGCTTGGTTTAGTTTGGTTTACTGTTTGAGACTGTTTTACAGCATATCAACTTCAAGGGTTATTTAATGCTGACAATTTTCATTGCTGGTAATATTTTGGTATTAAAACCTATTTTTACACTTTCATAGAGTTTTTTTTTGGCTTGGTTTAGTTTGGTTTACTGTTTGGACTGTTTTACAGCATATCAACTTCAAGGGTTATTTAATGCTGACAATTTTCATTGCTGGTAATATTTCTGGTATTAAAAACACTTTCATAGAGTTTTGACCCCACTTTGGCTTGGTTTAGTTTGGTTTACTGTTTGGACTGTTTTACAGCATATCAACTTCAAGGGTTATTTAATGCTGACAATTTTCATTGCTGGTAATATTTCTGGTATTAAAACCTATTTTTACACTTTCATAGAGTTTTGACCCCACTTTGGCTTGGTTTAGTTTGGCTTACTGTTTGGACTGTTTTACAGCATATCAACTTCAAGGGTTATTTAATGCTGACAATTTTCATTGCTGGTAATATTTCTGGTATTAAAACCTATTTTTGCACTTTCATAGAGTTTTGACCCCACTTTGGCTTGGTTTAGTTTGGCTTACTGTTTGGACTGTTTTACAGCATATCAACTTCAAGGGTTATTTAATGCTGACAATTTTCATTGCTGGTAATTTTTCTTTTCTCCAAAATGTATTTCTGGTAATATTTTTTGCTTCAAAATCTATTTCTGGTAATATTTTCTTTCAAAAAATGTATAGCTGGTAATATTTTTTCAAAAAATGTATAGCTATTTGTATTGCTGGTAATTTTTTTTTAAGTATTGCTGATAATATTTCTGGTATTAAAACCTATTTTTACCATTTCATAGTCTTTTGACCTAAGTTTGGGTATTAACTATTTGCCCATAGCTGGGACCCCAACAGCTGCAACTACCCTGGGTCAAAGTGGACCTGGGAACATCAACAATTAAGAAATGGTTCCATGCTCCTCAAAACTTCCTGCTCAGAGGCCTTGCTACTGGACGTAGTTTAACGTCTTACCCAGGATACAGATTTAGTTTATCATCATACCCAGGACAGTGTTACAATCTGGATAAAATGTGTTGGGTGTCACTTATTTTTAGTAACAGACTTAGTAACTTTGATTATGGAAAGAGAACTACAATCTTTGATCCTAATCAGAAACAGAGATCACTTCCCAATACAAAAAGCAGTGTTGATCCAACAATACAGGAAGCTATAAAAAATGAATGAGATTAGTAGTACAAGCAATTCTTTGAGTGGTAATATCTCATCAATGAAATTTCAAAAACTAATGTCTTCCTAATTCCAATAACTTTTTAAGATTGTGCATAAGATTTGTATGTAGTTTGAAATGAGATTTAAAAAAACATCTTAAGTGAACTGAAGTAAAAAGACAAACACATCAAACAAAAAATAAATTAATAAATAAATTAAAAATTAGGTTAACAGAAACATTTTTTGGTTAATTCAATTTTTTTTATTTTCATTCTTGAAAGAATTGTTGATAAAAAACCTAAAGGCAGTTAAAAACTTGTCCAGAACACCACCCTCCACAAAAGAGAAAAGTGATCCAAAGAAAGACAAAAAAAAAAAGAAAGAAAGACAAAGAAAAACAAAGAAAGATATACAAAGAAAGAAAGAAAGGAAGGAAGGAAGAAAGACAGACAGAAAGAAAGACAAAGAAGAAACAGAAAGAAAGACAAAGAAGAAAGAAAGAAAAAAAAAAGAAAAAGAAATAAAGAAAAATAAAAAATCAAGTGAGAAAAAGAAAATAGAGCAGAACTAACAAATGAACAAAAAAAACAAGAATCAGCCAAGAAAACACCAAATAGAGAATCTCCTCTGAATATATAAAAAAAAATACTATGTTTAATCGAAATTTATGCAAACACCATGTTAAATAGAAGTATTTTTTGCAGCCATAATTGCAGCTTTATAGGAATATATCTGCTAGATTTTGCAAGTGTACTGTCTGTCCAGAATGTCTCCTGCCATTTAAACTAACAAAAAATAGACCATCTAGGGTAATGATGGCTTAGTTCCTTTCAAAATAATACTCTTTAAACCTCATATATTTATACCAATGTCCCTTCTCCTTTTCAAAGCAAAGACTGCTTTCAGGATTACCATCAGGTGCCTTGTCAAATTCTCCTTACTACTTAATCTTGCCCATATTCCTAAGTCCACCCCACATCTCAATGGTGATTTTAGCTTTGGGAAAATCCATAAGTCAGATGGAGATAAAGCTGAACTCTAGGAGGACAGCCTGAGTTATGTTTTGCCAAAGAATACACAGGCACACACAGGAGACATGCTCATTCCATGACATCTCACTGCCAACTCAGTAGAAAGTCTCTGTTCATGTATGAGTATATGCAAAAACATCCCCTTTCATTGGTTGCCAAATAACATCAAAGATACACAAATGGTTTTCAAGATATTTAAATAAGCTATGTACGTTTTTCATTTTACCCCAAGCAAGACAATAAAGTCACTAAGATTCAAGGGGTTGTTGAGCATGAAAGAATAAGAGAAAAACAAAAACATTATTAAGGAGTGAGAACAATAAAAGAACAAGAATTAAGAAAACAAAAGATAATGATTGACACTGCATTCAAATTTTTAAAATCAAAATTTACAGACACTATTTACATTATTCGGACTATTGTCCTCATCTTTGTCAGCATATTTATTACAACATTTTGGCTGTTGTACACTATGGCCTTCTTCAGGTGGTTGGAATGTTGAACTGAACTCTTTTTCTCACTGGGGTAGACTGTTCTAGTTCCACATGCCATGTTTAATGAATGTCAGTTGTTAGTTATCTCCTGTTAAATCCCCTCACCAAGTTTTCCACTGCCTTAACCAGACACATGGCACAGTGGATAAAGGAATTAGTCAGATCCAGTGACAGGACCCAAAGAGTGTGTTCAATACCTGGTTAAGGCAGTGTAGAACTTTCAGAGGGGAATTAACAGGAGATAACTGATAACTGACATCCATTAAAACATGACACGTGGAACTAGAACAGTCTACACCAGTGAGCGAAATAAAAGGTTCTGTTTGACATTCCAACCACCTGAAGAAGGCCGGAGGGTATAACAGCCGAAATGTTGTAATAAATAAGGCAACAATGTAAATGAGGACAATAGTCCAAATAATGTAAATAGTGTACATAATACCTCATCTCAGAAATATAGACAGATACTGAAAGGCTGAAACGTTGTAATAAATATGGCTACAAAGATGAGAACAATAGTCTGAATAATGAAAATAATGTACATAATCCCTCATTTCAGAAAGAAAGTTTCACAAACTAGACATGTGAGAGAAGAAATTGTTTGCATAAAACTTATGGTTACATCTAGCCATTTCATCTATAAAATGATGAGATATTGCTGCTAGTCTAGTCTTTACAGTGATGTTCACCCTGTACAAGGCCCAGGGACCACTCAATGTAGAGGGTTACAGAGTAAGAGGCACAATTTATGTGGATATATGGGGAAGACAACAGTTAACCCTAGACTTGAACAGGTAAAGATTGCAGTTCCATGGACAACCGCTCCATGGAAAGAAGTTGCTCAAATAGAACTTAACTTCTCACCAATGGAATACAAAGGGAATGAGTGTGCACGTAGCATGAAATTTGTGAAGTTGAGGTACCAAAGAGGAAAGCTCATCAGAACAATTACCATGAAAATATTTATAAAAAAAGGGATAGGGAAGCTTTGTTACTGTGGTGGAAATGTGACTGAAACTGAGATGCCAGGTCAGGACTGATAAAATTATAGATTCTTTATCCACAATCTTTAAACACATAGCAGAAGCACTTGACCAATTGTGGCAGCAATATTCAAAGCATGAATACTTTCAGACAGACGATACATCAGTTTCAGGACTTGACACATTCAACTAGATTTTGTAAGCCTCTGATTTTACTCCTTGTTGTGGCCTGTTTAGAGGCCAAAAAGAAAGACACAGAAGATGAAGGTAGGTTGAAAAAAGTATATTGAAGATATATACAAATAATAGTGTTAGTAATAAGTAGATTAGCAATGCGTCTTCTACTCCACTCCACACTCTCCTATCTGACTCTCACAGTTTGTATTTATGAGAGGAGGAAAAGTTCATTCTACTGTAGAAGGGTTTACCACAACACTCCTCTAAAGGACTTGCCTATATCAAAACTAATTCACATTTGCAACAATTGAAAGCAAGCTGCTTGTTCATCATGTGGCAAATAATATTTTGACTTTTTGCTGATACATTTACACAAAAGATTTATAAATACTATGTCTAAGATCTAAAATCTGCACTTGTAATCATAAAAATCATTTTATTGGCAAAAGTTGAATGCAATATTCGCTACAGCTGTAATAATGAAGAAGTGAAGAGAAAAGGTTCAGATCTGAGGTTGACTTTGTTTAAGCAGAATTCCTGTATTTCTATCAGAACATATTAGAGATGCATTGTTACAATTATATATATATTGCTTGTTTTCAACCAGTTTTTGATTTATTCATCACAAAATTTAACCCGCTCTACCTGGGTGATGTTTTTCTGTGATGTTTTTTCAAAGGGTTGTTATCTTGCTCCTTCTGAACATGTTTTCTCAACATTGTTATCTCTAGCACAGTGTTACAAAACAAGGAATTTTACATTGGTTTTTCTTCTGATTTTTTGTTATCTCAAAAGCAATTTTTATCTATAGTAACCTCTAGCTTTCTTACAGGTTAGTGACAATGTATCAAATTCTTAAGGCCCTGTTGGCTAGGGCTTCAGAATACACTAATTGCACCTCTGCAGAGAGGTAAGACCACCACCAAAGGGGACTTGGGTAAGACAATAAACTGCATCCAACAGCAAGGCCTTTGATCAGGAGGTTTTGAGGCACGTGGAACTACCTCTTAATAGCTGGTGTTCCCAGCTCCACCCAGACACAGGTGGTAGCAAATAGTTAACCCCCAAACTGGGGTCAAAACACAAGGAAAGTGTAAAAATAGATTTTAATACCATCAATACATTTTTGTAAAAAATTAACAGCAATGAATTTTTGTGACAAAAAATTATTACCAGCAATACACTTTTAAAGGAAAAAAATATTACCAGCAATAAAAATCTTGTAGGCATTAAATAATCCATTGAGGTTGATATGCCATAAAGCAAACCAAACCAATCGAATTCTTATAGGTCTTTGAGTTTTGGGAAAATCCTAATTTTAATCTCTGAATTAAATAGTGCAGAGATAAATACCAGTTCAGAGGTAGATCACAATCATAATAATGGTTTTGTGGTACAATGGGTCCCAGCTAGATTGTCTGTAAATAATTTTATCTTAGCCTGAAACACTGGTGTATTATGACAGCCAATGATAAAGTCTACAAGGGAGATATCAAAGTAACCAACCACTGTCCACAAGCAAGGGAAGAGGAAATAAATAAAAAGATCCATTTGGCTGGAAGATAAAGAATTCAGTCATAGGCTTTTTATAGTCAGGCTGCATTCTAGACTGGCCAGTGATAGAGTGGTTGGGGGTACTGGAGTCAAGAAGAGCCATGGGCAGTCAGAGTGATAGGAGAGTCACAGCTAGAGTGAGTGGAGGGACAAGCCACTAGTAGAGATTTTTTTTAAGCAAATCACCCCAATCAACCAAGGTGGGAGTGCCACTAGTACACAAGGGGTTACAGAGAGTGTGAGTAAGACTAAAGGGGAGTGTTTGAGAAAAGAATAAAGAGAAAGACAGGGATCAAGGCCAAGACATCAGAAGATGTTGATTGACATTACATTTGAATATTTGAAGATTATATCTATCATGGAAGCAAGTAAGAGGAAGGGAGTTCTACTGTTGGGAAGTGCAAGATAAGAAGCTGTTGGAGTAGAAGAGACAGCTACATTTAACTGTTTTGACAGTAAAAGGGTAGCATGCTTAAATTCATGCTGTTGGGATACCAGTGAAAGTAGCTCATGAGAGCAGTTACCATGAAAATATTTGTAGAAAAGACAGAGAGAAGCCACATCACGTCTGTGATGCAAGATAAGGACCAAACATGTTGCATATCTGTCTCTGGATTTTGTCTAGGACCTTGAGATGAACAGCAGGAGCCCCAGATCATATATGGCAGCAGTATTCCATGCAAGGAAGAACAGTTGATTTGTAGATTTGAAGGCTGGACTCCAGTGAGAAGAACCTTCTGGCGCGACACAGAGAACCAACTTTCCTTGCAGTAGATGAAGCCATAGATTCAGTGTAGTTGTTCCACTTCAGATCAGTGGACAGTGTGAGGCCAAGCATGTGCAGAGAGGCGCTATCATGGTGCTGGGCATCAGCCATCCTGATGGGAGACGAGGAGGGTTCTCTATGGTGGGTAACTGAGAACAGTTTTGTTTTAGAGGCATTAATGTTTACAAGCTGTTTCCCAGTCAATAGATGTTGTAATCAGAGATGAAAAAAGGTATCTTCAGAATTCCTTTTGGCTGAAGAGAAGATCTGGTCCATTAGTCTGTCATGACAGAAGAGGGAAATAGCAGTGAAGATGTCACAAATGTTACTTAACTATCCAGACCCCAGGTGAATTCATGAAAAAAAGAACTTAATATATTGAAGATAGGATTTATGTTTCCTTTTCTAGCCATATCATTTTACCTTTCAGTCTTTTGTCGAACTTACACAAGATTTTGTTCACACTGACAAACATGGGAATTGAACACATCATGGGATGAAGCTGTCAAGTTAAGGTAAACCTGTGCAAGTGTTGCCATTGCATATTTACAGATTAATAGTAACAGCTTTGAGAGTCTTGACAAAATCCAAAGAAGAATCTGCAATGTAATCGATCCTGACCAGGCATCCCTACTTCAGTCATTTTCTCATTGACATGGCATGGCTTCCCTCTGTCTTTTCTATAAATACTTTCATGTCAACTGCTCGGACAAGCTTTTTTCCTTAGTGCCCTGAGTTTGTGAATTTAAGCATGCTACTCGACTGGCATCTCATTCCCCCCATTTTACTGTTAAAATAGTTAAATGTAACCACCAGTTCTACTCCAACAGATTTTTCTCACACTTCCTGCCTGTGGCACTCCCTTCCATTTGCTTGCTTCCCTGATAACTACAATTTTCAAAAGTTTTAACTGCAATATCAATGTCCATCTTCTGTCTTCTCGAATTCTGTTCATCTTTCTTTCTTTCCACAATCCTCCCTATTCTCAGTCTTCTCTTTCACTTTTACTTCCCATAACTCCCTGAATACTAGTGGCATTCCTGTCTTGGTCAGAGTGAAATGATAAAAAAAAATAAAAATAAAAATTCAGCATTTCCCTTAGAAGGAGACGTGATATCTTAAGTGAATCAAAATAGAAGGGAGAAAAAAATGAGGAATAAGAAAAAATATAACCCTGTGTGTTTAATAAAGGGCTCCATTTAACATTTCCTAAAGGTTGCTAACAGCTACAGGCACCAGATAAATGTCAGAGAGTACAGTACCTGAAACACCATGCTGAAGATGAGGAAACTGAATCAAAAGAACCAACACAGAATTTTATTAAAACCAGAAAATATTTTCAGATGGCAACTGAATACAATTTCAATATTTGATTTTCATAAAATTACGTGTTTTTCATGTAATTAAATTAACTGACATTTACAAGTTCTTCAAAAACAAAAAATGAAAGTAATTATATGTTATTTATTCATATTCAAATGAAATTTATTTATTTAAACTTAATATAAAGTTTGTCACAACTACTTCTAAAACAGTGATTCCCAAACGATTTTGGGCCATACCCAACTTTGGTATTTTTAAAATTCTGGTGCCCCCTGTAATATTTAATTTTTACATATTCAAAATTTTACTGCAATTCATGTGAAGGAAGCTTAAAATGCCATTAAGTTGGTCTCTAAACAAGCCTCCAAAGACCATGGCGTCCATGAAAGAGAAAAATTAAAAAACAAAAAGACAGTTAAATATATATAGTTTCACAAACATATAATCGAGAACTGAAAGGCAGAAATATAAAATATTTGAATGAAAGTTTATTCTGTAATATACTTTGATCATTTTAATCATGAATTAATAATGGAAAATGAAATTTGAGCTCACTAGAAAATAAATCACTGTTAATAACTCATTCTCGAATTGAACCCTTCTTCTGTTGTTATAGTAAGCTGAAGGGTGCACATTCTATGCATGTCCCACCAAAATATTACTGCACCCCATGTTGGGAATCATTATTCTAAAACAATAAGAGATTTAATACAAAACAAAAGAATAGCAACCTAAAACCAGAAGCAGGAAAAATGTGGCAAGAAATACATAGATGAGATTTCTAGGAATTTTAATAAAAGTACAGAACAGAAAATGGATCTTTTAGAATAAGAAAATACAATCAGTGCATTAGTTATTCATCATTTTGGTGAAGATAAGTCACATTGGTTACATGACAGCTGCTTAGTGATGTCACTCCATACAGTGACAAAAGCGGCAGCCAAATCAGTTCGTTTTACAGCAGCTTAAATGAAAGTTTGCTTTCTTTATCCTGGACCCCCAATGACCCTGGCTGAAGCTAAATCTGCCCCCACACCAGCAGCTTACAAGTCCATGTGCTGTTTCCCTTTGGGAATATATTTTTTCAGATATAGAATGAAACTCCAGCTTGCAGTCCTCAGTTTGGGAAATCCCAAGACACAATGTTTCCCATTGGTGGACTATGGCCACACCTGGGACATAGATGAATCACACCCATTTGGATCTTGAGTCCTAAACATGGCTTATCCATATTATATGTAAGACCATTCCTTTTAGTTTCTTCTTAAACTCAGTTTTTCTGTGTAGATATATATATGACATTATTCTCCATGTGGGACACATGAATATATGTCGATATACTTTTGTGATATAAAAGTCTCTCTGAGAACAAAGATTGTTTGTTATTCTTTTTCCTTTCAGCCATTCAGTACTATCCATGAACTATGGTGTTATTATATAATGGATTTAATAATGCCCATACTGGGGGAAATAAAATGGGAGAATAAATCTTTCTACCATACCATCCTTGTTACAATCATAATGACTTTGACAATATTGCAGTTTTAATTAAAAAAGGAATTAATTTTTTCTTATGTCGCTTGATTCCTTGGGGAACATAGGGCCACAACATTGCCTCTCCAAAGGATATGGTTCCAGGCGATCATCTTCAGCTCGGCCCATGTCATGCTGGCTGCATTCACCTTTGCGTCAACACTTCTGCACCAAGTCTGTTTTGGCTGACCCACTTTTTACTTCCCTTGTGGATTCTAGTCAAGAGCCTGCCTAGTGACACTAGAAGCAGGCTTGCGGTGTGTGTGACCAATCAATCCTTATTTCCATTTCTTGATGTCAGTCTCAATTTAAGCTTGTCTTGTCCTGTCCCACAGTTGGTCGTTGGAGATGATTTCTAGCCACCTGATATTGAGGATGTTCCTGAGACATCTGTTGGCAAATGTCTGAAGTTTATGAATGATTGGTTGGTTGGTTGGTTGTTTGGGGTTTTATGGCATATCAACCACTATGGGTTATTTAATGCCAAATCTAGTTTGCACATATATATTAAATATATATACTTTGTAAACATAATTTGAGGATAACATCCTTAAACCACAGCTTGTTTATTCTTACTCAAGTAAATGGTTTCAAATGTTTCTATTTGGCATGAGTTTGTTACTTATATTAAATAAAAAAAGTATAGCTGGCAACATTATTTTTTCAAAAGCGTATAGCTGGCAACATTATTTTTTCAAAAGCGTAGAGCTGGCAACATAATTTTTCCGAAAACATTATCTGAGACCTTGCTGTTGGACATAGTTTATCATCATACCCAGGACGCAGATGTAGTTTATCACCATACCAAGGATGCAGACGTAGTTTATCGCCATACTTTGGACGCGGACGTAGTTTATCGCCATACGCAGGACGCGGATGTATTTTATCGTCATACCCAGGATGCGGACATAATTTATTGTCGTACCCAGGATGCGGATGTAGTTTATCGCCATACCCAGGATGCGGATGTAGTTTATCGCCATACCCAGGATGTGGATGTAGTTTATTGTCATACCCAGGATGCGTTTGTGAGTGAATTGATTTACAAAGGCAGACATGTATAGAAAGAACACTAATTTATGAGGCTTCTATAGTAAATCCTGTTTCATACATTTCACCTTTCTTAACAAATCTACTGTTTTTATCTGAATCTTGTATTCATATGGATTAGAACCAAAAGAAAAGCAAATGAACATATATTCACCTGCATTACTTTAGGGTTTTTTTTTCTAGACATTTTTTGCCCACTTTTCTGTCAGCAAGTGCAACACTGAGACCTGATGTATTGGAATGGACAAAGATGCATTCCAAAAGCTAATCAGAGTATTAAGAGACAGGAAAATTTTGCTGGAAACAAAGAAAAGATTACTGAAATGTTACATATCTGTTCTACTGTATGGCATCAAATGCTAGACAATCTCTTCAAAGATGAAGAAGAGACTAGAAGCAACAGAAGTGTGGTCCTACAGACCATAGACTGAACATGTGAGCAACAATGAGGTTTTGGAGAGAATGGAAACAAAGCGGAAATTTATATTTTACATCAGGAAGAGGCAGTTGAAATTTCTGTGACACATAATGAGGAAGGAGGGCTTGGAAAATCTGATGCTCACAAGATGGATAGAGGGAAAGATGGACAGGTGGAAAGCAATGCATGACATACTTAATGGGCTTGAGCAAATAGATGGCAGAACATGGTCTGGAAGAAATAACAAAAAGATAAAACTTATTAAGAGCTACAATGGACTGGATGATGTGGAGGGCTGTGATCGCCTACATCTTGAAGGGACACAGAACATAAAAGAAGTTTCTCTTTGTCTCCTTTTATCTCCTCTCATCCCACTCACTTCCCATTAATTATTTCTTGATTATTATGTAGTTTTCTCAGCTGGAAACATCAGAACAGATTGACTGGAAATTGGCCACAGATACTACACACTGATCTTAGGTAGAAAAGCATAAGGGTTGTGCATCCAAACTAGCAGAGTAACAACATAGATTTCTCTTGTTATTTTTCTTTTTTCATCCTCTTTTTATTCTTCCCTTCAGGATGTTGGTGATCATGGCTCTCCAAAATTTTTTTTCCTTTGTCATTTTTCTTTTGTCTTTTTGTCATTCCTACCAAACCCTGTTCCAAACATGCCAGATAGGTTGCACATTGCTTTCCTCTTTGGCCCTCTTACCTTCAATCTGTCCTGTGAGTATCAAATTTTCCAACCCCTTTTTCCTCATTATGCACACCAGAAATTTCAGATGTCTTTTCATGATGTTAAGCATAAGTATCCTTTTTGTTGCCATTGTCTCTAGAACTTTGTCATCACTCAAACATATGATCAATAGTATTCTCACTATCCTTCTGCAGAACCACATTTCTGTTGCTTCATGTCTCTTCTTCATCTGTGAGGAGATTATCCAACATTTGCTGCCATATAAAAGGATTGATACTATATAACAGTTTAGTACTCTTTTCTTTGTTTCTAATGATACTTTTTTGTTTCTTAATACTTTACACTGCTTTTGGAAGGTATCTTTCTTTATCTTAGCACTTCTTTCCTTTTTTTCTTTTTCTCCATATAAACAGAAGTGTTAGTCTTCTGGCAAATGTTATTCATGCAATCATGCCTACATCCAAATTGTTTTGTTGGACAATTGAACCCCATCTTTGTATAATTGATAAAGTTGTTTCTAGTGAAAGTATTTATTCACAACAAAATTCACTTATAGCATGTAAAGTGTAATTTTATTACACCACACTCGTTTCAAATCCTTCACAAATGGTGATTTTATTCTTATAATTATTGGATTTTCACACCATTTTTGACTATATGACTTTATTATTTACATTCAGACTGTTATTATCACACTCTTTTCAGTCATTGTGCCCAGCAGCCTTCTTTAGGTTTACAGTCAGTTATGTGCCATGTGAGATACATGCTTAGGCGATCATGTATCTTGATACATGACTGACGAGGCAAATTTTTTCCCACAGTAGGTTCCATTTCTTTCTGCAGTAGACCATTTGCCATCCAAGGCTATAGAACCCAGTCTGTCCTGTTATTTACCCATAGCTGGAGGGAGAAGAAGAGGATTCATACCTTTCCCAAGGATATTAGCACATAAGTGAATGTAATGGATTTTGAGTGGAATTCAAACTCAGCTTTCCGATTCCTCAATCCGAGCTGCTATCCATTACTCCACCATGCCTCATCCTTCAGGTTTGCACTAGAATCAAAAATATAGCCATAGGTTTTGGTTACACTTGAGTTAAAAAGGTAGAGACAAGTCAATTTTTTAATTCAAAAAAGTAGACAACAGTCCAATTTATAACAGAATCAAAAAGGTGGATATAAGTCCACTTTTTTGAAGCAGAAAAGGTAGACAGGTTCAGTTTATGATAGAATCAAAAAGGTAGACATAGGTCTAGTTTATAATAAAGTCAAAAAGGTGGACATAAGTTCATATTTTAGAGCTGAAAGGATAGACATAGGTTCAGTTTACATTAGCATAAGAACAATAAATATAAATTCACTTTTTAGAGACACAAAGGTAGATATATATCTTGGTTAAATTAGAGTAAAAAGTTTGCTTATATATATATATATATAGGTTCAGTTTAGAATAGAGTCAAAAACATAGATATAAGACCACTTTTAAGATTCAAAAAGGTAGACATTGGTCCAGTTTACACTAGATTCAAAAAGTAGACATGGTTTCATTTTACATTAGAGCAAAAAAGATAGATATAGTCCCAGTTTGCACCAGGATAAAAAGAAAAAAAGTAGGCATAGATCTGGTTTACACTAGAGTTAAAATGGTAGCCAAGAGTCATGTCTATACCTGAATCTGCAAGTAACCATGTGGAACAGGGCCCCCTTTGCTGGAGTCTCACCCCTCTGCAAGATATGCATTCACCATTTTCCAGACCCAGCTGACAAGATAATAATTAGGTCTTCTCTCTGTTATATTTAATGCAGTACATTCTAATGAAGTTCATCTGATGTTATCTATTGTTTTTTAAATCATAGATGGACAATAAAGGTTCAAAAGGGCATGGGCAAGAATAAGAAGATACAGACAAACAGAAAGAGCAAAGGCATGATAATCTTAATCATCAACACCTGGGGAATGTCCATTAACTGAGTTCACAGTAATAAAAAGATGAATCATTTTTATTTTTAAATTTGAGAGTGGGTGAGGAGGCATGAAATTATTATTATTATTGTTGTTGTTACTGTAACAGAAGAGAAGTAGAAATAATAATACAAATAGACAAATCTAATATCCGATGATATACAAGACCCCCCCTCATCCTCCCACCACAAATATCAGATAGAATTTCATAAAATTGAGAAAATGGAAAGAAAGACTTTTGAATTGGGAAACATGGATGAAGTTGCAATAACATTTAATATACTACCTAACACTCATTTTTCTTAATATTCCCTACTGAGATTAGGGTGAGCTCTTATATGACAGGAGTGACTGAACCACAGCTTATGAACGCCATGCAGCTCTTGGGCATTTAATCTGTAAGTTGTGGAAATATGTTGGCTCGGCTCCTTTCTCTTGACAATTAATGTAGGAGTTAAATTAGAAAAAAATAATTTAAAGTTTAAATTAGTAAAAAATTAAAATAGGAGTTAAACTAGTAAAAATGAATATAGTATTTTAAATTAGAATAAATTAATATAGAAATGTTGTATCCTTAAAGAAGGTTACAAAGAGACAAAGGTGATACTCAAGTGAAAGGAACAGCAACATAGGCATTGATGAAAGAAAGAGAGGTTTATTGTAAAAGAGAATACACTACTGAAAGACAGGGAATCAATTAGCAAGCTAGTAATTCCTGAAACAAGTCTGCTAGGTATATCCTGTGCTCACTATATATATCTACTGATATAGTCAGTCCACATAGGCAATAGAGAGTGTGGAACATTCCATTACAACAAGTTAAATTACAAAAAATTAATATAGAAGTTAAATTAGGAAAAATTAATATAGAGGTTAAATTAGGAAAAATTAATATAGAAGTTAAATTAGGAAAAATTAATATAGAGGTTAAATTAGGAAAAATTAATATAGAGGTTAAATTAGGAAAAATTAATATAGAGGTTAAATTAGGAAAAATTAATATAGAAGTTAAATTAGGAAAAATTAATATAGAAGTTAAATTAGGAAAATTAATATAGAAGTTAAATTAGGAAAAATTAATATAGAAGTTAAATTAGGAAAAATTAATATAGAAGTTAAATTAGGAAAATTAATATAGAAGTTAAATTAGGAAAAATTAATATAGAAGTTAAATTAGGAAAAATTAATATAGAAGTTAAATTAGGAAAAATTAATATAGAAGTTAAATTAGGAAAAATTAATATAGAGGTTAAATTAGGAAAAATTAATATAGAAGTTAAATTAGGAAAAATTAATATAGAAGTTAAATTAGGAAAAATTAATATAGAGGTTAAATTAGGAAAAATTAATATAGAAGTTAAATTAGGAAAAATTAATATAGAAGTTAAATTAGGAAAAATTAATATAGAGGTTAAATTAGGAAAAATTAATATAGAAGTTAAATTAGGAAAAATTAATATAGAAGTTAAATTAGGAAAAATTAATATAGAAGTTAAATTACAAAAAATTAATATAGAAGTTAAATTAGTTAAAAAAACTTCAATATCTACTGCTCATTTTGCAACATTTTCCACATATTTGTCTTTTCATTTGCTTTCATATTTTTTTAAATTATAAAGAGACTGTATAGACACCCTATATGCATGTATGTATGTATATATATATTAAGGCATTAAAAACTAGAAATGTAGTATTGTAGGCCATGATAAGTTTAAAATAAAACACACACCAATCGGGCCGGTTTGTCCCCTCTCGTCAGAACTGTTAAGGGGAATTTAGATTATGAGAAAAGAAAAAGTCTTTTTTAATTTAGATTATGAGGAAAAAAAAAAGTCTTTTTCTTTTTCCTCATAATTAAATTCCCGTTAACAGTTCTGACGAGAGGGGACAAAACCGGGGTCGACTGGTGTGTGTTTTATTTTAAACTTATCATGGCCTACAATACTACATTTCTAGTTTTAATGCCTTAATACGCTTTTTCAAACCTATTTCAAACCTATTTATATATATATATATATATATATATATAGAGAGAGAGAGAGAGAGGGAGAGAGATATTGATGATTGTTTAGTGTGGTATTTGACATGCATCTTTGCATGCTAATTATTTTAATTAAATTAAATTTTTAATATCATTTCAGTTTTCTAAAATATCAAATGTTTTCAGAATCTTGACTAATGATTGTTTTAATTGTATTGTGCATACTTAATATGGCAAGGAACGACAGAAACAAGAAAGAAAAAGATGGCTTTGTTAGTCTTGTGGCTCCAAAACTAGAATTTTATCCTATGTATTAATTGGTTGACTTTTTTTTTTTACAAATTATCAACCTTTTGCAGGTTATTTAAAGCCAGAAAATATTTTTAGATTGTAAGAAATTTTTGCAAGAATAATGATTTTTACTGATAAATTCTACCAATTAACCCATAGCTGGGGGAGAAGAGGGGGATTAATACCTTTCCCAAGGTTAATTATGCATATAAGAATATAACAAACTCGACTGGATTTGGAACTCTCCAATTTCAAACTCTAAGACATTATATGACCCACACATCCAACCTTAAGATTAACAAATTAAGTTACAGACTGTTGTCACTACATTATGAGTTTGAATTTCTATTTGATACTCAAAATTTATGGCCTTGTGCCAGATTTAACTAAGCTTAGTAAATATTTATGTTTCTGGATAGCTTCTTTTACATAAATCCTCTTGAAATAATTTGCTATTCCGAGTTTACATTTTGATCTGAAAAAAATGTTAAAAATATCTTACTGATGAAAAATTAGATTTTATATAACACTTATGGACACAAATAATTAAAATTATCTGTTTCTTAGATGATTAACCTGCCAGGTGTTCATCAAAAGCAAACTCTATATAATAATCATGTACGTGGAAATCAGGATTTCTTTCACTGCAATAATATTCACTGCAGCATGGAATGTGGCATATTGCAACTGATTCATATATGAACCGATTCTACAGCTTTTATTTAAACCAGTGAATACAGTTTTATGGTACCTTCTTTCTTTTTACATACCATGTCCCTTCAGGACGTAGGCAATCATAACTCTCCACTTCCCCCTATCCCTTGTAGCTCTCAATAAGCTTTGTCCTCTTGTTACCTCCTCCAGGCCCTGTTCTATCATCCACTTGCCTGCCAGGTATGTCATGTGTTGCTTTCCTTTGTCTCTCTTTCTCTCTATTCGACCTGTGAGTATCAGATTCTCCAGACACTCCTTTCTCATTATGTGTGCCAGAAACTTCAGCTGTCTCTATCTGATGTGAAATATAAGCTTCCTTCTTGTTTGCATCCTCTATTAAACCTCATCGTTGCTCACACGCTCAGTCCATGATATCCTTAGAATCCTTCTGTAGAACCATGCCTCCGCTGCCTCGAGTCTCTTCTTCATCTTTTAGGAGACTGTCCAAGATTCACGGCTGTAAAGGAGGACAGATGTCACATAGCAGCTCAGTACACTTTTCTTTGTTACCAGAGAAATTTTCCTGTCTTGTATGGTACTTAGTTCTCAGTAGAGAAGGTTATTGAACAGAATAATCAAACGTAAGATAGTAATGAATGATAATACTTAGGACAAGAAAAACACATATAAGATTCACCAGTGGTGCATAGAAATAGTCAACAGCTAGAAGTGAGTCAAGTGAATTCCACAATGAATCTCCAACTGTAGACCAACATATAGTATTTACTATTGTAATTATGTGAATGGGGACATACCCATTATCATCCGTAGATATGCTACACCATAGTAAAAGGAAATAATAATTCAAGAAATTGCCACTGTATCTGTTGAATAATGTTTTGATCAAATTATATATAGGAAAATTGATGGTATTTCTATGGGTAGTCCACTTGGTCCAAGGACAGGCAATATTTTTACTGGACTTTAAAAGCAAGATTTACTTGCTCATATATTAAGAGTAATAACTGTTACTTTCAAAAGGTCAATTATACATTTTGTGTGTTCAACAGTAAGCTGGACTATGAGGTGTTTTGTAAAGCATTAAGTCAGTTATATCCAGCTCCATGATTTATGTCAGAAAAGGACAGCAATGGTGTTCTTTGTTGTTTGGGATGTTTTTCTACCTAAATTAGATCCATGCGTACTTATTGTCCAATATGTCTCTCGGTTTAAAAAGTGAGTCAAAATTCCAATTGAGTATTTTTTATAGTTTTTAATAAAAAGAAACATTAATGATATGCAAATACCTCAAATACCATAATATTTGATTTGAGTGATTTGTTTTCTGTGGATTATCAGCCCTTTGCAGGTTATTTAAAGCCAGAAATATTTTTAGATTGTAAGAATTTTTTTTGATAAAATGGTTTACTGATATGTCTTACTAATTAACCAATAACTTAGAGAGAAAAAGTGAATTCATGCCTTTCCAAAGGATATTTGCACATAAAAGAATATAATGAGCCTGAATGAAATTGGAACTCGGATACTTAATTAAAAATTCTGAACCATTATCCATTACACCACCTGCACATCCAATCTTACAGCATCTAATATTCCTAAGCTGTCACCCATCTTGGTACTGTCCAGGCTAGATGTGGCTTAAATTCATATGGCAACTGGTGTTTCAACATAATGTGGCTATAATCCATGATAGAGAAAATATACAAAGCCAATGTTAAATATTAGTATCAATATTTAGTGCACTAAATATAAATTTAGTTACCAAAATAAAGCCTAAGTTGTTTCTATAACATTTTCATACTAGCAGCACTAACATAAACATAGATGGTATCATATAAGGCCTCAAATATCCAACCTAAGAGCGAACATATTCAATGGATTATCAGTCATTACTTTTTGGGTTACCCCTTGATGCGCTTCATTCTCTTCCTAATCAGTGTTTCTCAACATTTGCGGAACACTTGAAATAGTTTTCATCTTTCACAGAACCCCTGCATAAAAATGATTATATATTATTATTAATATCTCTCTCTGTTATATTTTTATCGAATTCACATGGTAAATATAATACACGGACACTCGTCCTGTATTTGTGTGAGTTACACAGTGATACATGAATCCACCATGTACATGTCCAGTCCACTAACCAACAAAAGCGGTCTCACACTTATAAACATGGCTAAATACATTCTCCATGATTATTATAATTTTAAATAATATAAGAGGTTGAACACTTTATTATAATAACCAAAGATTTCCAACAATGTGACATAAGTAAAAATGTATAGTAAAATTACAAATTTAAAATTGAACAAAAACAACTCAAAAGTACTTGAGCCCATTTATCACTGTTTCTTGTGGAACCCTTGGATTCCAGGCAACACCAGCTGAGAGACACTGGTCTAGATATTTTGTGTTATATAAATATACTTGATATAATTTGAATAATTTAAGCAATTATCTTCATGTATTATTAATTTCTTTTATTTTTTACAATTCCTAGGTCATCGTTCTACAATTATTAGTGAGTCGAATGATTCAGAAACAAAGAATAAGCCTCTGATCAGATTCAAACTTGCATTGCTTATCCTTGGAAAACAGACTGTGACAGCTACTCAACTAGTCAGGCTACAACAAACAACTGGTGATAGCCTTTCTCAATTGCCACCTTTTTTTAGTGTTTATATTTTACATTCATACATTCACATGTCAGATGTCATATTATTCATATTTCTTATTGTCATTGGTTGTTAAGCTTTAATAGAGAAATGGTTGCTATTGTGAGTGAGGTGCTTAATGAATTGGACCTTATTTACATTATATTAACTATTGTCCTCATCTTTGTTGCTATATTTATTACAATGCTTCTGCCTTCTTCAGGTGGTTGGAATGTCAAACTGAACCCTTTATTTTGCTCACTGGCATAAACTGTTCTAGTTCCACGTGCCATGACTAATAGATGTCAATTATCAGTTATCTCCTATTAATTCCCCTCTCCAAGCTTGTAGTTTCTGTTTTATCCAACGATTGTACTGGATTCTCTCTTGGACAAGGGTGTGTTCACTTTTACTGCAACCAGACGGGCTCTCCTTGAATTGACAGGAATTGATGGGTTCAAGATATCTGTAAAACGTAAACCGACATTCACTGGACAGTACCTCAATTTCAACTCCCACCACCCTGGATACATGGCAGAAGCCCCAATAAACTGGGATAGGCAAGTACAAGAAGAGGACAACAACACTCTTCTGCCTTATGTGAAGGGGTTATCAGAGAAAATACAAAGGATCTGGAGTCCATATAACATCAGGACAACCTTCAAAAGCTGGACGACACTTTGCAGATATCTCTCCTGAGTAAGAACCGCCCATAGAGGAGAACATGACTAAAGACTGTGTGTACGCGATCCTGTGCAGCTGTGGAAAGAAATATAAGAGACAGGCTGCCCACTTAAGGTAAGGCTTCAAGAACACCAGAAAGCTGTAACATGAGGGGAAGTGGAAAAATCAGGTGTGGCTGACCACATATGGAGAGAAAAGGGAGATCACCGCCCTCTGTGGGATCAGGTTGAGATCACAGACAAAGAACATAATTGGAAAATTTGTAAACTTAAGGAATCAGCACATATGCTAGGTCACAAAAATCTCATGAACAGACCAAGCATAGAAATGAATACACTATGGGAACCACTAATAAGGAGTACCAGAGAAAAGCAATAATAACAGCAAAAAATTGCAATATGAGCTCTGGTAAAATCATGCATTGATAACAGCAAAAATTGCAATATGAGCACTGGTAAAAAAATGATTACTGAAGACATTAGGTTTATAATATCCAGAAATTCATACATAGATCTCCTCTAGGACACATGGCACTGTGGATAAAGGTGTTAGATCCAGTGATAGGACCCAAAGAGTGTGGAGACTACAACAGCCAAAACGACGTGATAAATATGGTAACAAAGATGAGAACAATAATTTGAATAATGTAAATAGTGTACATAATACCTCATCTCAGAAATATAGACAGATACTGAAGGATCGGATAAATATGGCAACAAAGATGGGGACAATAGTCCGAATAATGTAAATAGTGTACATAATACCTCATCTCAGAAATATAGACAGATACTGAATTGGACCTTGTGTCACTGAAGATAGTTTCAATCAACAAATCTTTAAAATAGCTGTTTCAAGCTTTAGAAATTCAGATAAAGAAGGATTTTAAAAAATTCTTTAAATTTTCATAACTAATCAATATCTATTCTTAGCAATTTCTTTTGAGTACAGTATCTGTGTACCGATTCTAATCTGTTTCTCTTTATTTATGCATCTCTTTCTATCTTCAATTCTTTCTGTCTTTTTATCTCAATCTGTTTCTCTCTTTCTTTGTTTCTATCATCACTTCAATATGGTGTAATGGTTAGGAAGTTTGTCTTGCTAGATCAATTTACAACTTTGAAGTGAGTTTGATCCTCACAAAATGCTCCATGCTTTCAGCCTTGTACCACATCTAAGCCAAGCTTAATAAATCTCTATTTACTTATCTTAATCTGTTTCTACCTTAGGTCTCTATCTGTTTAAGTATGTCCATCTATAGTTATGTATCTATCTAATCCTGTTTATGTATATTTATTGGGTTAGATTCACATACTTATATTCTCGTTTCTTCCTGCCTTTTTCTATCTGTTGATATCAGTCTTTGATTTATTATTGGGTTCTCCAGAAAGTTCATGCTGATTTTTAAGGGAAATTAAAACACAAAACATAATTATGACATTAAATATTTATTCAACTAAACATGAACTATTTTCTTGCACAACCTTTTTCCACTTAATGATTCCATCTTAACAGAATTTTGGTGGTTTCTCAGTAAAGAACTCATTAAGTTGGTTTATGTCATTTCAAAGAATTAAACTTTTTACCATTGAGATTCTTTTTCAAGAACCTGAAGAAATGAAAATCCAAAGGAACAATGTCTGTTGAATATGGTGGGTGGGGTAACACATCCCAGCCAAGGTGAAACAATTTTTGCCAGTTCACCAAAGAAATGTGAGGTCTGGCACTATCCTGATGGAAAACAACACCTTACCTGTTCACCAATTCTGGTTGATTTTTCTAGAATTTCTGCCTTTAACTTGTCCAGTTGCTAGCAGTAATTTTCAGAATCAGTTGATTGGTTATTTAGCAAAAGCTCAGATTAGAGGATTTCTTTCCAATCCCACTAGATGCTCAGCTTTACTTTCTTAGGATTAAGATCTGCTTTTTAGGTGGCTAAACTTCGTTCATGTTGCTTAGCCTAGAATCTTTTTTGCTAAACATTCTTGTAAACGATCCATTTCTCATCACCCGTCACAATTTGCTTCAAAAAGGGTGCATTTTTCTTGTGTTTATCCATCAAATCACTGATGAAATGTAATCCAAAAGATTCTTTTCTCTCAGATCAAGTGATATCAAAACATCATAATGATATGAGTACGCAAGCTTCACTAAGTGCACATGGATGGTGGATTTTGATAAATTTAGTATTTCTGCCAATTCCCATGTTGTGAAATGCTGGTTATTCTCAATGTCTTGATTTGGTAATGGTGGGGGTCTGCCTGAGTGTTCTTCATCAATAAGGCTACAGAAGCCAACTCTGAACTTAGCGAACCACTTCTGTACAGTCCTGTCAGATAAAGCACTTTCACTATTCACAGCATATAGCTTCTTCGTTGCTTGCAAAACATTTTTGCCTTTATGGTAAAAAAAAGCATCAAGTGTCTAAAATGCAACTTATAATCTTCCATTTTCATAAGGATGCAAAATTGACATGAATTAAGTAATTTTAAACTTTCTTTCTCAAGAGATAGTTTGAAATGTGCTGTAATGAGAAATATAACCATATTATATCCATCAATAAATTTGACATGTTCTAACGTGTTGGAACATGAATGACTAAAATTTGGCATGAACTTTCTGAACAACCCAATACATTTTCCCTTCTGATTTGGATTCATTTCCACTTTTCAGTGTAAATTGCATTGTATCTCTAACATATTATAATAATTTCTTATATATTATATTCATAAGTATCTTTTATCTATATGTCCACTTCTATTCGTACTATCTGATTCTGTTCATATCATGGTGTTATGCCATAGTTCATATATCTATCTGATTCTGTTCAGATCTATCTATCCAATTCTATTCATATCTATCTGATTACATTCATTTCTATCATCTACCTGTCCAATTCTGTTCCTATCTATCTGGACCTGTCATTGCTATTGATCATTTTTCTGTTCATACAGATATTTTTCCCAGTATATTCCCATCTAATTAACTTTTTATCTACCACAGTTTGTTCCTATTTATATTTGTGTGTCCTGGTTTTCTGCAAATTCATTTCTATATGTGTGTGTCCAAACATGCATAGATATTTGTGTAACTTTTACTGGGAAATGTCATTTAGTACACAAGACTGTTTTCAAAGAAACTCATTATTTATAATCAAAGGAGAAGGTAATTGAACATTTCCAACTTTTCAAAATCATGCCTATTTGAGGTTTTTTTATTATCTTCAGATATGAATGAAGAGCAGAAATATGTATTTCTGCAGCTGCAGTATACATGGTGTCCCTACAGGTCAGGGGATAAAAAAAATATATATGCATATGTATGTATTATTGTGTTGACGATGTTAGAAGTGCGATCAGTGGGGTCTAATTTTATAGATTTGTACACACGGTCAATGCCACACAAAATTCATAATCATATTCTCTAATACACTTTCTAAAAAATTTGAAAATATATGGATGCATGGCTGACCTCTGTGACAAGACACTCATTATTTATATTAAAAATAATTATTGAATTATTTTTTTTTAAGCATTTCACCCCAAGCAAGGCGGGAAGTCACTAGCATGCAAGGGGTTACAGAGGATTTGGAGTGAGAGCAGATAGGAGTGATAGAGGAAAGGATAAGGAGAAGGATAGTGGATAGATCATGGCAACTGGAGATATTGATTGACATTACATTTGAATAGTTGGTGATTATAGCTATCAGGGAAACAGGAAAAGGGGAAGGGAATTCCACAGGCAAGAGGTGCGAGATATGAAGCTATTGGAGTAGAAGAGATGGCTACATTTAATAGTTTCAACAGTGAAAGGGTGAGAGCAGGATGCCAGCCTCGTAGGACGCTTGAATTCATGGAATTAAATGAACTGCTTTTGGAGTATTGATACTTAATATAAATCCTCATTTTAAAATTTAATAATTTATCTTTTATTCTGTACTCTATTTCTTAAAAATACAGCCTTGACCACTTTTAAATTGGATCAATGATCGAATTGTCTATTTCATGTGAAGTGTTTGACCATTTTAATTTTATATGTGACGTTCAACAGTAAGGAGTGTCTCCGTACTAACTAATCAGAGAGATTGTCGGTGTTGTATCAAGAAGCTGTAAAAAATATCCTTTCTCCATGGGCTAGCTACCACATAAAATTGACTACTGATATTCCAGAGATGAAAAGAAAAAGAAATTTCTGGGATTATCATGAATTCAAAAGTCAGGATTATGTATTTTCTGTGAATGAAAAGCAAAGCGCTTTCAGGGTCATAAAACCAACAAACAAAACTGATTGACCAAAACAGTTCTACATATGCAAGGAAATATCTCAAGATCTTTCTACCATAAATTATCTTCTTGAACTGTAGAAAAAGAAGAAATAATAATCAGTAAAATCGTTGATAACATTATATGACAGATAAATGGCCTTTGATCAGCAAAATCATTAATAACATTATATGACAGATAAATGGCCGCTGATCAGCAAAATCATTGCTAACATTATATGACATAACTTTAGCTCTCATATTGTTTTCGATACATTGTCAGTGTTGGTATTGGTCACTAACTTAGTAGAAAATCACACTTTTTTTCTTTTTGTTTAAATGAACTGCATTCATTGCCATATGTTTGAATTTTGTTGAAAGATAAAATTCTTAACACCACTCATACCAGAGGATGCACATCTACTAAGGTGGATAGCTAATCCCTGTTGTAGACACCTGCTCAGGCACATTTGTGCTTGTTCAACACCCAGACTGATAACATCAACAAGTCAAATTCTAGACAAATCAACTATGGTGAGATTCAAACACAGGTTTCATGGTCAGAAAATGAATGTTATTATCACTCAGCCACGTAGCCATTTGAAAAAAAAATATATATATATATATATATATATATATATTGATGAATTTATAAGTACACTCATACATATACAAACAGACAGACACATGCACACGTGTTTACAAATTCATCAAGAATGCAAATGATTAATTTTTGGAAATCATATTTATACATAACTATAGTTACAAATACAGATGTAATTAAGAAACATACACAAACATGAAACACTGCTTCAATACTTCTGACCTTGCATGACTTTAGAACACATATATATGTTAAAACAAACACAAACATATATATATATATATATATATATATGTCTGTGTACATGTTCTAAACTCATACAGGGACACTATATATATATATATATATATATATATATATAAGCAAATATATGGATATAGATCCGACAGTATGAAGAAAAATATACTGAAAAACAAACAAAAATCCTAATATGCGATTATGCTGTGTTGACATTAAAACAGCATAATCGCATATTAGGATTTTGTTTGTTTTTCAGTATATATATATATATATATATATATATATATATATATATAGATAACTAGACTCGTTTCGAAAAACCCTCGAATTTTTGATTTGTTAATCAAATCAATCTCGAGGGAAAAAAGCTTTTAAAAAAAGAAAGAGCTACAAACATGAACTTCTGTTGACAAAAAATCGCACAGATGTAGGTCTGAAGCCCAAAGAAAAAACCCCGATACGAGTAAACAACTAACTAACAAAAGAGCTCAATACAACCGTAGAGCAGACCTAGATACACCTAGTGAGCCAGACAAACCTACCTAGGTTTCACCTAAACGGATCATCAGGGAAAGTCAAGCTAACGAGACAAAGAGAAACACATATTTATAGGCGATAGCTAAAATCATACCACATGACCAAAAAGCCACAAACAGAAACCTACGTGGGGGTGGGGGGCTAAATTATTTATTTAACGAAAATGGGGAAGGGAAAAAAAAAACAAAAAAAAACAAAAAAAAAACAAAAATATATATATATATATTATCCCTCACCACAACATGATCTTCAGGTGCTTAGTATGATCTGACCGTTATGTAATTTAAATTTTAATCTCTCTGGTTATCACAATGTTGACATAGTTATATATTACACTGGGATTACAATCACCAACACTATATGTGATATATATATATATATATATATATATATATATATATATATATATGTATCAAAATTTGACATAGTTATAAGGGAAACAGTGCTCAACATTCAGCATAAATTGCTGATAGATATAGAGAGTGTAGACATAGGTATCAACACTGTATGGTCATTGTCATGCTTCAATGCAATTTTCAGACAACAATTGAACAATAAAAAACATTAAAAAATTAAAATTTTCAAAACCACTGTGTTGTATATCAATATTTTTTTGTTTTATTTCACTTAGGTTCCTCAACTAATTTTGGCCAGCATGGAGAAAAAAAAAATCCCTGTTTGTTAGTAGCAGTGAACCTCAGGAGAGAATGACTGTTTCTGAAGAAAGTGAACTTTATCTGTAGTTTTCATTTATTTTTTTATCGTTAATTTTGGTTAGTCCTTGTGTTGGTCAAATCGCCTCTTTGAAGTTGTTTTTAAGGTAGAGTATGAGAGATTCCTGACTAAGAATTCCCTCCTTGATCATTTTGACAGTTTTATTGGTTGCTGGGAATGGGATGTGTGTTAAGTGTATGTTATCTTTCAATTCTTTGAGAATGTATGCGATGTCTGTATGTGTATATATTTGTGTGAGTGTGTGTATAAATGTGAGATCTCAACACCTCTGCAAGCACGTCTGTCTTGTGTGGGTGAGAAATGTGGGTAGGGCTTGATTTATGCGATTATATATTGATTCTATCTATGTTGTTAAATTTGTGGTTATGCCTGTCTGGATGAAAATGCTTTGCGGTGCAGAATCCATTTATCTTCATGTTCCTCTCATATTATTCTAAGTTTATTTTTTCTGTCTATTTCTATTTTTTCAATTATAGTGAATTTTGCATGTCTTTTAAAATCATTTTTTTCTAGGTGGAAATGTTGTTCCACAGGTAATAATCTTTCATGGAGAGCCGACTTAATCCGATTCTGATAATTATTAATTCTGTAGTGAAAGGGCCATTCAGATTTTCCCACATATTGTTTCTGGTACAATCTGTATTCTAACAGATAAATTATGTTATGACTTCTACAATTAGAGCTATGGTAAATTTTGAAAGTAGATTTAGTTATTGGGCTAGTGAACAAATTAGTAGGTCTAATATGGTTACACCATAGGCTCCTTTTGTTGTTACATGGTTGGGAAAATCCTGTTGTTTTTTTTTATCTATAATGGATTACCTTATCATCTTAAATTTGGTTACTACCGATAATTTCCTTAAGGTTCTTAGGTCTATGATATGCTAGAAGGCTGGGTTCCTCAAACAAAGGTTTTAGGTCTGGTTTGAGATATAGTATTTCCCAGCGAGATTTCATTATCTGAGATAGTGGAGGAGGGGTGGTGTTGAAAGTGGTTACTAGAGGGATGTGTCTGGATTTATTTTTAATTTCATACATTAGTGTGTCTTCTCCAGATGTGGAAATTGCTTTATTTATTTGTTCCCTGAGTAGGTGTTGCTTATAGCCACGTGTTGTGAATTGATGCTTGAGATTTTTAGAACATATCCTTCTGAGTCTAAGTGCTTTTGAATAGGGAAGGTTCTCTTTGAGGGAGTTTGAGTGGAAAAATTTAAAGTGTAGATAGTTGTGGGTGTCAGTGATTTTAGTATGTAGTGTTGTTTGTAGTTTTCTGTTTTTATTGATGTAGATGTGGCTGTCTAAAAATGTTATCATTCTTGTGGATTTTTCATAGTCAAACTTAATGGAGTCATGGGTCATGTTTTTCTCCTCACTGCCTGGGTGTATAAAGAAGATATCATCAATATATCTTGCGTAGACTATGCAGTCATTACCAATGAAGGGATAAATATGAGTCTCATCAAATTGTGGCATATGATGGAGCTACAACAGTGCTCATGGCACATCCTCTTGTAGCTCGTGTTTTCCATTGAAATCGAAAGTATTCAATTAAGAATATGTTCTATAAGTTTATTTTTTTGTGGGGTGGGGGTTTTGTTTTGTTCTTTTAGTAAGTGCTTCTTTAATGTTTGATATTTGAAAAAAGTGATCTTATATCCATGGTTACTGGAGTAGCATTTTCTGGTACTGCTTGTATACAATTAATTCTGTTTAGTAGATCTGTTATGTCTCTGATGTAGATTTTATTTCCTCACCTATGGGCTGTATTGTAATGTCTACATATTTGGATATTTTGGTCATGTGGCAGTTAAATGATGAAATGACTGGCCTTCATGGTTTATTTTTTGTGTATTTTGGGAAGGAGATAGAAGCGGCAAGTGTGATGTTTGTTGGAGTAAGTGTTGTGCATGTTTTCTTATCAATTAGTTTGTTTTGAAGCATCATATTTAGTGAGCTTGTTAATTCATTTTCGTATTCACAGAGAGGGCCTGTGGGTAGGCTTTTGTAGGTGTTTCTGTCAGCTAGCTTACTGTTGGCCTCTTTCTTTGATTCCCCAGATCACTGTGGAACCACCTTTGTCAGCCTGTGTAATGATTAGGTCATGTCTATGTGTCAGCGTGTCAAGGGTTGTTCCCCTTCAGTGATATTGTTATGTGGCAGCTTATGTACTGTTGTTTTCCTTATGTCATTTGTTAATGCCATTTCAAATGTCTGTATAGTGATGTCTGTGTTTTGTGGGGCGAATGTAGAGTCCTTCTCTTTTAATGTTTCGAGTATGGAAGGTGTGTGGTTATTGTCCTCATAGTGGGCTTTTAGCCATATTCTTCTAAAGAAGGATTTCAGGTCCTTGGCCAAGGTGCACTTATCAAACCTTGAGGGATTAGGGCAAAAGCTTAGTCCTTTATTTAATAAATTGAATGTCAAGTGAGAATTGATTGTTACTTAGATTTATAACTGTGTATGGGTCATGTTTGTATTTGCAAGCATGACAAAGTTCTTTTGTAAAAGCTCAAAAGATCGCATCATGAACTCTATTAGGGATTTTATACCCACTTCCAAATGGGTTTATCCTGGTTTTTCTTTAAGGTTGAATGTGTTTAATTTTAATTGTGCACTAGGGGCTAATCTGGGTGGTCTGGGATGTTTGGTGGGGTTATGTGTTCTGTCTGAGGGTTGCTGTGTTTTGATTTGTGTATACTTGTACATCACCTTGAGAATGTCTGCATACTTTTGTGGTTTGTTTTGTGTGTGTGTTTGTTTTGAGGTTTTAGCTATCGTTGATGGTGGTGGTGTCATTATTGTTGGTTTTGGTGCTGGTGGTTCTCTGTTGAAGTGTGCGTGTGGTTTGTTTCGCGCTTGCATTTGTTGTGTTGTGGTTGGTGTGGTTGCATTGTGTTGTTGTCTTCTTTTGTCGTATGATCGTTCACTTTTTTCTGAGTTAGGTTTGATTTCTCTTTTTCTTCTTCTGGCTGGAGGAAATATTCCATTTCAATTTTCTTTGTTTTTCAGTTTTTGTTTTTCGTAGTTCCCTTGCTGTTTGGTCTGTGTGAGCTTTTATAACATTCTTTATGTTAGCATATTCTTCAATCTCTGTTTGTTTTTTATTTGCTCATACATACCTTTTCCAAGTGTATTAGCACATAAGTGAATATAATGGATGTGACTGGAATTTGAACTCAGCTCCCCGATTCCTCAGGTCGAGCCACTATCCATTACTGTTCAACCACCAAACCAGCATAAATAAGCAATCTAGAGGTCATGACTGTAGATAACCATTAAGCTTTGCCTGGGAAAGGTCAGTTTATTTTGCCCCTCTTTCTTTTACCCCCCACTCCCCTCACAAACTACACACACGTCCCATGATAAAAACAGCCTGTTATTGAGTAGTGGCAAATGGTCTGTAGATTGCCCTGAACTTTGAAACTGACATTCAATGTTCATTCCTATATATATATATATATAAAATGAAAGGATGCCAACTTGAATTCAAGCCAAGTTCCTTTCTTGGGGTTCTGAATAAACGCTGCTATCATACAAGATGCATCACACAATACATCTTAAAAGACAAACATTGAAAGAAATTAGTAACAATTAACAAACCCCATGAAAAGTGGTTAAAAGTGTTTGGCACAGTAGACACTACAGACAATTTTTGCACTCTCTTACCTGCAGTAAATGGAAAAATTTAAGAATACTAGAAAAACTTACTAAAAGGTTTATCAAATTTTCCTTGTCTGTCATATTCAATGAAACATGTTTGAAAGAAATGCTGATGCCCAAATATATATATATATATATATATATATATATATATATATATATATATATATTATTTCTATATATATTATATATGTGGCACTTATTGGAAAGCACTCAATATCAGTGATAGAGCTAACATATTCAGTTTATGGATATGAGTTTGTAACCTTGGGTTTCATGCTTTTGCAATCATCAGACAAACAAAAGAATGAAACCCAGAGTTACAAACTCATATCCAACTATATATATATATATATATATATATATATATATATATATATATATATATTAAGTAGCTTTTTTGCCATCATTGTCATAAATTTTACTTAAATAATATTTAAATCAAAAAAATTTGTAACCTAATAATATACATACTTATACTTGATGTGAAAATAATTCTACATACTGTAAGGGATTCTAATTACATTTAATTGTTCTTAAAATAATTATAGTATATTAAAAATTAAAAGTGAAAATATTTCAAATCATAGTTAAATAAAATGTATTCTAACCTAAACACCCCTCCCCAAATCTTTAAATATACAAATAGAAAAAAATGCTGTAAGAATTTTTGCCGCTAACGATAAAATTTTAAAAAATCCAGACGACATGCATTTAACAGATGTTAGATTTCATTGAAAAATACATCCCTACCCCCTACCAAAACGTAACTAATAACTGATACATCAAAATACAGACATAATGTACTTGCAGACCCCCCTTGTCTAGTGGAAGTGGATTT